>JAQMRL010000001.1:435516792-436006538 GCA_035578175.1 Catonia carolina | reverse complement strand
CACATATCAGAGTGCGTACTAAGTATTATACAAAAAAATGTTTGAATTAAAGTTGTAGAATTTTAAATTCTCTACATTTTTTATTATATACATTTTTGCACTATAATACATATTAAATCCGTAATCTTAAAAAAACACTTTTTTACATAAAAACACCCTCACCAAAAATTTCAGCAATAATGGCGCCTATTCTATCTTGAGAGAATAAAAACTTGAGTAAATGAGGCCATTTTAAAAAAAATCGTAAGACCAGTTTTTGAGAAAATCACAAAAAAGTGAAAAATTATACGAATAAACTACTGCTTCCGGTTGACCGATTTTGATGAAAATGTTCGTGTCGGGTCCGGTAGTGGTATGTAACTTAAGTAACAAGTTTCAAGTTCGTACGATGTTCCGTTCTTGAGATATTCTGTTCACACACACACACACACACACACACACACACGCACACGCACGCGCGCACGCGCGCGCACACACACACACACACACAGAGACACACACACACAGACCAATCGCTAAAAACATGTTTTTTGGGTTCAGGGGGTCTGAAAACGTATAGATCCGGTGAAAACTCGATTTCGAAAAATCGACATGAAAACAATACTTTCCTTCCTATTATATTCATATAGGCAAGAGAAAGTAAAAATAAAAGCAAGCTATGTCCTGCAGTTAAAGCCTGGTTGATGATTGTTTTTAAAAAAATCTGGTGTGAAACACTCACACAACTTTCTCCTGCCAATGGAAATAATTAGCAATAAACTTAACATTAGTAATAAAATATTAGAAACAAACAAAAAACTAACCTCAATAAATATAACCTAATCATGTGTGAAAGATGCAAAATTAAAATAACCCTAGTTTGGCTTAAAAATGCGGAAATTTTTTTTAAAGGTTAACTAGACTCTGTAGAGAAAAATGCTCTAAATAAAAGTTGTAGATTTCGTAATTTTCTATAAATTTTATTATATACACTTTTGTCGTAAAACGCATACTAAGGCCGAAATCTAAAAAAAAAATGAATTTTTCACACTTTTCGTGATAACAAACCAGAAAATTGCTAATTACCGCTAAACTAAGCGTTATACAAAAAAATGTTTTAAATAAAAGTTGTAGGAATTTAAATTCTTTACATCTTTAATTATATACATTTTTGCGGTAAAATGCCTAATAAAGCCGCAATATTAAAAAAAAACAATTTTTTTACGTGAAAACAGCCTCACCAAGAATTTCAGGAACCATGGCGCCTACCCTATCTTGTAGAGCATAAAAAATTAAGTAAATGAAGCGCTTTAAAAAATATTTATGACCAGTTTTTGAGAAAATCGCAAAAAAGTGAAAAATTACACGAATAAACTACTACTTTCGGTTGACCAATTGTAATGAAAAATTTTAAGTTTCAAGTTTCAAGTTCGTACGATGTTCCGTTCTTGAGATATTCTGTTCACACACACACACACGCACACACACACAGACCAATCGCTAAAAACATGTTTTTTGGTTTCAGAGGGTCTGAAAACGTGTAGATCCGGTGAAAACTCGATTTTGAAAAATCGACATGAAAACAATACTTTCCTTCCTACATATTCATTTAGGCAAAAGAAAGTAAAAATATGCATAATATTCTCTCTTGATCTATATCGGAATCGCAGTTTTCAGATTTGATAGAGAGTAGTTTTAATGGTTATGTAGTGTATTGATATAAAAACGAAAAATGTAGAACAATAGATGAATAGTTAATTTATAAATTTACATAACCACAGCACAATAATAAATCAATTAAATAATTACCATTGAGCTGACTAATTCATATTTAAAAGTGTATTATCGACGGTGAACTTTATTTAAAATAAAACTAATGAATTTGTATTATTCATTAAGGTAAAAAGGTAATATAATATGCAATTGTAATTAACGTTAGCCTCTCTTGTAACCACGAGCAATGACAAGACTGGTGAAAATATTAACGAAGTTTTACTTGGTATGTGTAATCATAATACAACAGAAATGAATCATGGTTATGCACACCATATTTTCAGAACAATTCAATTGTATTCACTCTGTAATAGTAATATTAGATTCGACTCAAATTGCGTTTAATTAAACAGGGAAATCTACCAACACAACTTCATCTGTTTTAACAGGTTAAGGTAACAAGGTCATATTTCGTTGATTACAACATAATGATAGAGAGATAGGGAAAGAGAAAGAGAAAGGGAGAGAGAGAATGATTTTGGTAGAACTATTACTATTAATATTCTGCATCCATCATAAATTAAATAACATACGCTAATGAGTATTTAATTAAATGGTAATTCCGATTTTTTTCTGTCAGGAAAACTAGAGCTCTTACAGAAGGAAAGATGAATTGAAGTTAAAATACTGACGTGGAATCTAAAATTACGATCACAGTTGTAGAAGGTCGAAAGTTGGTAATTGGCACTAGTGACGGAACTATTACTGAATGCGTTTTAAAATTACATACCATTTAAAACCAACTGGTATTTTCAATCAAACAATAATTGGTGTCAGCTTTTACCAGTGAGTCCTACTTCCATGAGTCCTTATCACGACCTATTTGTCAATACATGACGGTAAGTAGATTGTGGTTGTACAACAAGACGGAAGAGGGTAAAAGTAGCATCCTCAGTGTATTTAAATGAAGCTTATTTGGGTAAGGTATAGTAACCCTGACAGAAGATTCTCTGGTCATTAAGATTGGAGATTGGGCGTGAGAATCATAACCATCCACTGTAAAAAATGAGCTGTTATGAAACTAAATCAATAGCCTCGGATGACAGAGAGAAATATGGTTTAAAGTAAAGGAACACCATGAAAAATAAAGAAGAGGATTAGATGGGTATCAAAGGATGGAGGGCACAAGCAACTTACAATAAAAGATTTGGCTTAAGGACGATTGTGTAAGAAGCCTTAAAACAAAGGAATGTAAGGTGAAAAGATAATAATGATAACTTAAGTTGCAGACAATAAATGTGACCAAGAAAATCATTAATTATAGCCATATGTGGATAGAGTACCTTCAAAGAATGAAGGGAAGTAGAATTCCTTAATAGATGTTGGAGTAAAGAGTAAAGACGTGAAAAGAACACATAAGAAAAAGCTTGGAAAGACCTCTTTAATATGGAATAGTTTAATAATTAGTTCTTTAGTGAAATTAAATAAAAGAATTTGATTCTGGAGAATGTTGGAAGACCTATTCTACGAAAATAAGACCAAGAATGAGAAATAGGAGGAGGAGGAGGAGTAGAAGTTGAAGAAGAAATAAAATCATACTATTTCTGAATCTAAGAGTTAAAACATTCTTAGAACTCATATTGAAGGTTACTTTTACAAACCATAAACGACTTCGTAGGAGATTTAAAGAAAACTTTGTTTCATTTTAAATCGGTAGTAGATAATAAGTTAATAGAAGCTATTAGTGTTTGGTTAATGATAAAAATTACATGGAAGAAAGAATTTTCGTGAGGATTCTACACGCGAACCAATTTTATGCATGCAATTTGTGATTCATTCACAAATCATTTGTAAACTGTGTCTTGTGAATTACAAATGAACTGAAATAAGCCAGTTCATTTGCGTATTGTTGTGCGTAAATCCTGCCGCTCCGTAATGTCAGTTATGTCGTTTCACTATAGAAAACGTAGGTCTAACGACAAAAGAAATATCATGCAACTTGTATATGGTAGAAGACAGGAGTTGTTAAGCTGTCGCACGAGTTACTGTAAATTCATTACTAGACATGCAGTGCTGGAAACCGTAAACTGCATATATTATTATAGAATCTATTAATGGAATGAATTAAACCTAAAGTTTAATAATACCCACAACCCGAATTGTATGCACAAAAGTGGTCTAACTGCACCCAACAACAATTCAAATATGGAATATCAAATCTAAGAATGTTTATGACAGAGATCAGACGGGTGTTACTCTATAAATGTGAAAGTTGGCTTCTGATCTGAATATCGTAAAACAATTTAAAATTTAACTATTACTTGAAAAAAGGTCTTAATGGTGATATATTGATCAGTTATATACAATGGTAAATAGAAAATAAAACGAAACACAGAAATCTAAGAATTGAAAATTTCAGAATTTAAAATAATAAAATCTATGTATTAAAACAAGGTAGACAGAAAACTGCAGATCAATATTTAGAACAATTTTAATGGTTTAAAACAAAATTAGATTTATCTATACAGCAGATAGGCTATGTAAGTTAATTAGAATCTCATAGAAATTTCAATAAATAAATTTAAGAGAGGTATACGAGGTGGGGCTATTAAATAACGAAACTGACGTAAAAAATTTAATTTTAATTTTATACATAATCACTTATTGTCACCTTTAATATACACTACTTCTCTATCCCTACACCGCTCCATGCAAACTTTTCATTGTTAGAAACAGTCCTGGAAGTCATCTTCTGTTAGCTCCTTCATGACACGTGCCGCTCAAAAATGTTTGAAATGCAAAAAGTTTGTACTGACACATTGTACGCAATTGAAAATAACCCAAATTTTTTTGGAAACGATAAAAACATGTGATGAAACGTGGTTTTTACTTATGATTCGGAAACGAAGCGCTAATCCAAGTTCTGGAAGAGCCAAACTTCACCGACAGCCAAAAAAGCTCGAATGAGCAATTCAAAATTTAAAGCAATGATGATTGTTTTTTTTTGATATCCATGTGATTGTGTACCTTCACTGGATTCCTGCGGGTCAAACAATTAATCAATGTTACTACCTTATGGTACTTCCTAAACTACGTCAAAGATTAAAGAAAACGCCCGAAATGCAGAAGGACAAATCATGGGTTCTCCACCAAGACAATGCGCCAGCTCATTCCGGGTTATCTGTCAAGAGGTTCCTAGCCAAGTACAGCATATCAGTGTTAGAACATCCACCTTATTCACCAGATCTTGCACCATGTGACTTCTACCTGTTTCGTTAGGTGAAATCTGCATTAAAAGAGATAAGATTTGAGTCTGTGAAAGCTGTAAAAGAGAAAGCGGCACTTGTCCTGAAGGAGCTGACAGAAGATGACTTCCAGCACTGTTTCCAACAAAGAAAAATTTTCATGGAGCGTTGTAGGGATAGAGTAGGAGTGTATATTGAAGGTGACAATAAGTGATTATGTATAAAATTAAAATTAAATTTTTTACAACGTCAGTCTTGTTATTTATTAGCCACACCTCGTCTTACACCGAAAAATATATTACGATCACCGTTAACTTAGACATTTTTATTTACATTATGTAAATTACAATTTTTCAGCATTATTAAAATAAATCAATATTTTTAAAGATAATTACAACAATTTATTAAAACAAAACCTTATATTGAGGAGAAAAGTAACTCCAGAAGTAAATATTAATCTGTTAATAAAATATAAAGTGTAAAACAATATCACAATATCAAGGTAAGCAAAAATATTCGGAGAGTAATAGAAAATACCAAATAATACAAGTAAAGAGAATGAAATTTGTAATGCAGAAATAAGAATGAATGGTAGAAAACAAGCAAGATCTTTCTACTTTTCAATCAACTTCTACAAAGATCTAAAAGTACAACAATAGGAAAAGGAGTTTTTTGTTGAATTACAAGTCGATTCGCAAAATAAACCGAAGAGAAAACACTGGAAAGACAAAGTAACACATCTTCTAACAAAGAGTACAATAAAAAGAAAAGTAGTTCTAAGTTAATGTAGCTACCTTTCAGCGTATTGTATGCCTACTATTCCTTTGCTAATCTTCTCGGTAAATAGAATTAGTGCAATTCATAAATTAAATTAAATTGTAAGTAAGTGGATTCCTAAGAGCTGTAGGAATTCATAACGAACGTGTCGTTCATTATTTTAGTCGAAATATGTAAGGAATTCGTTCCTGATTTCAAAATTATCAGCGACAAAAATTATTATCACTATTTAAAAATAGTTTGAACTTCTCCGTTCAAATCTTTTTTACATAAAACTCTTAAAATTATCACTAAAAGGAAATCTGTTATACTAGAACACCTATAAAAACAAATCAATTAAAAATGTTAAAATATTAAAATTACATGTAAAAATTTTACAACAATAATAATAATTCAATTTTTCTATTCATTTTTTTACTTTCTCTTACTTATATGAATATATAAAAAGGAAAGTATTGTTTTTATGTTGATTTTTCGAAATCGAGTTTTCACCGGATCTACACGTTTTCAGACCCCCTGAACCCAAAAAACATGTTTTTAGCGATTGGTGTGTGTGTGTGTGTGCGCGCGCGCGCGTGCGTGTGTGTGTGAACAGAATATCTCAAGATCGGAACATCGTATTAACTATAAAATTCTTCAAAGCAGCAGCGAACAGACTTATCAATGCCAGAACGATTGCCAATATTCGGTGGAAGATCAGCACTAAAAGAAGAAGATAAATGTGTATTGTGATATTTTATTAAATAATAATTTTTATTTATATTTAAGTACATTACAGTGTTCTAAATGCTGCACTTAATGCTACACTTATCTATCTATTCACGTCGGAGTTCTGTCATCGGACTGTGTCTCCACTCACGTTTATTTATCATGTTATTTTTTCCAAATTTTGTGTTATCACATTCACTGACTGTTTCTAACAGATTGCAAATTTCCTAAATAGAGAAAATAAATTTAAGTACAAAGGGAAATATAATATAACGTAAATAATAAAAATAAAATAGAAGCTCTCCGGTATAACTTTAAATCATATAATACTATTTAAAGTTACCAGCGTACTGTCACTTTTCCAGAAATTATATTGGTAATTGATTTTGACAATAGTATAGTTATTTAAATTTTTACTTCCATGTTTTCCTTAATTGGCTTTAAGTATAGTTTATCGAATATATAAAAAATGACTTACACGCACAGATGTTTCTTCCTTTGTTCTTACCTGCAACAGGATAAACACAAACAATTATTAAGATTAAATTTGATCACTATTTTGTTTTTTTTTAATTAATTTTAAAGTAGCTACTCACCGATAACTTTTATAATATTATGCTACGACTAGAAACAAAGTAAATTACTTAAGACTGTATCGAGTCGTCGCTTTACATGGAAACATCATTTAATAACAATTAAGAAACAACTTGAGCTGACAGAATGTAAATTATAAAGGTCAATTGGAAAACATTCAAACTTTGCATTTAAATTGTGGGGTACATCCAGCTGTTCAAATATACTCGAACATTTCCTTAATAAAACAAAAATATATTTTTATCAACAAATGAAATTATAAGTACGAAAATAAGCATATCATTATAATTGTTAATCTTTCAGTTTAATAAGAACAGATAACCTTGCTGAATTCATAAAAACTTTCTGTTGATAATATTTTATTACTTTACAAATTATACTAGATATCATAATAGATGCAGAACTTTAACAAAAAGATTATCAAGATCTGTTCTGTTGTATTATGCTTCTTATTTAGATAAAAAAAAACATTAAATACCAAATTACGATTCACACAACCATTTTAGCAACAAAGTTTTTTTTAATTATAAAGAATTAAATTATTTATTATAAGCAACGCAATAAGTATTGTTTCAGAAAAATTTATAGTAACAGAGTATAAAGATAATATTGTGTAAAATATTAATTCCAAGACTTAATTTGTTGTTGGTAACAATTATAAATGGTTTTCTTAAGAAACCGCAACACAATTAAAGATTTGATACAAGATATTTTGTTTCTAGACCACAAAATAATAATGATATTCATTTTTTAGATCTTTGTAATGAATTCAGAACTAATCAGTACATAAAGTCATCTCAGGTAAATAAAGTTTCTCACTCAGTAGAGTAACGTCTCTTCCTCATTCATAAAGCATCAATATCATTTTTGTAAAGATTGAAAACCATCTGCAGAATATAGTTGGAAGAACAAATTAAAATAGCTAGCAAGTAGGATTAGCATAAACATGTGGTAGGTCTATAGATATAGCGGTTACAAGACACGAAGAACGCAATTTTAGGATTATATGATACCCTTTTGGCTTAAGGGAGTCAATCCTAGGTCCTTTGTGTGCAGACAGGGACTTATAGGAATGCTGAATGGGAGGGAAGCCAGGAGGAACTTGTCAGCTAGGATTAGGGAAAGAACCTCTCCTCTGCTTACCCTTTTCTATCCCTCACTAAGATACAACTACCACCCCAAAGATACGTAACAACCCCCACGTAGCCTACCCCCTTCAACAACACTATTCCCTGCCGCAAGACACATAATTAAAGCGCCGCATCTTCCAGCCATACTGCTTTGCTCTACGACATCTATTCATTTTACACAAACTTAATTAGTTAGAGATAATTTATTAAAGAAGAATTTGTTGCATCAATTTATTCCAGTATAAACAAGCACTTAACCGACGCAGTAGTGAAGCATTTCCGGAATATTAAATGGATAGAAAAGCTCGTCGAATATTCTTACTTAATATTTCCTGAACAAACTTAACACCATCAGGCAAAGATCAAGAAATTTAACTTTATTAAAAGCAATGTAATATTAAATTGTTAATTTTATACAAAATTTTCACATCATTTTCCGTAGCACTCTCTGAACTTAACACATACACAATTTTAAAAGTAGTATAAATTGTATCAAGCGTAAGTTATTAAATATAAACTTCCTTCTGTGATAAACGTTTCATTATTCTTGAACGATTGGATGAATAGGAAAGTCCTGATAAGAAATTATTTTGGAAATTTTTCTTTTACAATTTTAATTCTTCATTTGGAACTATAAATAAACGTGTACAACGACCACATTTTTTATAGAACAATGAACAAAAAAAAAACAAAACGACAAATAAAGTAATTCAAACTTTAGTCCATTGACACAGTTTCACAATACACAAGAACGATAAATAAAATAAAATTAGTGCTTAAAACACACTTTGGGTAAGCGCACAGTGAACACTGGTCCAGGTCGCTGGTCGCAGGTACTGATTCACGGTGGCGAACGCGCCTAGTGGGAGCATCTAACTACACGCTTAACCTTCATTCAGTTGTAGGCACTATTCAACATGAGTTCCAGTAGCAGCAGTGATGAATCATTTCTAATGGAAAACGTTTACACGAAATTATTATCATTTAAAGACGATACCGTTAGTGGCATTAATAAAAACAGAAAACTGTTCGGTATAATCATCTTTTTCCGCAATTAAAAAAAAATAGAGACAGGTTTTTTTAAATGCATGAAAATGACTCTAGAAACGTTTAGTTTTATATTGTCTAAAGTAGAACTCGTTTTCGAAAACACTGGTGCAACTTGCACAAACAACCAATATTACCGGAAGAAAGATTTGTGATTACTTTGAACTTTTTAACGTATTTTGATCTTTTTGACTACCGATATTCAATATTATAAAGCATTGTTTGGCCAGTAATAATCTTTTGAAGTTAATTTAATAAACCTATGTTAAAAATTAATTAAAAAGTTTTATTATTATTTTATAAATACGTACCCACTTTTCTTGAGGTACTTAAGTTCGTTTTGTAGAAAATTAGATGGTCTGAGCTTTAAAAAAGATTGAATAAAAAAAATTAAGCCGTTGAATGCTTAACAAATTGTTGCTGACTTTTAATGGCCAAAACATATATTTTGTTCAGCAATTATGTCAACTATCAAGGACGATGTAATTATAAATCCTGAAACAATTAACACTCCAGATTTCATTTTCTAAACAAGCTTTCTTGTGTTAAAAATGGTTTTAATTGGTATTGCGGAATTATTGACAATGATTTATACCTGAGCAATGAACAGTAAATGGTTCAAAAATGTTTTACTATTTTTTTTACAGTGGTATACTTAGAACTTAAAAAAAAATTTGATAAGAGTATGGAGAAGAAAATAGCGTGACAAAGTTAATATTACTGTATTACAAACAATACAAGTAAAAATACCACCTTATATTTTTTCACAAGGTCTTACTTTTCTGTTGTTAAAAAAAGGATAGAAGACACAAGTCAATAGAAAGAGCGAGTGAATGAGGTCTTAGAATGGTTTGATTGCGTTAGATTGTAAAGGGTGAGGCAAGAAAGCCGATATCAAATCAGAACATGCTTCAATGGTCCGATCCTCGACTGCACACCTCCTCTGCCAATCATCATCTTCTCGCAGTTATTCTTATTCTTCTTTTTCTTCTTCTTCTTCTTCAAGCAACACCACTGTCAAATTCTTCCTTTTCATTCCTCTCTATATCATCAATACAATTTCCTCTTCAAAATTTCACATAAAAAGAAAGGAAAATGAAATGGGTGAAATATATTTAGGCTCTGGTGATGAAGGTAATAACACGAACTTGACAATAAATCCAACAAAATACAATACGGTATTTTTATGAGTATTTTTCGTCTACATCTTCAAGGATAATCAACGTAAATCGGAGGCTGATATACTTTCATTGTACGGATGAGTTAAAATATCTCGAGAACCATACAAAGATTTTATTATTCGTTGTCTTTGATTGTCCATGACTTTCTCCAATTTTACCAGAATGTAAAAAGGTAGACACAACCAGCATGTTATAGAACCACTAAATTGAGTTAATAAATAATTGTTATAAATTTAAAAGGAAGTTTGTTTATTAATTATTATTCCCAGATTCCGAAATTATCCCCAATACCCGAAGTTTTAAACGGAAAATGTACCACTGGGTACCTCTTCTCCTTAAAGGGAAATTCCCTACCGCCATTTAAATATCATATACGGAAGTTGCGCAGCACAATGTACAGTACCGTAATAAAAATTAAAGCCAAAAAAAGAGGGTATGAATATTAAAGAATGGAGATAACATGAACATTATAAGAGTCTAGGTTTAGATGTTAAATTACATCATTTTCTATACATAATTCGTAATGATGAAACCACAAAACAAATGAAATCATGAAATACAAAGAACAAGTTCTATGGGATCATTATTTTCCAGTAGAATCATAAAAGTAAAGCTATTTGAAAATTGTCTCAACTAATTTTTTTTCTCTTTAATTCTTTATTTACAACTGTAAAATTTTAAAACAATCAAATGTGATGATTATGATAATAATGCGAATGACATGATAGGCATGAGAGAGGTAGGGCCCCCATTGGTGCCTCCCCAGGAATTAAATTTGTATATGAAATTAGCAGGTCTCTACTCCAGCGTCTTTTAAGGCGTCTAGCGGGATTATCAGGTAAATGGAAGGTGGAAAGTGAACGCACCAGTGGGTTCTCGTGTTCCTGTGACTTGTCGTGAAAGTGTTTGTATAGGTATTTGATGGAATTTTTTACAAGTGGTGTTTTCAAATCTGTATGTAAGGTTTTGTTGCTAACGTAAAGAGGTGCATTTGGTATAAGGCGTAATGTTTTTGACTGAAATGCTTGAGTTCGTTGCAAGGTAGAGGGTTTAGTTGAACCGTAAATTTGGGACCCGTAGTTTCATATAGGTTTCAAAAGAGAGCAATATTTTTGTAATTTTTGTGCCATTGGTAATTTTGATTGTTTTTGAAGTAGGGAATATAAAAGTTTAAGTCGGGAATTCAGTAATAAACGTTTCCGTTTGATATGTGAGCTCCTTATTAGTCGTTTATCAAAAGTCAGACCGAGATACTTGACCGTATCTGTTTTTGTGAGAGGTTCATTGTCTATGTATACTGGTGGGCAATTACCATAACGGAGTGTGAAAGTTACGTGAAGGGATTTTGTCGTATTAAGTTTTTTTTTCCATGTTTCACACCATTCGTGTAAGAGATTGAGATGATGTTGGAGTGTTAGTGAAGCGTGTATAGAGTTTTGGTCTCGGGCTGATATCGCTGTGTCGTCAGCGTAGGTAGCAGTGAGGGTCTGGGGTAGGGTCGGTAGGTCTGAAGTATATACAGAATAGAGAAGTGGGGCTAAAATTGATCCCTGAGGCAAGCCAGCTAAGACAGGAAAGAAATTTGAGTAGGACGATCCTGAACGAATTCTAAAGAATCTGTCACACAGGAACGAATTTATGATAAGGTAGTAAGTTAATGATAGTATTTCTTTTAGTTTGTAAGTTATTTTATTTTCGTTTAGTTTGTAAGTTGTAAGTTAAGAGACCTGTATGCCGAACTCTGTCAAAAGCTTGAGCAACATCCAGGAAACCTGCGGACAGATACATCTTTTGTTCTATAGACGAAGCTATGGTGTAGGGGTAATCGGTCACTCTGTGCAGTTGTTTTAACTAAATTAAAACATTTTTACTATTTTCAGTAGTTTCATAATATGTTAATGGAATTTCGTGCGTAAGTTTTTATGTTATTGTTAATAACAATTAACGAAGTATGAAGACATACTTTCAACTAGAGTGTCATATTAATGATTTCTAGTAACTATTTAAAGTTCAAATAACATTGTTGAGTTGTTGTAAACTATGTATTTGTTACACGAACTTTACAAATACCAATGTTATAAACTCTCCAACGCATGCTCTATATATATCACACGAAACTTTCACATTTTCCCAGTATATTAACTAGACATATTTTCCTCTTATTTACCAAACTTCATTTACTTACAACTTGTTAAATTATTTTTAAATTAAATTTAAAATATTTATTAATTAGAAAATTAAAAAGAGAACGGAATTTTAACGATTCTTGGAATCAGGCTGTCATGAAGTATTATGTTACCTAATTAATTTCATCTTCAGAAATGTTTCCTTCATAATTTCATTTAGATTATAAAAGTAAGGTTACTTATTTAAACTTTGTTATCTTCAAGAAATAAGACTTTTTAATGTTAATTCAACCAAATATTTTTTCTAATTTTGTCGACCCGATTAAAGAATATTTTAGCTATGCTAAACAAGAAAACTTTCATTAAAAGCATTAGGAACGTACAAGAAAATTTAATTTTTGACCAGAAGAAAATTTCATGGCTTAAACTTTGGAAAATTAAAATTAATGAAAACAAATCGCTACAAATGGCGTTTACTCTTAAACGAAAAAACTGCCTAACCATTTGCATTAATAATATTCCGCTGCCTCACACTACTCAAGCACGCTATTTAGGCTTACACTTGGACAGAAAACTTACATGGAACTCACATGTTACACACGCCACAAACCCAAAACACGCTTCTATCAACTGAAACGCTTACTCGATAGACGTTCTAAATTAAACATGTCACACAATCCACAAGACAGTTTTTTTTAATTAAATTTTTTAAATGTTTTTTTTTTAATTTCTTAAGACCAATCTGGATATATGGAGTTCAACTTTGGGATCTGCTAAACCTTCACACAAGAAACGTATACAAGCGATTCAGAACAACATTCTACGAACGATAACGCAATGCCCCTTTTACATCACAAACTCAATGTTGCACAAAGACTTACAAATCCCATACGTAATTGATGTCGCGAAACAACTATACAAGACGATGCATGACAAATTTAAATTACATGACAACCCTCTCATACGAAACTTGTACACTAGGGCGATACCGGGTGCTCAGAGCAGACGTTTGAAGCATCTCTGGCCAAGAGATCTTCTTGGCCAACCGTAGGACTGTGGTGATGACTGCACGCTCCTTCAAGTAAATCAACTTTTGCAACATTAACTTCACATTTATATATTTTTTTATTAATTTAAAAACAGATAGGCCTACTGCATTTTAAATTAAAAGTGTCAAAAAAATAATAAAATGCCCTTCGTCTAAGAGCCCATAACGTATTCCAAACTCCCAAACATTTTTAATGATTTACAAAAGTAAAACCTTTGTGTCTTTGAAACATTTTTAATGTCATTAAATAAGAATAAATAACATATATACAGGGTAATTCAAAACTACACGGCAATCTCTTGGAATCTCATTCTATAGCTAAAAATAAGAAAAAAAGTTCATACAAACATATGCCTGAAAACGCTTAGTTAGCGAGTTACGGCTAGCGAAAAATTTCACCTAGAACTCCGTACCCTCGGTGAAGTAAGGCCGTATAAAAATGTTAAAGGTAGTTACAAAGATAAAAATACAATTGTTTCTTATGTATTTTAATCTGAAAAATTAAATAAAATTGGTTCCAGAGCTTTAAATGCAATTCTTTCAGAGATATCTTACATAAAACACAAGAATTGGTGCAAAGAAATAACACATTTTTGTGTTTAAAGTAAGATTACTTCCACAAATGGTAAATAAAGGTGTATTTTTTCTTATATAAATTTGTAGAAAATTTAATTCTGAAAAGATTCATGTGAATTACTAAGGAAAAAAATGAATAATAGGCTAGATATTGAAATTTTGCTTTATTTAGAATCAAAACAGACGCACATAAAACGCACATTCTTAACTGCATAAAATATTAGGTTGGGAGTAACAGCTGTTACTTCCAACCTAGATATTAGTTAACATTTTAGTATTAAGTAAGTCGTATTAACCGTGACCATATTAAACGGATTTCACTGTATTTGTATCATCGCTTCATTGTCAAAAATATTTGAAAATGATAAAAATTACAATAAAATGTAATAAAAATAAAGTTTTTAGTTTTACTTTTAATGTGGTATCAAAATTTTGTTGATACTTCAGAATATATATTTATGAGTAGAAATATGCAAAATTTTAAAAGTTAGAACAACTAACTATTTAACTAACTAACTATTTTCAAAAAGTGATTATTTACCAAACTCATAAAAATACATTTTATGACTACAGTAGGACTAAAGATAATTTAAGTAAAAGGACTATTCCATTATTAAATTATTTTACTGAAAATTTATGACTCATTTTATTCACTGAAATAAATCAGTCATATAAATTTCATTCATTAAATAAGCCGTACATTAAAAGTGAATAAAATTTTTTGCGTAGGCTAGCAATTGTAAATTGAGGATTATAAAAAAATATCTTACGGAAACGTATATAAGATATAATTATTTCTGTTCATTAAGAATTTTTAGGTTTTGCTCATTTTCCGTTTCAGAAAGAAGAACGGTTCGATATTCTTTTATTAGAATCAGTGGATGAGAAGAAAAAAGTAGAAGTAATATCAGTTTGTTGATGCTAATAAATCTTCTTTTTACCTCAAAGATAATGCGTTACGTTACTTGATTCTTCCATTTCTACAATTTCCAGTTATCATTAAACCATTTTACTTCCTTCTCCAGTCGATTACAAACTCTCCCCTAAACTGCATCACTTCTATAACAGCTAACCAACGCAGAAAATTCTCATTTTACCCGTTCAATATCCTTTCCAAGAAAACTTTTTGCTTTTTATTATATCACCGGAGATACGACTCTTCTATTTTCTTAGAGATGTTTTATCAACATTTTCTTACGAGGAAATTAATATTATTCTTTTTTATATAAATGTAACTTATCTTTTCATTAATTGTGTCAAGTTTATATAACGATACGTATCAATAATTTTATCTTCTTATTAATTTTTGTCGTCATCAATTTTATTGTTGGAGTTAACTTTGCTCAAAACTGTTTAAAAACTTAAAAGAGAAATTATACTCAGAACCTTTGTTTAAATATTGCTTTTGGTGCAAACGTTGCCTACGAATCCGTTTCCTTTTATTTCTATATTTCCTTTAAGGGGAGTCGGACTCGAAAAAATGAAAAAATATCGATTTTCAGGTTTTAATGTGTTATACAGTCTGAAATTAGCGCTTTCCAATGGTACCAAAATCACGGTTTTACAACTAAAAATTTTTTTTTGTTTTTATAAAAACACATATGTGAAAATGTTCCTGTTTTCGGAAACGAGTCATATTTTGTACATGATTTTTAGTAATTTTGTCACTAATTTTTATGAATTTTTTTAGTATTTTTCTTTCAATCTAGAAGGCACTTTTGTTTGTAAGGTTTAGGATATGCAATTTATGTTGCATAAATTACGTAGTGCATTCCTGCTCGTATGAAGCAGAAATGTACTGAGTACGTTTTATAGAAATGCGTTTATAAAATTCTGAATCACCATTTCCCTAAAACTGTGTTTTTCGTACAAAAGACCTTTTTCTTAAGAACTAATAAAGCTTTCTCCTCTAAATTTTAATGACACATTCCTTACATGTATTTACATCAACAGACGGGAGCATTTGACGTTATTTTAATTTATTAAAAAAAATATATAAATATTTTCTATAAAATTTCAGGTTTTGGAGTAGGCATTCACGGAAAATTTTATAAAAAATTAATAATCTGTACCCTATATTTTAAAATGACTCTGTCTATCTGTCAGGAACATATCAATGAATAACTGGTTAAAATTTGAAAATTTTCTAGCCATAGATAACTGAGAAAACGGGTCAAACATTAACATGGGCTAAGATTGCAGTTCCTACTCTTCTTAATTTTAATTAAGGACTCAATTTTGTTTTGAATATTTCAGAGAGACATGAAACTCAGGCCTTTATTTTAGGTGTTAATTTTTGTTTTAACTATGACATCAAAGCCGTTTTGTTGTTGGTAAACTAAGAAAAACTAGTTTTTCATAGACACTTTTCTAGTCAACATCTTTTTCATATATATTAGGTTATCATTCTTTAAAATTTTTGTAACGTATTTCTTATCATATGTTTTCTTAGTTTATTTAAAGTCGCATCAACAGCTTGATCATTAGTGTGCGACTAGTGTGGGTTTTGGTACTGTAACGTTGGGTTTTAACGTATTAAAATTTTCAGACCATTACCAGGAATAGAAGCCGGGACCTTTCGCTTTCTAAGCTAGCACACTAGTCCCTACGCTCCAGAGGCGGTTTTTAATTTATTATTGCAAATGTGCAATGAAAACCAGCAAAATCAATACCAATATAATGCATTATAAAAATATAGGCTATTAAGAAAATGACATTCATGCCATTTTGGAAGAAAAACCACCCAGCCTAGTGTCAATGTTCGAAACATTAAAATTGAATTAAAATAAATTTTTTTTATTAAATTTATTAATAGATCAACTAGAGTAGTGTGTATACTCGTATTATTATACTCAACTTCATTGACGTATCGGTCGGCTTTGTGAAATTCCGGGAAAACTCATTTTGCGCATCAAAAAATCATTATTTATTAACTTAAAATTATTTTTCAGAAATCAGTTGTAAAAAATTTGGTCTCATAATAACTTCAAAAATTGTAAACTCAGAATAGAAAAGCTCTGATCAGTTACATGTAACAAAATATATTAGCATTGATTAGTTTACCCGAGAGTATAAGTTTTTTTTGACACTTTGAATTGAAATGTATTATCTGTTATTATATTAATACAACAATTTCTAAATGTGAAGCTAATGTGAAGCTAATCACCACATTCCTACAATTGGTTAAGAATATCTCTTGTCCAGAGGCGCTTCAAACGTCTGCGCTGAGCACCCGGTGTCGCCCTAGTGTATATGTTTTGTATGAGAGGGTTGTCATGTAATTCAAATTTGTCATGCATCGTCTTCTATAGTTGTTTCGCGACATCAATTACGTATGGGATTTGTAAGTCTTTTTGCAACATTGAGTTTGTTATGTAAAAGGGGCAGCAGAATATTATTAATGTAAAAAGTTGGGCAGTTTATTCGTCTAAGAGTAAATGTCATTTGTTGCGATTTGTTTTCATTAATTTTAATTTTCCAAAGTTTAAGCCATAACTCTATCAGGTGTAAATGTTTTTGTGTCTTTCGAGTTGCAATTACAGAATTGGCATCAACCGCAAGTACTGCCATACCATCAGCAAACGTAGCCATAGTTGTATGGATACAAGTTGGTATGTCACTGGAATATAAGTTAAGAACGAAAAAAATCTGGTAAGTAAACTGGAATTTTGTATTTAGATTTTTTAATTAATTTATTTTTCATTTCAAAATTTAAAACTATTTTTTTTGTCATCAGTCTCTCGACTGGTTTGATGCAGTTCCCC
The DNA here is from genome assembly GCA_035578175.1 of Catonia carolina. Classification (NCBI taxonomy): domain Eukaryota; kingdom Metazoa; phylum Arthropoda; class Insecta; order Hemiptera; family Achilidae; genus Catonia; species Catonia carolina. The sequence continues at coordinate 435,988,650 of JAQMRL010000001.1, read as the reverse complement.
AACCTGTTCTATCTTGCGCAAGTCGTTTCATATCTACACACCTGTAACACCCTACACATTTTGTAATTTGCTTTATATATTCTAATCTTTGCCTCCCTCTACAATTTACTCCCTCAATGTTACCCTCCATTATTAATAGCCCAATACCTGGATGTCTTAGGATATGCCCCACTAGCCTATCCCTTCTTTTGGTAAGATGCTTCCATATACTTCTTTTTTCATCCACTCGCCTCAGAACCTCTAAATTACTTATTTTGTCCACCCACCTAATCTTTAACATTTTCCTATAACACCACATTTCAAAAGCTTCTATCCTCTTCCGTTCTACAGCCCCTATCACCCACGTTTCACTTCCGTATAATGCTACACTCCAAACATAATGTTTTAAGAAATTTTTCCTAATCTGTAAATCAATGTTTGTAGTCAGTAAGCTGTTTTTCATTTCAAAGGCTTTTCTAGCTTGAGCAATTCTACTCTTGATATCACTCGTGCTTCTACCATCCTTTGTTATTTTACTCCCTAGATAGCAGAATTCCCCAACTTCCTGTATTTTAAAACTGTATTTAAAACTATAACAAGTAAATAATTTTCAAAGCCCATGTGAGTTTGAATAAGGCATTACAGATAATAGTAAGTTTTTGTTTCCGTTGTAGCACGAAAGCGATTTAACTAGAGAGTACAAATATTTGACAGGATATTAGATAAATCGTTTACTTTAGTGAAGGGACTAAATTGACCGTCTAAGATCCATCACCCAACCCAGATTACTGAATAAGAGAAAGAAAAAATATCGCCTTAGTATTTAAGTGAATCCTTTTAATAACTGTGACGGTGAACACCACAGCTTTAACGGAATGTTTAACGTAAAATTCATAACTTTATTTTTTTCAAAAATATTCTTACTTATTGACAATAAATCGTAAAGAAAGGACAATTAATTAAATTTCGCAAATAGTGTTTTGACAATAATTTTCGTATGGGTTACTTTTCATAATTTATCCTTTTCATTCAATTGATGTTTATTCAGAAAAAGATAGAACCCGATTACTAAAATTTATTCTTCTATTGTAATTATTTAATCATTCTGGATAACTCTACCGGTTATTTTTTATTTATTTATTCTCTCCTTTCTCTTTCTTTCTAGAAATTCAAAGGTATAGTTTATAAGCAGCCGGCTCGTCAGTTGGATAATCCTGTAATAAAAAATTTTGTGAATGTAATAAGTGTTATTGTGAGTTTAAACGGTGCCAATCTAAATAGTAGGAACCAGTTTTGCGTACTGTTGTTAAAATATTTTTGTTTTTGATAGACAACAAAATAAAGTACAATACAAAAGTGTAGGTAAAAAATTATTTATTTGAATTGGAAATAGCCATATTTTTTCTTTTTCGTTAATTTTTTAAGTTTAATAACATTTTCTAATACATTCAATCTTCAAGTTAAGTAATTTAATTGTTATTAAAAAGAAGTTTAACAGTAATAGGTAAATTAATTTTAGGTTATTAATTTGTTAATTAATAAATAGCTAGTTTTAACAAGTTTTAAAGGAAGTTTTATCATTAGGAACCTGGAGAAAATGTTATAATTGTACGTACCTAAATTAGTATTTTATACAAGCTTTCTAGAATATGTTCTTACTTAGATGATTTTTTTTAAATTTATTCATTTAACGTCGCATCTGCTTACTCTGAGCTGCACAAAATTAACGCCGGAGTACCCCAAGGGGCAATACTATCCCCATTTTTATATAGCGTATTTGCATCGGATATGCCTATTTTGGACACATCGGTAACCGCGACGTATGCTGACGACACAGCAATTCTTGTACGGGAAAAGGGCGCGGATGAGGCTTCCAGGTTAGTACAGCGACATCTTTTATTAATAAAGGACTGGCTTACCCGTTGGCGTATTAAGGTGAACCCAGTTAAGTCAACACAGGTTACGTTTACCTTACGACGTCAAACTTGTCCACCTGTGATGCTGAATAACGTTCATATCCCCCAAGCCAGAGTGGTGCGGTATCTTGGTTTGTGGCTTGACAGACGACTAACTTGGAAGCATCATCTGCGTACTAAACGTTTAGAACTTAACCGCCGCCAGAAGCTACTCTACTGCTTAATTAACCCTCGATCGAAATTGAACCTCCGCTCCAAAATTTTATTATACAAAACCCTTTTGAGACCAATCTGGACTTATGGTGTCCAGCTATTTGGAGTAGCGGCAGAGAGTAATTTAAAGTCGATCCAGGCCTTTCAATCAAAATTCTTAAGACTTGCTTCTGGCGCTCCTTTTTATGTAAGCAGTAAAACCCTCCACGACGATTTCAAAATTCCGACAGTGAAGGAGCTAACCGTGTCCTTGTATAGTAAATTTCACGAACGACTAGATGTCCATCCAAACCAACTAGCCCGTGATCTAGCTACAAGGAACTTTCCACCTGTACGACGTCTAAGGCGAAAATGGAGTAGAGACCTCTTGGTCTAAATAACGGATAATACCCATAGTTATAATTGGAGAATGTGCCACTGGGTACCTCTTCTCCTTAATGCAAAACTCCCCACTACCATTAAATATCATTTACGGAAATTGTGCAGCTCAATGTACAGTACCGTAATAAAAATTCAGGACAAAAAAAAAACGTCGCATCAACTACAAAGGTCATTGGCGACGACGTCGGGGTGTAACTGTGATAAGGATGAATTAATTTTTTGTAACGTATGAAAATATCCCGTGCCTGAGTGGGATTCGAATCCAGGCCGCATGATGAGAGGCGAGCAAGTTACCAACTGCGCCAATGCGGCCGGCGCAAGATGAATTTAAAAGTAAACAAATTTTAACGCTTGTGTCATTTTTTTATATTATATTACGTATTAGAGAAAATGATTTATAGAATTCAAAGGAAAAAGACGGATATTAAAAGTAGAAATATATTCATAAGTTACGAGAGATGTGCTTGGTAAATGGTTCAATTGGAGCGAACAGCTTTCAATTTAAGAATAGTTTTATGTTATGTAATATTCAGGATCGATATTTATACTTCGCCCATTCAATTACTATTACTTTATGCTTGTGTCCTCGAGTAATTTTCTTTTTATTAAAACATTTGCGCAAACTCTTTACTGAATATATATATATATATATATATAAAGTTCGAGTTGTCTCATTCGCTAAGATTTCCAATAACACTCCAGTCGTTTTCTCTTTAAGAATTTCTTCACATTGCTTTTCTACAATAACGCATTTTATTTAAAATTTATTTTATATTTATTTTATTTCAATCAATTATGTACATATCATACATATATACATACATAATACATACTGCAAGTTAACTTAATATGTAATTTATATATATATTATTATTATTATTAATTCGTTGATCGACCAACTAAGGATCACGTTAAGCACTATGCATCTTGGTTTCTTCTTCTCAGGATGTCATTCCCCTTATCTGCCCAAAAAGCCTTCATTCGTTCGGAATGCTCCTTTCTTCTCTCATCCGTCCACCTCCCACCAGTACCCTCTCTTCTTGCAGATTGCACAGTCAGACTTATATATATATATATATATATACACACAGGGTGTCTCACGAGTAACCCGACAAACTTCTAAGGTGGTTTCCTTTCATCAAAATAATAAAAAAAGTTTATAGTATATATGTAACTGTGTAAATTAAATATTATACTTGAAGACAAAATTATTTGATTCAGATGTACTTCCAGTATAACGTGTAATACATAAGCATGGGTGTTTACTTAGGGAATTATTACAATCTAGCAAATACACAACTCGTAATGGAAGATTTGTATAAGTGTAACATTGCGATATCGAAAACCAAACGAACATATTGTAACATTGTACAGTGATATTCCTGAAATGGTTAAGGAAATAAAATTTTCATTGTAAGAAATTTGGTATTCCATGAAGTGTTGTCTAATAACCAGGGTTAGTCGATTGCGAAAATGGGGTATTTAGAACAGGTGATCTCAAAAATAGAAACTATTGCTTGAGTCCCAGCTGCATGTCATTGGAAGGAATGCAGTGGGTTGTTATAGTAGTGGGAGAATGAATGAGTTAGTAGTGTTTCACAGCTGATGCATTTGTAGTGGTAGCGTGTATTAACTAGACCATAAAAAAACTATAGTCCAGCCTCTCTTAGTTTGCTCCTAATGTAAACAAATAATGACGTCACTGAGCATGCGTATTATATCAAAATGTGTACACGCTGATTAAAAAGTAACAACAAAATACTTTTAAAAGTATTTTTATAAATGAAATTTTTAGGCCTACATCATATCATGACTGATGTTTTTAGTACTTTAAGTACTTATAATTTAAAAAATAGTTAACTTAATAGGAATATGACATCCGTACAGTCACAGACTCTAGTGTGCACCCTGTAGTAAGTGGCTTTTGTTTGTTAACAGTAGAAGCAAACTAAGAACGGCTGAACTGTAGATATTTTCTATAAAAAAATCTGGTGTGAAACACTCACACAACTTTCTCTTGCTAATGCAAATAATTAACAATAAACCTAACATTATTAATAAAATATTAGAAATAAACAAAAAACTAACCTCAAAAACATAACCTTATTTTAATCATGAGTGAATGATGCAAAATGAAAATCAACCTCAGTTTGGCTTAAAAATACGGAAAATCACTCTTTCTCTCTAAACTAGGCTCTGTAGAGAAAAATGCTTTAAATAAAAGTTGTAGATCTTTTAATTTTCTATAAATTAAATTATATACACTTTTGTCGTAAAATGCATTCTAAGGCCGAAATCTTAAAAAAATCAATTTTTCACACATTTTCGTGAGAAAAAAAACAGAAAATCGCAAATTACCGCTAAACTAAGCGTTATACAAAAAATTATTTGAAATAAAAGTTGTAGAATTTTTAATTCTCTACAACTTTTATTATATAAAATTTTGCGCTAAAATGCATATTAAAGCTGTAATCTTAAGAAAACAACGTTTTTACGTGAAAACAGCCTCACCCAGAATTTCAGCAAACATGACGCCTACCCTATCTTGTAGAGAATAAAAAATTGAGTAAACCAGGCGATTTTAAAAAAAATCGTAGGACCAGTTTTTGAGAAAATCGCAAAAAAGTGAAAAATTACACGAATAAACTACCACTTTCGGTTGACCGATTTTGATGAAAATGTTCGTGTCGAGTCCGGTAGTGGTACGTAACTTAAGTTTCAAGTTTCAAGTTCGTACGATGTTCCGTTCTTGAGATATTCTGTTCACACACAGACACAGACACACACACACACACACACACACACACACACATACACACACACACACACACACACACACACACACACAGACCAATCGCTAAAAACATGTTTTTTGGGTTCAGGGGGTCTGAAAACGTATAGATCCGGTGAAAACTCGATTTCGAAAAATCGACATGAAAACAATACTTTCCTTCCTATATATTCATATAGGCAAGAGAAAGTAAAAATATTGTTATCATCCGGCGCATTAATTTAACAAATAACTACCCGGTTATTAACTTGGTTGGATTCATAATATTTAACTTGCTAATTTATAACAAATTATGTAAATAAATAAATGTAATAAATACAAACAAATATGTTAAATACGGAGTGTTTGAAAACGAATGTTTTGTATCAGAGTAATACAACAATCGTTCTCCCAGCATGCGTCACTCATTCATTATACCTCACCCGTACCCTTCACCCCGCAACTACACGGAGCTTGAAACCGCACAATAGTAGAAACGTTTGTTTTTATTTTGATTATTTCTACAATATTTGGAGAAACAATCCGGCTGCAGGCATTAAAATAATTAACGCCTTCGTAGTGTGTGAATCAATACTTGAATTGTTGTTAGGCCGTTTCAAAATAGAGTCATTACGGAACCAGTCCTGAAGTATGTTAATAGTGCTTTGTGTACGGATGGTAGTAAGTGTTGTGAACAGTTAAACCATTGATTTGATGTGTTAACCCTTTCTAGGTCTGTAGTACTGCCCATAACAGACAGGTGGAGTGTCAAATTATTTACACTCAATCTGTTCGTTGCAGGGCTAAAATAAATAGTTCTGTTTCTTATCACATGGTCAATCAATTAAATGACTGGATCATTTAAGAACAGAAGAGGTAGAGGTGTAAAAGACACTAATCAGAGTCATCTCCTCTGAAAGTAATGAATTTCATTGTACAGCCAGACCCTGTGGTGAATGAAGTGAAGGTGTCATTTACAGAGTGGAAAATATGTGCTTTTCAGAGGGCCCGGCATGCTGATAAGCATACTTTTCCACTCAGTGAGGAAGGCAATGGTAAACCACCTCACTCCTCGATTTACTTAGTAAAACCTCCAGAGGTTCAAACCAGCCTTTCGGCTGCTGACCTAAACAACAAGGTCTGTAGTAAGTATACTTACCACTAGCAATAAGTTCCATTTTTGTTTTAAGAATAAGCTATGCAGTTGAACCCTATTGGCATTTTATGGTTTTATAGATGTTCTCTGGTAAATAGGCTGTTCACAAATTGAAATTAGTGTGCAGCAACCATTTGCTTTGTGAGTTACACGAATATGGTAAGGATTCATACCAGCATTAGCTACCATGTTGTTTTGTTGTTACTTTTGTAAAGTGTTTAGAAAATTCCAGTTTTTTATAGGAAAGAAAGCATTCATGCTAACAAAAAGTTAATATAAATTATTTGACACATTTTTCTGTTATATAGGGCTACAAGATGTTTTAATAAGCATTCTTACCACTAAATATTATGTGATTCCCATTTCAAAAAATATTCCTGGGTAAGTATACTTACCAGGCCTTGACATAAAAAAAAGAAATATCTTACTGTTCTGGCATTAGATATAAAATATTATTCAAGTCCCTATAAAACAAAATTTAACATTTTACAACATGTATATTTTTTCCCGTAGTACTGCCCTATAAAGGGTTAAGTGACTTGATTTTATTCTCAGTGAAGTTTAGTTGAAGCTTAAGTTCTGTAATAAATTTAATTGAAGTAATCTAATTGTACTTATTAGTAGGGTAAGTTTAATTATTAATTGTGTCAATAAATAAATAATTGTAATAAGTTTTAAGAGAGGTTTTTTGTAGTTAATTATACCCAGATTCCTAAAGAACCTAGACTTAGTTGTTATAATTACATATTTTTTTAAATATGTTCTTTATTTGTTCATGTTTCATGTAATAACTACAATTTTGCTAAATAATGAGATGAGAGTATAGCATGGGTAAAGTATATTGCCAAGGCATATATACAAATAAACGACTAACTTGGATAAATAACATATAATTCAAATGTTTGGAACTGAATTATCATCTTAAAATATTATATTTATGTAAATTTGAAAATTTTCGATAAAAGTTTAAATATAATAAAAATCTATAATAATAAATACTCTTATACGAAATCCAACCATTCAGATCAAACACAAAAAGTAATATATAAAAATATTTTAAGCTTTTTAGTTTAAATTCTTAAAAACGAAATTACAAAGTGACGCTTACTACATTTCAAATTTAACCTTTTCCAAAGATCTAAACGTGCTCTTTTATGAATGAAGTTTCTTCACTCGACGTTTTCAATATTTCATAGCAAACATCTATCCGAATTTTTTAGTACAACAGCTATTAAGAAGAAACATACCCCAAATAAAAGAACTGAAAAAGAAATGGAATCTTGGTATAAATTGATGAAAAAACTGCCTGAGTTAAAGTGTTAATTTCAATGGATATTTTACTTTTTATTAAATTATTTATTTGTATTTGTTCCTTACCCTATCAGGTAGTTATGAAAATATTATACGTTTACTTTAAAGATATATATTTGTGTTTACTTTTTCGTAATCCTCTTTCATGAACCATTAGTTCCAATACGACCCACGGTCCTTTAACCCTTTCAGTACAAACGTCCGTAAAACATGACGTCGATTTATTTACGTAGTTATAACATCCAGTTTACCGGACGTCCGTCAGTTATGCATAAAGTGTCAACATCCGGATAACCGAACACTTCCAAAAAAATTTTTAAACAAAAATCAATGGAATAATGTATTTTGAAACCGCCTTCGTAGCGTAGTGACTAGCACGTTAGCCTTCAAAGCGAAAGATCCCGGGTTCGATTCCCGGCAAAGGTCTGTAAATTTTAACACGTTAAAAGCCACCGTTAAGGTACTAAAACTCACAGAAGTTGCAAATGACCAAGCTGTCTATCCGGCTTTAAATAAACTGAAAAAAATTTTTTTGAATATTTTTAGTGTTGGAACGATTTTTTTTGAACACAATAAAAAAAATTTTTTTTTACGTCGCATCAACTTCAAAGGTCATTAGCGACGATGTTGGGGTGTTTACAAACTGTTATACAACTGTTTACAATGGAGGATGAAATGATTTTTTTGTAACGTCAATGTTATAATGTTATAATCGTAATCGTTGTAATCGTTTTTTGTAATCGTAATGTTATAATTTTTTTTGTAAATATGCCATGCCGGAATGGGATTCGAACCCACGACCGCATGATGAGAGGTGAGCACGTTACCAACTACGCCAATTTTAGATTTTCGTAACGTTGGAATTTCGGTCGGTAATGGCAGGCTTACACCTGCAAGTTTTCGAAATAAGGGCTGGCAATTTTTGTACACCCTTATTTAAATTAAATGACACTTTAGATCAAATTTTTACATATAATTTCGGCACTGAAATGGTTAAGTACTGTAATTATTAATTTTTTCTCGCTATCAATTTCGTTCATCTTGCTATTATACAACGACAACCCATATGTCACCACGCATTACCCAGAGAACGAGCTAATGATCTGTGAAAGTAGTATTTGGTTCCAGAGCGGACCCACGTATACGCAGTGGTCTCTATCGTATTTGACAGTAACAACAGACAAGTTAATAGAGAGAACCGGTTCAGCGTCAGTTCCCCAAGAAGAGCTGAATGCTCCTTTTGGATGAACTCGCAGAGGTTTGAGAAAACGGTGGTGTAAACATCAGTGGAGAATGAGATATGAAATATTTCTAGTGATGGTAGTGAGCCAGGTGGTATGTAAGATTCTAGCGGGCCTCTTAAAAGATGGGTACCGGAACAGGTGGAGACCTATTCCTTGAAAGAAAAAGAGGAAACAATATTTACTCTAAATTAATGTCAAAATTGAGGCAAAAAGTAATGTATTATTGTATTTTAATCGTGAAGTTTATGTCTCTTCCATTTTTTTTTAACTTTGAAAGTAAATATATTGTACGGAATGTGTTCAAACGAACATATAAGAACCAGTACATAAGTACAAGTAAGAAAATAATCTGAGGGCCAAAATTTTAAACAATATAAATTATTCTCTCTCGAATGTCGAAATACCCTCGGTTATAAATTTCTTATACTTAACTATTCCACCCAGTTTTTCAACTATCATAATACAGTAAAAAATGTATATGCGTTTCTTGTACCTGTTTACACAGTTACAAGATAGACTATAACATTAACTTTTTCTGCCCGGAACAATTCTACCGGAACAACGAGACCGGATGGGATGGCTACATAGGTTACAGAAAGATAGTGAGTGTCGTCTTGACATGATTTATTATACGAAAAACCTAAAGGTGTCGCCCGACTCCGATTATAATCTTCGATTTAAGTTATGTAGTACTTTCTCTCGCTGTAATAACTACATAACATAAAAATTACTCGAAGATAACTATTTGAGTTTACTTAAGCGTTGTCATACTGTAGATCTAAATTCTATAAATTTATAGAACAAAATAATTGGGTAGGGCTACTGTAAATAATATAGAAGGTGAGTCGATAGATACCTTCTTCTCAAACGCTTAAAGTTTAAAACTGATTGTAAATAGTTATTAATCTCAATAAAATGTATACTGTTTAGAAATATCAACTAAGAAATTTTGATTATACAATTCGTGAAATTGATAGTATTGTGACACATATCGCTAAGGTCCGTTTCGGGATCTAGGTTATTAAATAATTAATACACTAAAGTTTACAATTACAAATATTTATTACACTAAAAGATTTACAGAATAAATAATAAACTAATTATAATGAAGTTATACAATTAATAATTTAAAAATTTACTTAAAATAAAAAATAAACAATAAATAATTTAATAATTTACTTAGCACTACTTACAATAAATTTCATAGAATACACATACAAAATGAAACTGAATACACAAAAACTGATTTTAATACACCTACACAATAACTTTACACAATAAACACACACACACACACACAAAGACAGTATAACAATCGTTGACCAACACAATGCCCAGAACGTTTCTGCACTACGCCCGATAGCCACTCGTCAAAGATCAAACGAATACTAACTCTCTGACCGCGCTCGGGGGTCTATTTATATAGTGAATCAAAAAAAGAATCTTCCCGAAAAACACCGAACTTCGATACAAATAATAAAGTACAAAAAACCCTTTATAAATGAGTGCTAGAAAAATTTATTGTAAACAAGATAACAACAGATCTTATTGTAAATAGAATAAAAGTTGTTACAGACCGACCTTTTCATAAATAGTTGTACAACAATAACCTTTTATAAATAGGTAAACTTTTATTGTTACTATTGTCCTATTGTTACTTTTTCACTCTATTATCTACTCTTTACCATTTTATGAACAATTTAACATTTTACTAGAAATTTCGCAAACCATGCTCTTCTTCGATATTGTTACAGTATACTATGATTTTACCAAAAATAAAATAGCGATATTCTAAATTAAATTTTTTACGTATTTCATTAGTTTGAGACCGTGGTAGAGCGGTGTTATTGGATTAATTAAAAATAACTATGGATACGTTTGTCGACAAAGAGTAAACTAAAGGTTATTTTAAACTTTAATTTAAAACTTTATCTTTTAGTAATATAAATATACACGAAAGGTTACACAAAAAAATTACAGTGGTTTATAGAAAATAGTGCAGGCCTACCTTATAGAAAATAAATGATCTATTTAATTTACATATAAGATTAATACGAATGAAAGATACTATAATGCCCATAATGGGTTAAAATCTTATTTTTACTTTCTCTTGTTCTTCATGAGTAGATACGTATAGGGAAGGAAAGAATTGTTTTCACGTCAATTTATCAAAATCAATTCTTCACCGAAAATACACGTTTTTAATCCCAAAACCCAAAAAACTTGATTTTAGCGATTGGTCTGAGTGTGTGTGTATGTGTGCGTATGGGAGAGAACGAAATATCTCAAGAACGAAATAGCGTACGAAGTTAAAGCTTTGAAATTACCGTAGGTGCCACCAGGGATCTGACATGAACATTTTCATCAAAATCAGTCAATCTGAAGTTATTCGTGCAATTTTTCACTTTTTTGCAATATTCTTAAAAAGGGTTCTACAATTTTTTAAAATATTTACTATATCTTTAGGCTCTATAAGACAGTGTATGTCTGCTAAAATTAATGGGGGTCTGTGCTCTCCTGGTTTTCAAAAAAAATGTTTTATAATTTTTTTTTAAATTTATTTACATAATTAAAGTTGGATTAACGCTTGGCCATTAGCAACTACAGCGGTTTATGAAACATTAACTGTGGGATTTGACATGTCAAAATTTTCAGACTCTGGCCGGGAATCGAACAGGTGTCCTCCACGTGGCAAGCCAATACGCTAATCACTGCGCTACGGAGGCGTTTAATTGTTTTTTTTTAAGATTGCGTCTTTAATCAGCATTTTAGGGTAAAAGTATAGTAATAAAGTTGTAGGAAACAAAAACCCTACAACTTATATTTTCAAAATTTATTTCTACAATGTTTAGTTTAGAGCCAATTAATGATTTTCTGAATAAAATCTGTAAAAACGAGGTGTCTATAACATTGTGACCTTGGTAACAATTCATGACAAAAATCTACTCATTTATTTTAAACACTTTTTTCTACAGAGCCTAGGTTATCGGAAAAATGCGTTTCCGTATTTACAGATATTGATTTTTATTTTGCGTCATTCATTCATCATTAAACATAGATTAAATTTTTATTATATTGGTCTACATTGGCAAGAGAAAGTCACGTGAGTGCTTCACAGCGATTTTTAAGTTTCATTAGCTAAAATTTTGACAAGATCCAAATATTCTCTCCAATATAGGCCAGAATTTGTAACGATTTTGTTAGAAACAAAAGCAATTAATTATTTCTAAATTTACAAATTTCATACAGCTACCATATTAAAGATAACAAGTTTTCTCATCCTTCTATTAATCTAATGTATCCACACGTAGAAGTCTCACATGTAAGAGCAGATGGTGCAAACGTTAATAATTTAGAATTTCTTGCAGGTTATGTAATAAAATATAATATATGGTACTACTATTTTGTTTACGAGAATAATATTTTGTCACATTTAAATTTATTCAAATATACATTAATGGATACAATTAATGGATACCGTGTTCCTTGAAGATAAATTTGTTGTTATTTACTTCATCACCTATTTTACATTTAATATTATTATAATTAGAATATTATTATTATTATATTATTATTATTATTATTATTATTATTATTATTATTATTACATTTAATTACTATTATAATGTAGATGTTATATGAGGTGTGGCTATTAAATAACGAGACTAACGCTGTAAAAAATTGTATTTTTATTATTATTATTTACATTATGGCCTACAAAGGACCGCGATTTCTCAGTTTTTCTTCTGTGCTTTCCTCTTCGCCCAGTATTCCTTCATTTTCTTGGAAAAGTCACGTTTTCGTTCTTCCGACCATTTAGGTCTTGATCTTTTACTGTCCTCTTCCTGGAGCACTAGTTTGAGTTTATGTCTGAGAGGTGTTCTTTGTATGATGTCCGTCTCCGTTATCTGGAGTTTGTTGCAGTCTGTTTTTATCTCTTTGAGCCATCCATCGGGATTTTTCAATTTTTCAATATTGTATTTTTATTTTATACATAATCACTTATTGTCACCTTCAATATACACTCCTTCTCTATCCCTACATTGCTCCATGCGAATTTTCCATTGTTGGAAACAGTGCTGGAAGTCATTTTCTGCCAGCTCCTTCAGGACACATGCCGCTTTCTCTTTTACAGCTTCCACAGACTCAAATCTTGTCCCTTTTAATGCAGATTTCACCTTAGGGAACAGGTACAAGATAATAACATATGATGCAAGATCTGGTGAATAAGGTGAATGTTCTAACACTGAGATGCTGTACTTGGCTTGGAACCTCTTGACAGTTAACGCGAAATGAGCTGGCGCATTGTCTTGGTGGAGAACCATTGATTTGTCCTTCCACATTTTGGGGTGTTTTATCCACCTCAAGGTAGTACTCAAGGTAGTATCAATATTACTACCTCCAGGTAGTAATATTGATTAATTGATTGACCTTCAGGAACCCAGTGAAGGTACACAATCCCATGAATATAAAAAAGACAATCATCATTGCTTTAAATTTTGACTTGCTCATTCGAGCTTTTTTGGCTCTCGGTAAAGTTCGGCTCTTCCAGTGCATGGATTAGGGCTTCTTTTCCGGATCATAAGTAAACAACCACGTTTCATCACATGCTAGAAGATAATAATCTTCTACCTGTTCTCTAAGGTGAAATCTGCATTAAAAGGGACAAGATTTGAGTCTATGGAAGCTGTAAAAGAGAAAGCGGCACGTGTGCTGAAGGAGCTGACAGAAGATGACTTCCAGCACTGTTTCCAACAATGGAAAATTCGCATGGAGCGTTATAGGGATAGAGATAGAGTGTATATTGAAGGTGACAATAAGTGATTATGTATAAAATTTAAATAAAATTGTTTGCAACGTCAGTCTCGTTATTTAATAACCACATCTCGTATGATGAATATAAATAATAATGGATAAATAATTATAATGCGAATAATTACTGTATCGGATGACGGTAATAACAGATAATACGCCGTTCCTAAACCGAATTAAGTATTTGGCCCTCAAAAGAGCTGTTATGTGTTGTTCTGTTGGACAAGCTAACAAACGAAAGCTTACCACGTGGTTATGACAATAGCGTTTCATCGTTCAAGCAAAACATATTATCACCTCATGCGGAGTCGTCGATATGTCTTTGTCGAAGTCCAAGAACAGTAACACTTACCTAATGTTAATCGATTCTCTTTCAATTTTTCTTTATTATACGATTAGGCTTCTTTTACTTAATGATGTCCGATATATGTTTAAGGTGTAAGGGAAGAAGATTGTGTAGCTTAGGTCCAAAGTAAAACAAATCCTTTTGGTATTGGCTTACTTTCTTGAAGCCTTATGTAACAATAGAAGAGCCTTGATTTTTGCGTTTAACGTTGGGGTTTTGAAGGAAATTATTTTTATTATGAGTGTAAATAAGATTTTCTGCGGTAAATATTAGATGCGGGTAACGCAAGTTGCACTCGCCATTGTAACTGTTGAACGAACATACTTATTATGGGTAAAGTAGTAATTTTTCTGATTGGCTGTATCAATGGAAACTTATATAAAAGAAAATAACGTCTTCTCTAATTGGCTGAATTTAGTGGACATTTAGTTTAGCTATACTGTGTTCGTAGCCTTTACTTTTCTCTTGGAGCGGATTCGAAGTTTCAATGTTTTTGTTCAGTTTTTTTTATTCTGTATGAGTGTTTTCCAATTCAGTCGTTTTTCAAGATGTAGGCTATACCAAGGTATCCAATGGAGTCTGCTTTAGGTGCCTGTGTGTTTTGTTTTATAAAAACTGGTAGGAGCGTGTCATTTCCTAGAATGAATTTTACGTGTGTACTTTTTGTTTAATTTGTTTTCATACACCATTTATTCTACCAATTTCGTATTTTATCCAACAAAACCGTCATTAAAAACGTAAAAAATAAACGCACTTATATTGATCCTAATTGGTAAATAAATACTTTTTTCAATGAAGAAATACTTTATTTGTTGCAATTAAACTGAGAAATTCAACGTAATTTTTCATACATTAACTTGCAAAGTAGAAATGTAATGAGACCTTTAAAACAGATTGGAATAGCGAAAATAATCAATACTTTACAAGGTAAAATGAGTAATTCCATTAAGCAAAGTAATACAGAGCTTTAGAAAATGGATGATAAAAAAATACTAAAATAGGCCCGTAACAATTTACTGGAAGTTGTGCTGGCGCTTCGAGGAGGCTTATTATTCGCATCAGTGGACTGTGTAAACCTTGTTCTCATTAGACAGCTTAATACAATTACTTGATATAAAATGAAAAATGTTCATATCAATTTAAACATTTTTTTTACCGTTAGCTAATTTTTTTACGTTTTACGATTGTAAAGATTTACAAAATATTAAAATAAAATTAACATTTTTCAAGTCCTTACAAAAATTGAATATATTAATTTTACATTGTTATTATAATAATAATTTTTGGGCTAGTTCACTCGACCAACAATGTTCATGGTATGTAATAACCGAGACTGACTTTTATAAAAACATATATATTTCTTACCGTCGTTGTCGGCCATCTTGGATTAGGCTGTAAGTGAGCCTGTTTCGGCGTCCATCTCTTCCTCGGTCTCTCGACTCCTCATGCACTCTCGGTTCATTCAAATGTAATCGGTCCGGTGACATTCTAAATACAGTAAGATATTCTTATCTGTTTATTGTCCTTTTTTTACTTGTAAGACCACACTGGATCACTTTAAGTTAGTTTAACATTTATTTAGTCTTACGTTGTTTTCTCTTCTCCCAGTAGGCTCTCATTCTAAGCGATCGGGCCAGTCTCACTTCATCTGATACGACACTCGTTTTATATTGTTTAGTTGGAGGAGGTGCAAATTTAAAGCTTTTAATGATGTTTAATTTTTCGGATTTATTTTCGAGGTCTTCAATTTTTAATTCCATCTCCTCCAGAATCTTCATTTATTTCTCTCATCCATACCGGTTTGAGAGCGAGTCCACAACAGAAATTCAATATCTGTTTGACATATCTATTTTCTGGATATCTCAATATGTGACCGAGGTATGATATTCTCTTTTTCCTCATCGTCTCAGTTACTCCTTTATTATAAATTAGTGTCCTTTATATTAATATTATAATCAAATAAATATTATTTTATACTAATATAATATAATATACTTATATTTATACATCATAAAATATGTGTATTGAGAAATAATAAACGAGTATATTTATCATTCATATTTTTTAAAATTATACAGTTACAGATATTCTTAAATTTTAAACTATGTTCATGGAACAATTACCAATTTGCTTTAAACTAAAAACTCAAGTAAACTTCATGAAAAACAAGTACCATTATTATAACTGGCTAATAACAAGAGTTTATTTAGTAATTCTTGTTTAATTTTGTAGGCAGCTTTATTAAAACGTATGTTCCTTTGGGTAGAATTTTAGAGCGCTTGAACCATTCGGTTGGGTAAACATAATAAACAAAATAAATATTTTGTCAAGTCATACAGTAAGCAGAGAAACAGAAACTTTAAGCATATGAAAGTGAAAACCGTCATTCTAGTAGGCATATAGTGTTCTAATTAAGAAGAACGTCAAAATGTTTTTATATTTCATCTCTTTTTTGAGGAAGTTTAAATATGCTAACGCAATTTTCCACATAAAAGTAAACGTTAAAAACTTAATGGTTAATAACTGTAAGTAGTTATATAACATACATTTAATTGTAGTATTAAAAAACAAGACAAAACTTTTCGGAAACCTACTAATGCTGTTATCATAAGGAACATCATGAAGTCATAGAAAAAGCAAGCAGTGACAGGAAATCGGAACGAGCGATAAACTAGTTTATTTTAAACGTTCTATGCTATTATTACTAATGATAAAAATTTGGTGTGAAACACTCACACGACTTTCTCTTGCCAATGCAAGTAATGACCAAAATAACCTAGTGTAAGTAATAAAGCATTAGAAATAAACAAAAAACTAACCTCAAATAAAACCTAATCTGATTTTAGTCATGAGTGAAGGACGCAAAATGAAAATCAATCAGATTGGCTTAAAATACAGATAATCACTCGTTCATGCTGAACTAGGCTCTGTAGAGAAAAACAATCCAAAAAAAAAAGTTGTTGATCTTTTGATTTCCTATAAATTTGATTATATACACCATTGTTGTAAAATGCATAAGGCTAAAATTTAAAAAAATCGATTTTTTACTCGTTTCGTAAGAAAAAAATAAAATCGCTAATTACCGCTAAACTAAGCGTTACACGAACAAATATTAATTTATAAAAGTTGTAGGATTTTTAATTTTCTACAACTTTTGTTACATTTTTGCGCTACAATGCGTATTAAAGCCGCAAAGAAAATCGCAAAAAAGTGAAAAATTACACGAATAAACTACTACTTCCGGTTGACCGATTTTGACAAAAATGTTCGTGTCGGGTCCGGTAGTGGTATGTAACTTAAATTTCAAGTTCCAATTTCGTACAATGTTCCGTTCTTGAGATATTCTGTAAACACAGACACAGACACACACACACACACACACACACACAGACCAATCGCTAAAAACATGTTTTTGGGTTCAGGGGGTCTGAAAATGTGTAGATCCGGTGAAAACTCGATTTCGAAAAATCGACATGAGAACAATACTTAGGTACTTTCCTTCCTATGTATTCATATAGGCAAGAGAAAGTAAAACCTTACGCTGTTATAAAGAAAAACGAGTTAATTGATTTTTTTATTACATTAAAAATAAAATATAACACTACCACAAGCTTACTTAAAGAGCTTACCCTGCAAAAAGCCAGATGAATCTAGTTTATCAAAAATTTATACCTTACAAAATATTAAATAATAATATAAAAACAATGCTACTATAACAAGCCCTAAAAAAACTGTAACTAAAACAATTATCTATTCGGCCATTTTATTAGTACGAGTTTGTACAATATTATAAATTTTGAAACACAAACACCAATTGATGGCACTAACGAACGTAAACTATAAAATTACTATAGTTTTTATTATTCTTGTACTTGGGGTAAACAACTTATTGTGAATGGTTGTATATTCAAGATGGCCGCCCAAAGAAAAAGTTCTACATTCCTTAGTTCTTTACCATTCTGCCGTTTATCTGATTTATGTCTAGCCACTTATGAGACATCCGATGCATATTGTTACCAGTAGGTTACTCTTATACAGTTACAACATTGTTGTAAGGATCATTAAATTTATGTCGTCTGAAAATGTAGACTTTGAAAACCCCACTCTAAAGAAGTGTAACATAATTTATGGGGGAAATTAATTCTTTATGTTAAATATTATGTGTACGTCTTATACCAAACAGATTATGTGCAAAATTAATGACGGTTTTCACGATGGGGAGAGAGTTTTATTCCCTTAGGAACAAGGTTACCTAAATTACTCCTTTCAATTTAATGAAAATTTATAGATTCTGACATATATTTAAGCAATAATGGTAGAGAGATGCATAAATAAAGTTGTTACATGGTGGAGGGTATAGTGACGGGAGGATTTTAAAGGGGGGATGAGAGTTTGTGAGAAGTAAAAGCAGAGGGGTTCGTCAGAGATCAGCTTCAGAGCTGATTCCCCTATTAAAATGGCGCTTTCTCAATCCGTTCGCTCGTGAATAGAGAATGACGGGTTGCATTTCTCTCTGATGTAGTGGGTTTTCTCTGCACGAAATAGAAAGCGCGCGCAACTTCATCCTCTACTGATCCTTATTCCTAATAGTGGAATATATCCTTCACTGTACGTACTCCTTTCTCTGAAACTTATATGTTATCGACAAGCAAACCTGGCTTTTATAAGAGCCCATTCATAGTTGCAAAGCTGTACAAATACAATTTATTATTTACCTCACTTAATCCAATCAACTTTCTTGTTTTTCTGATTAAATAACATTTTACACAATCTTCTTTTCAAATGTTAATTATTATGATATTTATATTTCATATTTTCTATACAAACTACAAGTTATGGAATACTGTTTTACTTTTTTGTTTTATGCACTGAACTACAGTTTTTGTATTTTGAATCATTACAATTATTCACCAATTTAGGTAATCCTGAAAAAAATTATACTTATCTAAACGTTGCCAATAATTTTATATTTTTTAGTTTTATTATTAAAATTATGTACTACTATGAAAATTCCTAAATAAGATATTTCATTTGATTTAAAGTTTTAGTAGAATCTATTTGGACAGGCCATTAATAACCTATCTTCTGGAGAAATTTAAGTAGCATTCGTTGGGCATGCAGTTTGATAAAACTAACTGAGGTTCGTAGGTAGGCGTTCCCAGCTTTCGATTGACAACAAACTACTTTTGTACAAATCCATGCTGAAGCCGGTTTGGACCTACGGGATTCAGTTATAGGGCACAGCATAACTTCAAACATCAAGATTCTGCAACGGTTTCAATCAAAAGCTCTGCAAACCATACTAAATGGATCGTGGTATATTACAACGCCGATATACATCGTGATATGGATGTGCAGACGGTACGAGAAGAAATACGAAGTTTCAGTTGTAAATACATCAAACGTCTAAACAACCACGTAAATCACTTGGCACTGAATCTCTTAGACAACAGCAATGATGTTCATAGACTAAACCGTGCTACAGTACTGTATCTTCCAGGGCGATTCTGATAGTGTGATTTTACATTGTAAATAATATAATGTTAATATTTTGTAGATGGGTGGCATTTTTGAGTGTGAATGTGTTATTAACTAAATGAAAATTTTTAATTATCTCCAGTAAAGTTCTGTGTACATACATTTTGGAATCATGGCTTATTACTTATTACTTCTCATTCTGTTTTTTTTTTCAGTTTTAAAGGAGGTTTTGGTTATTTTATTTTTATTTGTTTTTTTTTTTAAACTATTTAATTTTGATAGTAAATAATAACTAAGAGCAGTAGTATAATATGTTTTAATGTTATAATTTGTTAATTACACCAGTGGGTTGTAATTTTTCATGTGTTAATTCTAATTAATAAGTTGCATTTATTGTTATACAACAGATTATGCATTAAAAAAAATTATTTTTTACCGATCTGAACACTAATCTTCAAATTTTGATATTTCTGTTGGTTTAACGTGATGTAATATTAAAAAATTATTGCATTTTAATGGCACCTATTTTCTTAGTATTTATTTATTTATTTTATTTAGTTAAATATATATAACGACTTAATACTAAACAAAATTATGCTGTACAAAAATACAATAATTTAAACTAAATATACTTATACGTAAAACTCTTCATCACAGAGAGGTCTGTCCGCGCATAGGAGTACAAAGAAATTACTAAATTAAATTACCACAGTAAAATAGGTTACAAAGATTGCGTTAAACAGAATTTTAAAAAAATACATAAAATAAATGATAAATTCAATTACATTTATATAAAATATCAATATAATATTTTTATTTTAATAACAATAGAAATTTTTAAAAAACTTTAAGATTATGTTTCTATATTTGTACTAGAGAAAAAAGTATATAACATTTATTTTATAACTATAACTACTTTAAAATATATTTTAATTAACACAATGTAAATATTTTAACTTTATTGGAAATTAGTTCAATAAATGAGCATAAAGAAATAGGTAAACTATCGCAAAGAGAAAAGTGAAAACTAACAAAAACAGTTATTCCAAATTAAACAACACTGGAACCAAATCTGGTCTCGACATCCTCTAACGAAACTTCACCACATCAGAAAACACATTTTTGAAAACCCTCAGCCTCACTTGGAGCTTCGAAGGCATCAAGTTCTACTTACACGACTACGTATTGGACACTCTACGCTTACGCACAAACACTTACTGAAAAAAGAAGAACCACAAATTTGTACACATTGCAAGACGCCACTTACAATCAAACACATCATCACAGACTGCCAAACTACACAATTCACACGAACAGTATTCAAAATTAACAACATTTTAGCACTTAATTTAGTAGACAAAGTAGCGGTTCAAAACACAATAAATTTTGTAAAATTTAACAAAATGTCAGATTTGATATAATTGTAAAATCGCATTCGTTATTTTTCATTGTGTCATTCTATTTTTTAGTTTTTATTTCTCTGTTTTAATTGAACTTTACTAATTTTTCTCTACGTATTTATATAACGTATCATGTATTTATATGTAACGTGGTCGCTCATGACCTCGTAGTCGATGCGACCTTAAATAAATAATTAAAAAAACAGTTACTTTAAGACTTGGAAAAGTTTCTTTTGTTACAGCAAAATCTATAATCTAGTCTAACAGAAAATAATGAGAAGCTGTATTTTGTTAATATATTTGTCTCGATTGAAAACACCTTCCAATGAAGGACTTAAATGTTAAAAATGGACATTTAATATTACATTGTTTTAATCGCACTGTGATTTGTAGGTGATTTAAGTCTTCTTTTGGATTGTGTGCTTAATGTATTAACTTCCTGTATAATTTGTAAAAAATACTTAAATACTTAAAAATGTTTGTAATATGTTGTGTGTTATGTACCAAGGTGAAGATTGATTGATTTAAGTACTTTTCAGCGGATCCTTTGCAGAATCTCAAAGTCTGAATGGTGTTTCTAATTTTAATTTTATAGTCAGCGTTTCTTAGGCAGAGTATAATATTTGCGTTTTATGAGTTATTTCGTGGGCTGAATTAATAAAACATTTTAAATTTATTTAAAGAGGTTACTTAAAAGTTATTTCTAATGAATATTTATTTTGTAAGAAAATAGTGGTTGCACAGTAGGCCTACAACAAAATAACCTTTCATGACATAAAAAGTTAGTGTTAATTATTCGTTAGATGTAAATGTTGCTTAGATTCTACAGAATATGAATTACGAACCAGTAAGGCAAACAAAGCTACATTTTGCGTGAGAAATGTGGCTAATTCGCAGGAAGGACTTTTTATAAAGAAATTTCAATGGGCAAGCTGGAGGACTTTTGCTTTGGAGTGAGAAGTCTGCGGCTCACCGGATCCACACAAAAGAGCTTAGTACACACTCCTTCTTCTGCTTTCTCTTCCCATTACCACCATCTCCCGCCTCTTCGTTCTCCATCACTTCTTACTTCTAGAATTCACTTTCGAACATTTGCGCCGTTTGACAAGTAGGTCTACCGTTTGACTAGATTGCCTCAAAGGAAATATTCTGTTCAATTTTCCTTATTCAATTTTATAATAAAATGATAATTTTTTCACCCTTAGTTAAACATTTCGTTATGCCTCGGTAATTAAATTTTTATTAATACTAACTTTTTTACATCATATTTCATTTCATTTAAATTTCATCCTTTTAATTCTTTTTCTGTAAAAATTTAACATAGACATTTAATTATAGAAACTTTTATTCTTTATGAATAGGTTACAACATTTCAAATATATTTCGTATTCTGTATGTAATTAAAAAACAAACAACGGTTCTTATCAGACGTTTTCAAATTTCGACATTAAATTTTCAACGAATAATAATCACAAATGTAACAACATTTAAAACACAAAATGTACTAGTAGTTCAATGTATTTAAAATTAGATTATGTTAGCCGTCCAATACAGTTTTGTCCAACGTAAACTCATGGTTGTAGTGAAAAATATTTCTGTAAAAAAATCCAAAAATGAAAGTTAATAAAAACCATGGAAAGATTTTGTAAAGAAAATAATTAACCAAAAAAACATAACAAAAGTAGCGGTGACGTTGCAAAGTTCAAAATTCCACGAATCGATTGTTACAGAAATATGTTCAAGATTTTGAAAATTCAGGAAGAATTTTTTAAAAGAAACTACTCTAAATATTTAAATTTTTAAGGGGTTTTAAACCATTCTTATTTCTGATAATTATAACCGGTCACGTTTTACTTACTACGGTGACAGGATGGTTACACCGTGCTGATTTGACAAAAAGTGTTAAAATAGCCTACTTTAAATCTGGGCGGCTTATTAGATTTTCTAAGAACCTCTTCTTCTTCTTCTTCTTCTTCTTCTTCTTCTTCTTCTTCTTCTTCTTCTTCTTCTTCTTCTTCTTCTTTTTCCAACCAAGGATTAGGCCGCAGACTTTTCCGAACTTACAAACTATATCATGTATCTCCATCTTCTCCTAGGTCTACAGACATCCCTTTTTTTAAAAGATAATTTTTTAAAATTAAAAAATAGATTTTTTGGGGTTTCTACTTTGGTGGAAACATTGAAAATTTCGATTTACTACACAACCGAATTCCCTCTCCATCTAAGCATGTGTTTTAGAAGAAGCTGGATTCAGTTTACATTACTACATTTATCACTAAAATAAATAAAATGTATTTAAATAGAAAATATAAACTTTTATTTGTTTCTCAACCTTAAAACTTTTTCGTATTCATATTATTTGCATTTATGTAATAAAATTTATTTAGTCTACAATGAACAAATCTGAGAATGTAAGCTGCAAAATGAGCTTCCAGAAACGTCTAAAGTCACCTCATTTCGTATAAAATTGGCCCTATACGAAAAAATAATAAATAAAATTTAATTTAAACCTAAAAATAATCACAAAAATTTAATCAATTAAAAATCGTTTTTATTTTACAAGTCAAAACCCACTGTTCTCGATGTATTCCCCACCACATATTATTAGCGAATAACCAAACTGTTGATGAGACTTGAATAAACTAAACAAAAACAAAATCATGTCAACAATAAAAATCCTTCAATAAAAATTTTAATTTAATTTTAGTTCTATCAAACCAAAATTTAAACCCTCTTCCAAAACAATAATAACATCCATGACAAAAGATTCATTAGCAAAAATACGAACCAGTATTGAAAAAAATTAATATAAAATAAAATTAAAAAAGTAAAATTTTCATTCCCAAATTTCAATAAAAACACTGCTTAGATGGTTTTTTCTGCCTCTTACCCATTTATTTGAATTTATAGGCCTAAAAATATCTGTAGTTATACAATCAATGTCAAATCGTTTTATAAAAACAAACACCCAAAATACTTTCAATATTTTTGTATTTTCTAAATCGAGTACCCTCACTAAATTTAGCCTACGCTATTCATAGACTTCGGCCATTGGCTTAAAGTTTAATATTTGTGAATTTTTAATTTTGTATTGGTGATATAAATATAATATAGAAATTTTTCATTTACACATTTTTTTTGGCTTCAATTTAATTTTTATTTACAACTGTACAATTTTTAAAGCACAACTAGTAAATGAGATGGAATGAATGAGGAATGGCGGGAATGTGAATCGATCCAGTGACCGATTTCGGCGCGAAATGTTTCAAAGAATGTGGCGCCAATTTTTAATGATAATGATTTATAAACTATGATAAATGTTTTTTTTTATAAGATGAATTTCTTTTTTATGAAATGAAACAGGCATGACAAGTTACATTGAAAATTCTTTTGTTATTTTTATGGTGGTCGGAGAAGATCCCTATTCCACCTTCGATTTATACATTTAAAATTAATTTTAGCAAATTTGAGTATTAACAGATTAAAAAATCAGTCTGAATTACAACTACTAATCATCTACCACAGTCACAAGAAAAACCTGTGCTTTTACACCTTTTTCAAGTTCACTTTTTACATTTTTAAACTAGTTCAACCGCTTTCGTATGCACGAGTCTCCTGAACAGTTCATGAACGTACATGATGAATTGCCTTTTGGAATTATAATCAAGAATTTACTAATAACCTAAATCAACAAATCTATCGGGATTCGTCTGTTTTAGATTTAGAATTATTGACCAATTTTTTTCTGCTTTTACCTAAATTTGAAAATTCTTCTTTAATTAAATTAAAATTACGGCAATATTCTTGTTTGATTGATCGTATGGGTGGAAAGAAGCGGATGTTTCAGTTCCACTGGAGCCACTGGAGCTTTAGAGCGCGAATTGTAGTTTTTATTCCATATTTCCTCGTTCACTTAGCAAACAAAACTTAACCTTAAATAAGTTTTAAAAAAATTCTTACCTAATCTTTGAGATATATATTTTTCTTCAGGTTTTCTTGTCTAGATATGAATACCTCTTGTCAGTTGATGCTTCACATTCGTAAATAATACTGGAGGAAGATTTTTTACTCTACAGGAACATTCGAAGATTTTTATGTGTTATAGATGTTTTCTAATGTAACAGTGCCCCGTAAATAGGCCCACAGTTATATTTAGCTACTTCCTACCCAATCCAAGTGCTTTACTAGCAAGAGTATTTGTGATATGAGGTCAATCATTCTCGTGCTGTATCTAGCCTCTGTAGAAAAAACATGCTTGAAATAAAAAATTTTAAAAACATTTTTTATGTACCTTTTGTCAGATCCAGGACGTTTAATCTGTTTTATTTGCCTAAAGTAAACACTGTGCAATACAGTAATACTTTCTTAATACGGACATTATCCTTTTTCAATAAATTTAGGTACTATTTTTGATAATTACGAACAATTCTCTTCAAAATGTTATCAGACGCTCACAAACCGATAAATATCATAAATTCACAGAGCATACTCACATATTTTTCTTTCTTCTACTGTTTATTTTTCTTGTTCCTTTTTTAATTCATAAATAATATTATTTCTGATAAAGTTTTGCTAAACTATTTTTCTTAATAATTGTTATTATAGTAAGTAATTTTATTGAAACATTATTTTACTTTTATGAGAAAACGAGAGAAAAAGTATATTAGCATGTATATTATTATGCTTAAATAAAATAGTTATAAGCAAAGATTTTTTTGTAAACATGTAATTTGTTAATATGGATAAGTTCTGTTAGCCTTTATATTGTTGTAAATAAATAAATAGATAAAAAAATTTGTAGGTTTTTTAATAACTTTTATTGTGACACTTTTGTCGTAAGATGCATCCTAAAGTCATAATCTAAATAAATCCCATTTTTTACCAATTTTGATGAGAAAAATACAGAAACTCACTAATTAACGCTAAAATGAGTATTGTAGAAAAAATGTATAAAATAAAAGTTTTAGTTTAATATTTTAAAACTTTAATATAGTTTAGCAGATTAATTTCAAGATGCAGCTCATAGAGCTCTAAAGACGTTAATTTATTGAAAACGCTAACCAATTAAGGTAGGTACTAATTAAGGTAAGTAGTAAGGTAGGTACTGGATAGTTAATTGGGTAGGTACTGGATTAGGGTAGGTACTGGAGTTACTGGATACACTCAATAAGTGGATACTGTAGATTTAGACAAAATAAAAACACTTTTATATACTATTAAGAGTTTAGAAATGAAAATTTTGCTCTCGGTACGGATAACCAAGAGTATTGCTTAAATGTTGTTGATTCTGTGTAAACTTTTTCGGTTTAATCCAAAATATTTATGTCTATGTGTTATTATAAAAGGTGTGGCTATTAAAAAACGAGACAAACGTTGTAAAAATTTTTATTTTTATTTCATACATAATCACTTTTTGTCATTTTCAATATACACTCCTTCTCTATCCCTACAACGCTCCATGCGAATTTTCCGTTGTTGGAAACAGTACTGGAAGTCGTCTTCTGTCAGCTCCTTCAACCCACGTGCCGCTTTCTTTTTTACAGCTTCCATAGACTCAAATCTTGTACCCTTTAATGCAGATTTCACCTTAGAGAACAGGTAGAAGATTATTATCTTCTAACATGTGATGAAACGTGGTTTTTTACTTATTATCCGGAAAGAAGCGCCAATCCATGCACTGGAAGAGCCGAACTTTACCGAGAGCCAAAAAAGCTTGAATGAGCAGGTCAAAATTTAAAACAAAGATGATTGTTTTTTTTATATCTGTGGGTTTGTGTACCTTCACTGGGTTCCTGAAGATCAAACAATTAATCAATATTACTAACTTGAGGTACTTTCTAAACTACGTGAAAGAGTAAGAATAAAACGCCCCGAAATGTGGAAGGACCCACCAAGACAATGCGCCAGCTCATTCCGCGTTGTCTTTCATGTGATTCCTAGCCAAGTACAGCATCTCAGTGTTAAAACATCCACCTTATTCACCAGATCTTGCACCGTGTGAGTTCTACCTATTCCCTAAGGTGAAATCTGCATTGAAAGGGACAAGATTTGAGTCTGTGGAAGCTGTAAAAGAGTAAGCGGCACGTGTCCTGAAGGAGTTGATAGAAGATGACTTTCAGCACTGTTTCCAGCAATGGAAAATTCGCATGGAGCGTTGTAAGGATAGAGAAAGAGTGTATATTGAAGGTGACAATAAGTGATTAAGGATAAAATAAAAATTTTTTACAACGTCAGTCTCGTTACTTAATAGCCACACCTCGTATGTATCTGTATGTTTATTTAGTCTATAAGTAAAGTTTTTATGCTCTTTTTTGAATCTCAAGTATTTGTATTTTAAATCCACGTCAACAGTATTTCAAGAAGATTGAGTTACTTAAGTAAATTCTTGTGACTCGTTACTAACTCTCCGAGTTACGTTTCCTATGAAACACCCACGATATGCACCCTAATTTCTCCCGAATTACACGAAGCTGCAAAAAGACAACTGAAAACTTAAACTTAAATTCATAATATAAAAATTATATTCATGAAAAACAAACACAGTCTCAGCAACCAGCATTGAGAAACTAATTTATTAAGACTATTACAATATGTGAAATGGTTTTCAGTTTGTAAATATTGTTAAACATTTACTGAAAAAAAGTTTTCAAAAGAACCTAAATATTATACAAAGGAAAATAAAATGAAAAGAATACAAGGAATATAAACCATGTATTGCATACGTGAAAAAATGTTCATATAATGCATTATAACCACATAAGAAATAAGTAAAAAAAGAATTAAAATGAGAATTATACACAAAAGACCGTCGTTTTGAATGAATTCTTACACGAATATTAAAAATAAAACTTGGAGAGAAATTATAGAGGAGAGCACAAAATACATATACCCTAATTTATAAAACAAAATTATTTTTACATTGTTTTAAATGCAGACAAACTCTGTGAAAAATAAACCTACAATGTAAAACAGGTAATATGACTTGAAAACACATTCCTATTTTAATATATGAAATTGTTTCTTTAAAAAGTGAAAGATTTAAAAAGATTAAACAATTTGGTTTTCTTTTCCTTCTTCATTTTACTCACTATCACCCATTTTTCCACCTCACTTCCTCACCCCAATCCGTTAAAAAAACCCTTCCATATCCATTACCTCCCATTTTTGTACTTCTATTTTTCTTTCATCCTTTATAAATAAAATAATTATGCAAAAAAAATTTTTTCAGCTTTTATTTGTTACAGGGAACTGTACATTGTTAACAACTACCCAATTTTATCGCTACTTTTTGCTGTTTTTTTTTGACGTGGATTAGGCATGAGTTTGAACAGAACCCCCAGTAGAGTTTGTTCATGGATGGCTGTCAACTGGTCACCATACTAAGTCACTTGCCCAACCGGTGTTACTTAACAAATAATAGCGACTTTCTACCAGCTGACTGACTGGACTGGCCCGGAGGCCAAATATGCAAAATAAAATAATTTATTTTGCATAATTATCAACCCACCGGGTTGGTCTAGAGGTAAAGTCGTCGCCAAAATCAGCTGTTTAACAGCTGATTTTTGGAGACGAAGGTTCCTGGTTCAAATCCTAGTTAAGATAGTTACTTTTATACGGATTTGAATACTAGACAGTGGTTACCGGTGTACTTTGATGGTTGGGGTTCAATTAACCATACTCTCTCAGGAATGGTCGGCCTAGGTCTGTACAAGAATACACCTCATTTACACTTCATACACATCATCCTCATCTGATTGGGTCATGGGGTTGCTTACTGTTCTAAATTGAACAGATTGCAACGTACACAAATTAGGAATAAAAAAAAAATTTATAAAAGAAGAAAAAGAAGATGAAATAGAACAAAATGACGAAGAAGAAGAAAAAGGAAAAGAAGAAGAAGAAGCATCAGTATTTAGTTAATAAACACCTGGAAGATAGCAAGAACTTTTGTGTGGTTGACCGTAAATTTATCTTTATACAATAAAGAAAATTATAATAAAGAAGTTTAAAATTCCCTTAAAATCATTTCATTATTTCAGTAAAATAATAGTTTTACTGCACAAATAGCTTGTGTGCAAAAACCCTTTACATTTATTTCAATCAAATTTAGAAATCTAGAAATCCAGCAATTGGAAAATTATTTCTCTGTTATTTTCTTTGAAATAGTTAATTTAGTAAAATCTTTTATTTGAATACGTTGTTCAATCTCTTAACAAAAGTCTAAAGTAGATGCAATCGCATTAACGGAGCTACCGATTTACATTTCATCAGTTAAAACCATTTCATGTAACAGAATTTGCCATTCAAAATAGAAACAAAGAATAATAAGGTTTGTGAAATTAAAGAAATAATAAAAGTAAATAAATGAGAGAAAACTAGAAATAATAAGACAAATTTTTACACAGTTTATTATGCATTTAAACTATCATTAGCATAATTATTAGTAGCTGTTACCGTTCAGTTTTATAATTTTGTAACCATAAAGTAAGAAAGAAGAAACATTACAGATCGTTTCCGTATTCTACAAAAATTAATGCAAATTAATTTAACTTACTCAATACAATTATTACAATTTCTTTTTAATAAAGATAGCAACGACAAAGCTTATAACTTTGTTCTAATACACTGTAAAAAAACTACATATAACTTATACGTTATGCAAACTAAGGTAGATCCTGAAAACTTTTCACTGAATATCTTGAAAATGAACTTATCATGCCACTGGCACATTATTTTTTTATTGCAATGTTATACGTCATTATAAGTATATAAGTCATTAAATGCAACGACCAATAATTTCCGCTGAAATTTTACTTGTTGCAAGGAAGGTTTAAATGATAGTACCTATAAGAATTTTTAAAAGACAGTCACAAAATGTATAAAAACAAAAATGGCCAATTTACTTGGCGTATGTTAGCAACTAAATTACAAGAATTATTCATTTTATTCCTTTGCACAGTTACAAAAATTGTATTTGAAAGAAATTTTGGTTACCTGGTGTCCAAACTATACAATCTGCTTCATCAAAATATTAAATTATATGGAAAATCAAACCGTATGATCTAAACCGTGATCTAGCTACA
Source organism: Catonia carolina (assembly GCA_035578175.1). Classification (NCBI taxonomy): domain Eukaryota; kingdom Metazoa; phylum Arthropoda; class Insecta; order Hemiptera; family Achilidae; genus Catonia; species Catonia carolina. Next base: position 435,958,561 of record JAQMRL010000001.1, on the reverse strand, counting down.
AGGAACTTCCCACCTGTGCAACATCTAAAGCGAAACTGGATTAGAGACCTCTTGGTCTAAATAATGGATAATAGACTACCCGTAGTTATAATTGGAGAATGTACCACTGGGTATCTCTTCTCCTTAAAGCAAAACTCTCCACCACCATTTAAATATCATACATGGAAATTGTGCAGCTCAATGTATAGTACCGTAATGAAAATTCAAGACAAAAATAAAAAAAAAACCGTATGAAGCTTAATACGTAATTTCTCTTTACCATCAGTAGGTAGTTTTTCTCGTACAGAACCAATTTTAGACCACGTAAAGTGACGTTAGACGTTTCTAGAAGTTTTTTTGCAGCCCACATTCTCAGCATTTGCTCACTGTACGCTTTTCTCTTTTCTTCTGTTAACCCGGTGTTCTGTTTTGCTCTTTATGGAAGCCCTTAAAATCCTTATTTAGTTGTCTGAATTTGGTACAGTCAATTATTATTTCGGTTTATTCCAGTTCTTTTAGTTTATTCAGTTTTCTAACTACTTTAAATAATTTATTCAACTTCTTAGGTCTATAATTTAGCGTCTTAAACATTTTCTTTGTCAACCAATTGTTATCCATTCTATACAGGTGTCCGTAAAATTTTTGTCTTATTTTTTTAATCGTTTTCATCAGTAAGTAATACACGAAAGAAATTATTACATTTTAAAATCTGATTTTTATTCCTGATATTTTGATTCTGAAAGATCTGGTGCTTGAAAACTTGGCAATAAATTGACCTATCCTTGTGCAAGGAAATAACAAATAAATACGTTAATTTCCCATCTCGTGCATAAATTTAATAATTAAGATAAACCTTTGACTCCCCGCAAAAATCTCATTTCAGGAGACTGGATACGAGATTATTCCTGTATGTTATGAGTGGTACAGCCATTGTTCTTTAAAATTTAATTTGGGTGTCCTATCTCATTTTCTTTTCTATTGTCCAAAGAACAGAACCGCATTTTGCTAGTTTTTTACTCTGAATGGTATTCGTAGGTTGCGATATAATAGTACTATTATTCTACAAAGTGTTTATTTTTATTTATTTATTTTATTTAGTAAAATATAGCTACATTAAAATTACAATTCTAAGCTATGTACAATATTTTGTACAATATTTTAAACTAAAAATACTTATAAGCAAAAACTCTTCTTCACAAAGAGTTCTGTCCGCGCATAGGAGTTGTTTAGGTCATCACCCGAAAAGCTGGTTTGAACCTCTAGAGGTTTTACTAAGTAAAACGAGGAGTGAGGTGGTTTACAATTTGCCTTCCTCACTGAATGGAAAAGTATGCTTATCAGCATGCCGGGCCCTCTTAAAAGCACATATTTTCCACTTTGCAAATGACACCTTCACTTCATTCACCACAGGGTCTGACTGTATAATGAAATTCATTACTTTCAGAGGAGATAACTCTGGTTAGTGTCTTTTACACTTCTACCTCTTCTGTTCTTAAATGATTCAGTCATTTAATTGGCTGACCATGTGATAAGAAATAGAACTATTTATTTTAGCCCTACAACAAACAGATTGAGAGTAAATAATTTGACTCTCCTGTTATGCGCATAGGAGTATACAGAACAAAAAAATTAATTCATTAAAATACTTATAACGACTATAAAATTACTAAGTTAAACTACTACAGTTAAATAGGTTACAAAGATTAAAATGTATTATTTCGAGAGGCTACAGAATTATGCGAGATAAGTAGGCTACGGATTACCAAAAAAAATATTGCATTTTCCGCCCATTTTTGACTGTGTGAAGAAAAATTGAAGGAAGGAAATTATTTAGTAGATCCTCTTAAGTTTAAACCAGTCTTTAGCGGATAATCTATAAAAAGAAACAACGATTCGAATAAAGTAAGTTAATCAACTGAATCAGATAACGATTCTAAAAAAGAAGTAGGCCTTTTATATAAACAAATAAAAAATTTATTGGTGTTGATAAGTTGTTTTAATTGTCCATCAAATAACAAAATGTTCCCTAATACTGATTGACATCAAAGAACCGTCGTAGAAAGGGCATTTATTTTTATTTTCTTTATAGTCTATTTTACTGGCTATAAGATGCTTTGATGTTACGGGTATTATTTCCGCCTCTTTTATGACGTCATAAAGTTGGACTTATTGTTATATCTTTATATTGTATTTTAAAGATACTCCATTTATTTATCACGTGACGTTTCTAACCGATAACAATGATAATGAATATTATTCGACCGCAATTATACCTAATTGGTCGTAATCTCTATTGATTAATTAATTAATTTAGTTTGAAATGACGTATCCATTATACTTCGCTTAATTTTATTCAATTAATGGGAATTTATAAGAATTTTTGAATATAAATTTAAATGTATTAAATCATAATAAATTAACGAAAAATTGCAAAACTGCAATCCAATTAGTATTTTTACGGTACATAAACAACATTTCTAAGGAACGTAAACTCCTTCTTTAAACGTCAGGATAAATTGTAAGAAAAATATAAAGCTCTAAAATAACCAATAATGAAAGATTAAAACCTACAACAGAAATATACATAATTATATTTGAAAAACTTTAGAGCATAGAATTAGGAGGTGAATGAAATTTGTAGGATACAATGATAGAAATGGACTAAAGACAGAATAAAAATTCCCTACTTCATGTGAAATTGAAAGAAATTGATGGATTTATTGGCGAACTCAAGAAAGAAATTACCCTCCTTAAGGTGAGACTGAACCCACTGGGTGGGTCTAGAGATAAAGTCGTCATCAAAATCAGTTGTTTAACAGCTGATTTTCGGAGACGAAGGTTCCTGGTTCAAATCCTAGTAAAGGTAGTTACTTCTATACGGATTTGAATGCTAGACAGTTGTTACCGGTGTACTTTGATGGTTGGGGTTCAATTCACCATACTCTCTCAGGAATGGTTAACTTGAGTCTGTACAAGACTACACCTCATTTACACGTCATACACATCATCCTCATCTCATTGGGTCATGGGGTTACTTATTGTTCTGAATTGAACAGATTGTAACGTACACACATTAGGGGTTTAAAAAAAAGGTAAGACTGTACGTTGTATCTCGCCATTGTTAAATTTGCAATTTTAGGTACACTTTTCATAGGATTGGTTAAAGATAAGAAAATTAAACTTTACACACGTATCGATGTTGGGTTTTTCTAGCAACTGGCACTTTTTTCAATTTAATCTATAGGACCATAAAATTAAAAATTAAATAACAAATAACATAGAATTTTTACAAATTTCTTTCTACGTGTTTTTACATAACTAATTTTAGGAGCATCTGAGGCAGTAATAAAAATGCCAGTGTATGTACGTGTACAAGAAGAATAACTGGTAAATTTTCTACATGGTAGGTTTAATGGTTTCCGAGAAAAATGTACCTAAATGTTAAAAATCTACATTTCCGGGAACAGACAAAAAAAGGCACAAATCAAAAACAAAATGTACACAAATATGCAAATTTCCCATTAACAGTTATAAAGCTGAACCAACAGTTTTGAGACTACTAAAATAGTATGCAGATCTTTTAAAAAACTGAAATTCCCTTTACACTAAAACGAGAAATATAAAATTACGAAAAATATTGGTTCTTGGTATTATGATAATTTTGTTCGGTAACCTGCTAAATACTAATTTTTTCATTAAAATATTTTTTTCATAATTTAATGTCTTTTTGGTAGATCTAAGCCTGAAGTACTAAAAAACATAAAACACCGAAAATCTAAATTTTCAGTCAAAACCATCGACTGTCTCACCTTAACGTAACAGGATTAAAAATAAATTTTGGGAAAACACAATATTTAAGACTACAAAAGAAGATGTGAAAGGCTTGGAACTTGGAGATAATAAAATAAAATAAATTAAAACATGTAAATACTTGGGATTAACTATTTCAAATAATGGGAACACAGAGCAACAAATAAAGAACATTAAGGCAAAAAACATTAAAAAAATGACAAAAATCAACACAAGTAGTACGCAACATAGAGAATGGTAGAGATAACTATCTGATTGTCCATAAGTTTATAATTAATTATACATAAGTTTCTTTTCAATCTTCGCAACACTTCCAAGTTCGTCACCCTCTGCGTCCACGGTATCTTCAAAATTCTGTGATAGAGCCACAGTTTAGAGGCCCTTCTTTGTAATTGTTTTATTAACTGTCCACTTTTCCACCTCAGATAGAAGTACCGCATATACATAACATTCCAGGAGGCGTAAGGTAGATTTTTCATTGAATGTAGTAGAAAACAAAAATAATGGCTTTCAAGGGAATATATCCTGTTTGTTTGAAAATAGTTGTGGATAATACCGGTATGAAGAGAGTACCTCACTTTCGTTATTTAGGGTGTAATGTGGGATTTGATTCTGATTTGGATATAGAGGAGAAATTAAGCTGATTCCAGAGAATATACGGAACTATTAGCAGATCTGATTTGGATATAGAGCAGAAATTAAGCTGATTCCAAAGAATATGCGGAACTATTAGCAGAACTTTGGATAATAGAGCGAGAAAGGTTACAAAACTTAAGTTCTACAAAGTTATGGCAGCGGCAGCTCCAGTTATTCTGTACGGAAGTGAGGTGTGGACAACAACAAAAACCCAAGAGCGGAGAATCCAGACGGCAGAGATGAGATTTCTTCGAAGAACTAAGGAGTGCACACGCTGGGACAGAAAAAGAAATAAGAAATGAGGTCAGAATTGGGTATTTACAACTTGAACGAAAAGATAAAGGATTATCGCCAAAGTTGAAGACAGCACATGGAAAGGATGTCGGATCAGAGGATACCTAGACAGGCACACTGGTATGCTCCAAAATGGAAAAGGGATGTCGGTAGACCTAGGAGAAGATGGAGATCGATGATATAGTTTGTGAGTTTAGAACAGGCTGCGGCCTAATCCTTGGTTGGAAGAAGAAGAAGAAGTAGAAGAAGAAGAAGAAGAAGAAGAAGAAGACGAAGAAGAAGAAGAAAAAGAAGAAGAAGAAGAAGAAGAAGCAGAAGAAGAAGAAGGAGAAGGAGGAGGAGGAGGAAGAGAAGAAGAAGAAGACGACGACGAAGAAGGAGAGGAGCAGGAGGAGGAGGAGGAAGAGAAGAAGAAGAAGAAGACGACGACGAAGAAGGAGAGGAGCAGGAGGAGGAGGAGGAGGAGGAGGAAGACGACGACGACGACGAGGGAAGAAGAAGTAGTAGATTTTTGTTTCATTAAGAGATCAATTTTCCACCCAATACAGATGTACCAAATATACATAAAATTCCAGGGGATAGATTTTTTTATTGTAGTAAATTTTGATTTTTAATAGTTTGTTTGTGTTGTTTATCAAAAAATCCCTCTGGTCAATCCATTGATTTAGTCAGATTAATTATTATTTTTTAACCACTGTACCTCTCTAAGGTTGGCAATTGTTAGTACCTTTATACGAGTAAATGTTCACAGTGAAAATTTACCGTAAATGGTATAATCTACTTTAATATTATAGTAAGCTACAGGTATAACATCAAATTCCTCTAACTAAATCTGAAGCAATATTAATACATAATAATATTATTAAAACTAATTTATTAGTTGTCATCTAACATTGATAGTATTAGTAAGATATTTTGCTTTATTTATTCATTAAATAATTAAAATCACTTATCTTCTTGTCGAATAAAAAGTTTTAGAACGTGTAATAGCGTACGGTATTGTTCAGGGCTTTACAAAGGATTAATTCTAGGATTTGGAAGATATCAAAAGTTGGATATTAAACCGATATCCATGTAACTTCTATGTTACTAGGTATTACTAAAATTACATTAATAAACTTAACCCGATTATTGGCTTTTAGTAACCTAAATTTATTTGATTTGTAGACTATTTTATTGCCATCATAAAATAATAAAAACACATTTAATTAAAAAATCTGATAATTAAGCACTGTAAGAATAAAACGTTACTTAACAACCTTCAACATTTTGTTTAGAAATTTATAAAAGCTATAAATTTTTTCGATTTTATAATGTGCATCATCAAGGATATTATCATATAAACTGTTCCAAAAATTCATTAAATTTAAATACACTTTGTAAATGACGTAACGGTCACATTACATATAAATTTAAATTATATATTAACAAACAAGATAATTTTCATTGTACAGCAGAACGCTAGTAAGCTGTATAGATATAAAATAGAATTAAAATATCAGAAATTTTGATATTGGACAAATCAACAAATGTATAACCGATCTGGATATTTGGAGTATCCGAACCTAGAATAGGAAAAAATCAGTGAGTATTTTCACAGGCAGGTGAGTGTTAAGTTATTTGCTCTCGATCTGCTAGTTCCAGGGCTACAAAAAATATTTCTGTTTCTTATCCCATTGTCAGCCAATTATGGGACTGATCACTGATTGATTGCTGGTTGAAGTATTTAAGAACAGAAAAGGTACAGGTGTTTTTGAAGATACTACTAAGAGTTAACTCCTCTGAAATTAATGAATTTCATTATGCTGCCAGACCCTGTGATGAATGAAGTGAAGGTGTCTTTTGCAGGGTGGAAAGTAGGTACTTTTCAGATGGTCATTTTTTTTTTGTTTAACGTCCGACTGTTTCAGATGGTCAGGCATGCTTAACTTTCAACTCAGTGAGAAAGGCATAAGTAAACCACCTCACCCCTCGTTTTACTTAGTAATGCCCCTAAAGCAGTGATTCTCAACGTGGGGGTTGTGGTGATTATTAGAGGGGGGTCACGAAACAATAATGAAATAATTTAATCATTTTATGAGAAAAAATAATTTATTTTAAACTTACTTATAAAAACATAATATAGTCCATATACATGTTGAAATATTCTCTCACAGTGAGTAGACTATTATAGAAGGAGATTAAATTACAAACAGCACGTACACATCAAGTTGGAACTTATAAATTGCTCATGTATGTGCACGTAATACATGCATGTTCATACACGTTGCTACTATAAAAGTATAAACACGGCAATATAAAATAATAGTAATAATTGTATTACATTTGTTTTACTGTCTGTATTTTCTTTAAAAACAAAAAAATTAGTGCAGTTTCATTATATAATATTAAAAACCAACATTTATAATTACAGTCAAAATGCAATTATTAATAGTAAGGCTTTTTATTATTATCGTGGGTGGGAGGGTGGTCACGAAATATTAATTTTTTTTAATTTTTACTATTTGGGGGTCGAGGAGCAAAAAAGGTTTACAATCACTGCTCTAGAGGTTCAAACCAGCCATCCGGTTGATGACCTAAACAACAAAAGGTTCTCAAAATTTTGACTCTTCATGAATAATGTATGCTGTTATTTTTCATTGAATGAAAAAATGGAGGAGTACCGGAATCAATAAAGGCAACATTTGGAACGGATGCCAGAGGAGAGAATACCTCTAAAAGTGATGGAATATGTTCCAGTTGGAAGAAGGGAGGTGGGAAGACCTCGAAGAAGATGGCAGTAGTCCAGATATACGGTGTTTCTGTAGACGTACAGGATGGTTTGTGAGTTCGGAACAGGCTTATGCCTAATCCTTGATAGTAAGAAGAAGAAGAAGATTATTTTTCATGAAAAGAAAGTTTGTTCATTTAACCTTGCAGTAACAGAAATATAACAGTAAAATATTAATTTATTACATAAAAATAATATTGTAGTTTTGTATAGAGAGTGTCTCACGAGTAACCCAACAAACTTCTAAGGTGTTTCCTCTCATCAAAATAATGAAAAAAGTTCATATAAACATGGTCCGGAAACGCTTCGTTAGCGAGTTATGGCTAGCGAAAGATTTCGGCCTGGGTTCAGAACATACGCCTAAATATAGTCATCCTAGAAGTTTAGGAACCGAATTTTATGAGTAGATTTGATGGTTCCTTATGTATTTCGACCCGAAAAATTGAATAAAATAAGTTCCAGAACCATATCTCTAGTAGTTTTTGTAATATCCAATGAAAAACGGAAAACTCTGTGCATAAAAATATGTTTTTTAGGTTTGAAGAACAATAACTGTGTTAAATGGCTATTAAATGTGTAAATGTTTTAGCAAAACTCGTATAGATTTTAATTCTGAAGAGAATGATGTAACATAGGCTAATAATAAACAAATACAAAGTTTAAAAAATTTATATTTAATTAAATCAACACATAAGAAAAAAAGACAGAAAATGCAATATCTTTTTAATTAACGTTCATCGTAAACACAAAACATTTTAGCCTAATTTTTAAATCTTTTATTTTAATATCCATTCCTTACACCTTACAAGTTTGTCGGGTTACTCGTGAGACACCCTGTATATTCTTAATGCTGGTAAAAATAAAATTGTGCATTATGTTAAAAATTCTAACAATACTGTTTAGTTTCAATGCGAGGAGAATTACTTTTTTGTTGTTAATTCATATAAATTTACTGGTTACTTACAAAAATAAAATTGAATTGGTGTTGTATTTTGAGTAAGTTGGTAGACACAGTAAATTCGAACTTCTGGTTTCAACTGAACCACTCAACGAGCCAACTTTCCACTACGTAAAATGTGAACACTTTTGTGTACAGTACGTTACGGAGGGAGGATTTCTTTTTACGTTACACTGGGGAAATCTGTAGCATCCGGTTGGAAAAGCCAGGCTGCAGTTGATGCGTGCTTACTGTATCCTCCAAGATCGAGAAAAGAAGTATGTAAAATAACTACACCCTTTTTCTTCTTCCCTTGACATTCTCTATTTATGTTATTGAACAATTTAAACACGCGCTAATATTACGTTTTTATATTTTTTATCACTTATTTCTATTTGTACAAAATACAGTCGTCTTTAAAATACAATATTATGAATTTAATATCACTTACAGACTCGTATCGTTTCGTATTTATTTTATTTCAGTTCAATTGTGTTTATTGATAAAATGTTAAAATCAATAACCAGGTTTCAATAATTTTGTTTAAAATCGCCTCATTTGCTACATTTTTGTGCTCTACAAGATTAGTAAGTAAGAAGTAAGTGGTATATTTTCTAAAATTCGTGAAGGGTGTGCTCTAGTGGTAAATAATGTATTTTTTAAGATTGCGACCATATTTGTGCATTTTAGGGAAAAATTGTATACAATCAAATTTCTTAAAAATTAAAAAATTAAAACACCTACAAATTTTATTTTAAACGTTTCTTTCTACAGCGCTTAGTTTAGCGTCATTTAGATATTTTCTGCATTTTTATACATGAAAACGGTAAAAACTGGTATTATTTTTAGATTGCAACCTTAGTACGCAATTTACGACGAAAGTGCGTACAACTAAAATTAAAGAACCTTAAAAACCCTAAAACTTTTATTTCAAACGGTATTTTTTCTACAGGGTTTAGTTTAGCTTAAGTCAATTAACAATGTTCCGTATTTTTCTCATCAAAATAGTCAAACAGAAGTTAATTTTCATTTAGCGTCCATTCACTCATGATTAAAATTAGGTTACTTTTTAATTTTTCATTGTTTACTTAATGGTCAAACATATTGCTTATTTTTTCATTATTTACATTGCCAAGAGAAAGTCGCGTGAGTGTTTCACACCAGATTTTAATATAAAGTTTATTTGGTATATTTATTCAAATATAGTTGTTTTATTATAAATACAATGTAAGTTAATAACGTCAATCCATTCTTCACAGAACGAATGGTTGAGGTATATGAATAAATTTAGTTAGTCTTTCCAAATGAATACAACATAATTTTGGTTGGAAATATTGATTCATTACATCGGTCGCCTTTATCTAGTCAGTTGCGTGACCATTACGGATTTACTCAAATTGATATAAATTAGTGGTTGCGGTTGCAATTATAGAATTTAGATGTTTTAGGAGATGGTTCTCCAAAACCATTCCCTTCCGTTTGAAACATGCCTAAATTATTGTTAAACCCATTATTATATTATTAAATATATTATACCAAATGTTTATTTGTACAACTAACGTTTCATTTGTTCAGACAATAATAATTATTATATTAAATAAATATTTATATTCTCTGCTACATAAGTAAATAAATAATACACATCGATTTTCTTTTAATTTTTATTTTATTTTTATTTTTAATTCCTAATATGTGTACGTTGCAATCTGTTCAATTCAGAACAATAAGCAACCCCATGACCCAATGAGATGAGGATGATGTGTATGACGTGTAAATGAGGTGTAGTCTTGTACAGACTCAGCTAAAAGAGTTACAAAATAAATAACAAACTAATTATAAAGAAGTAATACAATAAATAACTTAATAATTTACATAATGCTACTTACAACAATTATATTAAACAATGTAACTGAATACACACTGCGCATATACAATAAGACTGAATAACAATGCCTCGGAAACCCCCCGTTGACCTGTTCTAACGGAGTTACCTTCGATAGCACACGTAGTAAACACTCGTTAAAGATCAAACGAATACTACTAACTGACCGCCTCGGGAGTCTCTTTATATAGTGAATCAAAAAAGAATCTTCCCGAAAGACACCGAAATTCGATACAAAAGTCCTTTCTAGAAAAGTCTTATTTAATGTAAACAGGTAATCAACCGACCCTTCATAAATAGTTGTACAACAAATACCTTATCATAAAAAAATACAATAGCGCAGTCCTTTTAAATAATTTTTATGAATAGGTATCCTTTTATACCTAACACTATTTTTACTTTTTTACTCTATTATCTACTCTTTACCATTTTATGAACATTTTACCATTTTACTAGAAATTTCCCGAACCATGCGATATTCGATATTGTCACAATATATTACTTACATGATGTTTGCGAAACGAACCTTGTTGTAATATTACTGAATAAACGTTATATTCCATATGCTCTCGTGGTGGAATGAATACACGGATGTGCCGATGCGCATGTTGTTGTAACGTCACTACTGGAACAATATTTCTTACTTCATTATAATGGAACTTTTGGTCAAATTCGTTGTCTGTCTAAAGGTGCAATTTTCTGTGATGTTAAGATATAGGTAGGTATGTTTGTAAATATTTTTCAGCGTTATTTAAAATATTTTTCTGTTATTCTAATCGTAGATGAAAAAATATGAAATATTTTCTGAAGTTAACTTGAAAATGGATAGGCCTACCTGTTCACCATATGGTTATAACAACTATTGTCAAAAGCAGACTAGCGTAAATATCAGGACGCCATGTTATATAAGTGACGTCATTGACTGAACCATACTAAATTAAGCAGCAGGATGAACACACTTATGTATTCTTCTTACCATGATTGAATTGAGGCCTCACTCTTCGTTTTCACTTAGGAATACCTCTAGAGGTTCAAACCAGCTTTTCGTGTGTTGACCTTAACAACAACAACAACAACAACAACAACAACAACATGGTTAAATCTGTGCGTTCGGAAAGTCGCTGTGCACTGGAATTGTGACTATGGATTTATGAAAATATGTATAAAGAAATGACTAAGCATTTTGGAAAAAAATTTATTCAATACCTTAATTACATTGTTAAACCGTGATTACATTGTTTATAGAAGGTGTTCGAAATGACCTCCATTGGCATCAATACAGCATTGCACTCGTTTCATTTTGTTTGCAAACACCTTTCGCAACTGAAGAACAGTGATTCCTTGAATGTATGCCGTTATTGCGGCTTTAAGTTCGTCAATCGTGTGTGGTCTGTTCCGATACACAGTTTGTTTCGCCGCACCCCATAAAAAGAAATCGGGGGGAGTCAGATCAGGAGATCTTGCAGGCCACAAATTCTTTGAAATTATTCGTTCACCAAACACGTTGCATAACGTTTTATACAGTTGCGAAAGGTGTTTGCAAACAAAATGAAACGAGTGCAATGCTGTATTGATGTCAATGGAGGTCATTTCGAACACCTTCTATAAACAGTGTAATCACGGTTTAACAATGTAATTAAGGTATTGAATAAATTTTTTTCCAAAATGCTTAGTCATTTCTTTATACATATTCATAAATCCATAGTCACAATTCCAGTGCACAGCGACTTTCCGAACGCACGTATAAAACTTCTGCTAACAAAATGGCAAACTAATGGGGGGATGAAATATTTTAGTGTGTGAGATTGTGGGTAATTTGAAATTACAAGATAATTATTATGCTATGAGGGAGAAATTAACAGGACTCTACGTTTGTTGTTGTAACTTGTTTAGACCTGGGCTGGAGGTAGAAATAGGGTCATAATAAGCAGTTTTATTTGTTCTTGCTGTGCGTTGTTGTTTAGGTCATCAGCCGAAAAGCTGGTTTGAACCTCTAGAGGTTTTACTAAGTAAAACGAGGAGTGAGGTGGTTTACCATGCCTTCCTCACTGAATAGAAAAATATGCTTATCAGCATGCCGGGCCCTCTGAAAAGCACATACCTTCCACTCTGCAAATGATTCCTTCACTTCATTCACCACAGGGTCTAGCTGTATAATGAAATCCATTACTTTCAGAGGAGATAACTCTGATTAGTGTCTTTTTTACCTCTACCTCTTCTGTTCTTAAATGATTCAGTCATTTAATTGGCTGACCATGTGATAAGAAACAGAACTATTTATTTTAGCCCAGCAACGAACAGATTGAGAGTAAATAATTTGACACTCCACCTGTATGTTATAGGCAGGTTCTTGCTATACTACTACCCAAAAGTAAACACTGAAAACTTATCATGCACATGCTAAGTGTTCTATATATTGTGACGATATCGAAGAGGAGAGCGGTGCGAGAGATTTCTAGTAATTCATAGAATGTTAAATAGTAAATAATAGAGTGACAAAGTAACAATAGGGTTAGTTACAAAAGGATATTTAAAAAGGGCCGTGTATAATAAGGTAGGGTCTTTGTTGTACAACTATTTGTGAAAGAGTCGGTTGGCTACCTGTAACGCCTATTATTCTATTGTGACTTATTTATACTAGTTATAATTTTTCCAGAACCAATAAAAAAGATTATTGCATCGAAATCTCTCTATTTTTCTAGAAATATCTCTTTGATCTACCTATATAAAGAGAGCCCTAGTGCGATCAGTGAGTCAGTATTCGTTTGATCTTTGACAAGTGTTTATTGCAAGTGCTATCAGTTCGTTAGAGAAGGTCAACGGTTCCGAGGCATTGTATTGGTCAACTTTTGTTATTCAGTTTTATTGTGTATGTGCAATGTGTATAATTTTTTTGTATGTGCATTCTGTTTAATTGTTTGTAAGTAGTACTAAGTAAATTATTTAAGTTATTTATTGTATTACTTCATTGTAATTAGTTTATTATTTGTTTTGTAAATCTTAAAGTTGTAATAAATATGAGTGATTTTAAACTTTAGTGTATTAATTATTAATTACCTAGATCCCGAAACGGACCTTAGCGATAAATGTCACAATATTTATATAATTCAAACTTTTTTGAATGTATTATTGTTTCTAGCAATATAAATAACCAAGTGTGTAAACTTTCAATTTTAAGTGTTTTAAATTTAAAACTTATACGACCTGTATGAATGCGCTTAAAATATATTTAATAAAACTGTTACATTGTCTTTAAGTTAGTTGCTAACAACAAAGTCGTAGGTGAGACTTCAAAATAAATATGTTCTTTATTACCAGAATTTACCTACAATCTTTTTTACTAAACAGTAAATCGATTTGTGTCATTTGAAATGACATGAAAGGTAACCCCAACTGATACTGCCTACCTTTCATAAAATAATAGAAACAGTTCACAAACTTGTACGGTTTCCTAATACAAATACCGTGCGTTCGGAAAGTCGCTGTGCACTGGAATTGTGACTATGGATTTATGAAAATATGTATAAAGAAATGACTAAGCATTTTGGAAAAAAATTTATTCAATACCTTAATTACATTGTTAAACCGTGATTACATTGTTTATAGAAGGTGTTCGAAATGACCTCCATTGGCATCAATACAGCATTGCACTCGTTTCATTTTGTTTGCAAACACCTTTCGCAACTGAAGAACAGTGATTCCTTGAATGTATGCCGTTATTGCGGCTTTAAGTTCGTCAATCGTGTGTGGTCTGTTCCGATACACAGTTTGTTTCTATCAGTGTTCGTACTGCATTACGGTGAGGAATAATTGAATCTGGAAACTTTCCAGAAAATTTGCGCTTCACTAAATCACTGTACTTGTCACCTTCGCGAAATACGTATTCAACGAGGAAAATGCGCTCCTCTACTGAAAGAACCATCGCGTCCAACAACAAAAAACGTGCAACAGAACTGCAATAAATGAAACATATACAACTTCAACTCAATGACTGACAGGCCTCGACGTGTTCGGCAACAATTGAACAGCACAGAGCTACCAACCTAGCCATGAAATTATTCCCTGTCATGTCACTTGGTGCACAGCGACTTTCAGAACGCATGGTACAATGAATCGAAACGTGTTCGATGTCTCCGTTTCAGCCTTCTAATTGCAATAACACGTTATTGATATCAAAGTAATTTCATGCTATTTAACCGTATATAGTGCTGTAAAGTAAAATTTAGAAACTTTTATTAGGCAGTTAAAATAAATACCAAATAGCTAGAATTTATTAGAAAAAATATGTTAATGCTGCAACTCACAGTTAAATAAGGAGGGCTATAAAGCCAGATATGAATAATTATTCTTAGGCCAAGTGCTGCCGTCTATTAATTGTCTTAGTGCAATTAACTTAATAGGCCTAGCGTCCGATTCCCGTTTAATGAAAAAAAAATTAATTAATTCTGTCCGTTAGTAAAGTTAACTTCAGTGTGACAGCCGTTTTCGTAGTGAATCTGGAAAAACGTGTAAGCTAAGCAGGCAGATTAACCTTCTGGTCGTCATCTTCCTGTTTAGTGATAAATTCGAGCGGTGTACAGTATTCAGATGAACTAAATGTCCCATAGCCGTGGGAGTGAGAGAATGCATAACGCTCTCACTCGCACTACCCATACGCGCCGTTCCAATAACATTGTCTTTAATTTTACTCATTGTTTAGAGCAAGCGTTTATGCATGCAGTAAACTAAGAAGTAAGATAACGACTGTAGTATGTTTTCAGATTTGGATTATAACGGTAAAGACCTTTGAGCGCATGCGTAGTTATTCCACATATTATCTCCCTCTCACTCGCTCGGCTATGGGACATTAGTTCGTCTGATACCTATATATACAAAGCGATCTCAGAAGTAGCTGTTTTTGTGTTTTTAATTTTTTTGTAGTGTTATTGATTTATGTATTTTCAAATGATTAACCTTGTTGGTAATTTGGCTTTCATATTCAAGTAAGTTTTATTTGTTAATATTATTCTTTAATAAAGTTTGGTTGATTATTCTATCAAAGTATATCGTAATTAATTAAACCCCTTCTTGGCCGTTACAATAGAATTAAGGGTTTTTTACGAGGCAAAATGAACAAAAGAATAATAATTTCTTGTTTTTTTTTTAATTCCTAATATGTGTACGTTGCAATCTGTTCAATTCAGAACAATAAGCAACCTCATGACCGAATCCTTAAAAAAATATCTAAAAAATTACTTAATCGGTGAAACTTTTTATAGCGTACAAGAATTTCTTTCTTGATAGTAGTGATACATTGTGTGATTCTTATTTGTATTTCAGGTGTTATTACTGACGACATGTACTATACTCCTCCTGGAGTCTCCAGGGCGCAAAAAAAGTAATAAGAATGATGTGTATGACGTGTAAATGAGGTGTAGTCTTGTACAGACCCAGGTCGACCATTCCTGGGAGAGTATGGTTAATTGAATCCCAACCATCAAAGTACACCGGTAACCACTGTCTAGTATTCAAAACCGTATAAAATAAATTTCTTAACCACTAAAAATTTCTTCTTTTTTATGTTCGACTTTCATGCACTTAAGACTGATGCAGACTAATCCAGATGAAGAATGAACGATGAAAACATGCCAGATCTGAAGATAAATCAAACCCGAGACCACTGGTATAGAATCTAGTGACATTAATTACTACATTAATGGCCGGAAAATCGTTTAAAGTAAAACAGGGCGTAAATTTTTAATTTCTGTGTACCAAAACCTTCTAAATTTCTGTTTAAGTTAAAATTAATTAAACTGAACTTTCGTCCAGTGATTTTCCTTTTTATCCAACTAATATTGATAATAAGTCAACGTTTCATGAAAACGCTAATAATTAATACAATTTTGATATGACTCAACAGTTGGATGAATAAACATCTAGGTTGAGCCTTGGGGGTAATTGGTATTACGAGTATACTCGTATATTCGAATAAAGTATATTCCACGAACGTTCTTTGTAATTTCCGAACATTTGCAAATGTTATAACGTTCGTCAATCTATTGATCTGGTGACGATTCAGAGAGGCGGTGGTAGCTTTTGTACGCACAAAACAACCAATGACGACGGTGTAATAGAACTGTATGAGGTAATAGGATGAAAAGCAGAATGTAATTTTCATAGGTTTCAACCCCCGCTTTCAGAAGGTTCTCTGATCTAACGCGTGTCCACTTAAATTCCCTTAGGTTCTTCACTCGCTCAGTATTCTCTCCTGTTTACAAAGAAATGAATTCTGTACAGTCAACCAAACACGGAGAGGATACGGACAAAAAAAAGATTCGATATCTTAAGATTTACAACCTAGTTTATCACAAAAAACGTTAACTCATTCCATATACTTTTGTATGTAACCTAAAAAAACGAAAATATTTTATTTACCTTAATAAATAAATGGACTTGTCTTCTTCAAGAGTTATCAGTAATATAGGTCTATATAATTACTTTATTTTTACAATTATGACATTCACTTCGGATTTTTGGAGACAAAAATTCCTGGTTCAAATCCTAGTTACTTTAGTCACGATTTTGTCGTTGTTTGCAACGAGGGGTAAAGAGGGAAAATCATCAGTGCGCATACGCGACTGCTTTAATTTCAGTGCGATAAACATAACAAAATTATACTATACCCAGAGCATATCGCGGAACCTTTTGTAAGTTAACTGTACGAATATAACTGTTTGTTACCGTAAACATAAATGTAGGTTTTTTGAAGGTAAACAAAAATGCCTATCTGTGCCTCTTAACAAAAGCCGTGAGCGAGCGGCTAACTACTGTGATGTTTCTCTTTCCACAATTCTAAATATTAAAAAGGAAGTTAAAGACAGTGAAGAAAATAATTCTTCATCAACAGTTTTGTTGACAACTGGTAAAAAAAGAAAACGGTTAGGTAGATTGGGGTAATTAGTGAGACTGATAGTGAAGACGCTGGTGACAGCGATAGTAAAGAAGGCGATTCATTCGTAGAAAATTTTGTTCCAGTGGGATAAGGTAGTTGTTAATAACAGTAAATTAAACATTTCTATTCATATAATTAACCTATAGGCAATATTACAGGTCACATTTATTTCCTATAAGGTTTATGAAGAAAACATTTTCTCGGAATAAACCACAGCTTACAAAATGTATGTAACAACTGCACGGTAGTGAAATGTACGAATAGTATTTCACTGTTAAGGTTGGCAGCACTTCAAATTTTCACTTCTTTTTCTCACAGCCCATCCATACGCAAAAGGCAATCTCGTGACTTCAGTATCTATCTATAGTTACTTTTAAACGGATTTTAATACTAGACAAAGGTTCCGGTGTACCCGATAGAGAAAAGATAAAAGAAAGTTTTAAGTAAAATATTTGATCCCCCAGTAGTAGAAGAGAAACTGAAATTTAGAATTAGGGATACAATATATTGAAACTTGGAGAATATGTCGGACTCAATATGGAAAAGAGTAGCAATCTGCAGACATTCATACATCTGAAGAGGTATACCAACTCACGTGATAATAGCCAAATAAAAGTTGGTAATTCGGTATTCTTGCATTTAATAGAAGTCCGTATTTAAATCCCTATTAAATTATCAATTTTTCTAATTAATTTACAAAGAAATAATCATTTACTCAGACATAAGATCGCGGAGTGGGGCAACTCAACCGATTTTCTTAAGATTTTTTGCATACAAAAATACGCAATTAGAATTATTGCAAACATTCCTAGGCATTATTCTTGCAAAGGATTGTTCGTTACACACAATCTTCTCCCATTACCGTCTCTTTATATATATGAAATTTTAAAATTCACAAAAAGGAACACTGTGTTATTTACAAAAAAATAAGTACAATCGTAATTATGAAACTCGATACAATGATGACTTCAGAATTGAAAAATGTAGAACTTCAAAGTTCTCGAAAGGAATTCACTACAATTGCGTTCGGTTTTCAACAGATTACCATCTAAAATAAGATTCTTTAATTTAAAAAACTTTGATTGGAAGTAAAAGGTTTTTTTAACAAAACATGCATTTTATTCTGATCAGGATTTCTTAAATTATCTTACAATGCTCTTTAAATGTAATGTGTGTAGATTTTAGAATTATGAAACATTGTTAGGTAGTGTAAATAAACAACAGAATTCCAGTGTACAATAATTAAGTAGTAATTTAATAAATTATTTTGTTTTGTTTTAGTTAATACTTAATTGTAAAAAAATATTGTTTGATAAAATAGATTTAAAAGTACGTATAACTGTATCTGACGATGTCTATTCTTTTTTGGTCGCTGACAAATAAAAATTTATATATTTATTTTATTTATTTAACAGATAAATTTTCCATTTAATGAGCATAGTAAAACACCAAAATTCACTTTTTTTGCAATGAAACTACAGGAAATATTACGAGATATTCTTTATTTCGAACGAATACTGTAGTAAAATTGAAAAATGTTGTTCTGCGGAGGGAGGATAGGAGATGCGGAGAAGAATAGACCCTATAGTCTTACCCAAGGGCCTAAGAAAGTTCGGCTCAGCTTTAACGGTGTAAGTAACAAGAAGAGCACCTCTGACTCTTAACGGTACAACGGCCCTATACACTCCAACTTTAGTTAACGAAGTAACAAACAAATAGATAGGCACTAACAATCTACTAAAGAAAGTAAAATGGAAATAATTTTATTTCCGAAAAGGAAAATATTAGGGAATGAATTGAACTGGGATTTCATATTTTAAAGCAACATCAGTAGTAGGCCATAAGGTAATAGTTTCATGGATAATTTACAAAATTTTTCAGTAATTAACTAAAAGAAAATCACGTAAAGGATTTTGAGGGCTGCGATAATCATCGGCCTACATATGAGTTACAGTTACATGAGTTACTCCAATTTTCTTGTAAGTTACCAGTTTTCATTTTGGAGCTTCGGTTTTTTCTTTCAATTTTTTATTGATTTATTTTGAAGTAGCTTTCTTTCCTTCATCGTTCACCTTTGATATGTTGCTTTTCTTAACTTTTCTTCTAGAAAACCCTAAAGTTCTTCAATTGATTTTCTGAATTTGTTCCTACCTTTTTATCAATCTTTATTACATCTTTATTAATTTTTAGTGTTAGCAGGTCTATTTCTGTTTCTTTGAACCATCCATTTGTGTATTTGTATTCTTTCAGCTTTTTAAACACATTTTTTTAAGTCTTTATTAGTTCATCCTTAAATGCCTGTAAAATCTCCTTCTTTTTACTCTTATTTCCATTTAATATATTTTAGATTTAATTATAAATATCTTTATTTGGGCGATTCCCTGCCCAATATTTCCATTTTTATCTATAGTTTCAATTTCTCAACTAATTTTTCCCCTTCAAATTCTTCTTTTTGTTTTTTTGAGATTTTCTCTTACACTTTTGATGTTCACCTTTATTGATTCAATATCTGAAACACCACCATTTAAAAGTGTCTGATATTGTATACTATCCTATGAAAAATTTCTTTGTGTATGTATTATTTGTTAATTTGTATGCTGTATTTAATTTTTCTGTTATATTCTTTCGTTTATTTAAAAAACATGTAAAGTATAAATTACAAAAATACATTAAACATTAAGGTATTTATGGATTGGAATAGGGAAATTTTGAAATATCCTATAATAAAAGAGCGAACAACATAAATGAAATGAAAATCAAAATATTTTGAAGTATATCGATTATTTATGGATAAATGGTGGCCTATTAAATCGTAAATAAAAAGCAACCATATTATTATGTTAATAAATCATTCATTTTATTAAATTGATATATGTAAATAATATCGGTTTATTTCAGTTAGAAATTTACAGCGGGCACAATAAAGAAGCATTTCAGTGTTTTGTTGACGACAATGAATTTAACCGAATAGTACGTACCACAAGCATGTCAGTATTTGGAGTGGAACGATACCGATTGGGGGATGAGTTTTGTGGGGAATTTTGTTATGGGTGAAGAGAGAGAAAGCGAGAGGATTGGTATGGGTGGGCGGAGAGAGTATAATAGCAAGAGAGAGAAAACCGTTTAGGTGAGGAGTCTGTAGTAAACTGGAACATTCGTATATTTACGTACACACAGGTAGTAGATATGAGTGTGTGTTTGAACGTACATATGTGCAGGTTATAGTGACAAGCCTTCCTATAACAGACTAGTGTGATTTGGAAGGCACGGGGGCACAATAAAAGCCACTGATACCCAAGTTTTATCCTTTGTACTGGACTACAGCGTTAACGCTTTTGTCGTACCTACATACAACGTAAACACAATTCACTGGTGACCCGTACAATAGGATGTACTAACGGATTACAATTACAACACCAAAATTAAATTAAATTACTTTCAAAAGGTGTAATTAATAAAGCAGGTCATCATATTCATCTATCTATTTAGGTTAGCAAAAATATTTTCTTATAAAATATGCGAAAACTCTGTTAAAATAGAAACTTCCATTCACTAATCACACGGCCGATCATAAACTAGCCCGGAGGGTTATTTATAAAAAGTTCAGATCAGAGGATACCAACATGAACAAACGAAGGGTTTCAACAAAATAATATAACAAAAAAGAAAAGCAAACAAAAATCACAACCTCTGAAAGTTCGATGTTTAATTTAAAATATACTAATATTATAACGAAGTATTCCTAATATTTGTTTATTTGTTTGTTTGTACGAGGTTATCTCAGAAACTTCTTAACCGATTTCACAAATTGGTTCCCTTCTGTTTTCTGTATGCCACTATCAAATACGAATTCCCTGAAGGGTTGCACATCACTCCACTCCCAATTCACAGTTAATTAGTCTAGTATGAATTTCGGAGATTTATTTAATAATATTCGATAATAACATTAAGGGGAACATTATACCTCGGAAATCGAAAAAATCTATTTTCTAATTTTGGCGCCATTGCCTTCTGTATTTTTTTCTGTGTAATTGCATATAAAATTTATAACTGTACCATAGAAATTACGGAAGCTATGCAGGTTTTTCTTAAGTAATGTTTTGACCAGAATTTCTTTTAATTGAGTTAATCTGTGAAAACAATTAAGAGTTGCGATATTCAAAGAACACAGAAAGCTGAGAAGGCAATGGAAAGTGTGTCAAAAGAAGCAAGACAAGAGAGAAAAAGAGTAAATTATTTGAGAAAAAAGAATAGTCTGGACAGGATCGGTATTATGGTGTAGGCCGATTTTAGGGTAAGTAAAACTTTACAGCTCATTTCCCGCAAATTCACTTTTTTCCATAAAGGTACAGTTTTCTCAAAAACTGTTTGACTTTAAAGGTCGAAATATTTTGAGCATGTTTCCCAGTATAATTTTGAAATTTGGTACTTGAATCATTGCAGTATTATAACTAAGTTAGAAATAAAAAATTCTGCAAAATAAATTAAATTGTTTTTACATTTTTCAAAAAACATTCTCGAAATGGTATCGCTAGCTCTATATTAATAACTCTAGTGCCAGAGGTTAAAAAGATGTCATAGAAAAGGCACAAAAAATTAAAGCCCTAACTCTTAACGGTTTTTTAGAAACGTATACCTGAAAAGAGGTCAATTTAACATGGGTTAGATAGGAGGCATAATGCTGCCCTTCAACAACAATAAAAACTACAAAAAAATTGTAACATGTAAAATATACTGGGACTAGGGTGGACGTGTCTGCCACAATGTGCCATTAAGAACGATGTGAATAAGAACTCACTAAGGCAGGGAGTGGGAGAAATGACCGCGTGTACAACCGTTCAGGGAATTTTGATTTTAGAGTAGCATACAGAAAACAGAAGAGAGCCCTTGAATTTTTTACAGCTCAAAAACTTAGAAAGTTTTTTATACCAATGGAAGAGAAGAATAAGAAAAAGAAGGGAAATATTGGAGCGTAGGGGCATTACCTCACGGAATTTCCACGGCGCTGGTGAGGCCGAATTCGGACTGGCATTACAACGAAATTTAAAGGTAATGAAATGAATTTTTTTATATTTTTTTCAGTTCTTACATACTCGCAAGAATTAAAGAAAAATAATCAACACTTTCCATACTTTAAATAACAAGATATTTTTGAATACTTAACTTAGCTTACCAGAATTTCATTATTGTTTAAAATACAGTTAGGTATAGTGTATAAAATATTATGGTTTACAGATGAAATAATTGTGTAATATAATAAAAATAACGTATGTTTCTTCAACAATACCTACAGAATTCTTCTTCGAAATCTAAGAGGGAACACTAAAACTACCAGTAATTTTTACTAAACTAATGTCTTAACTAAAACTAGCATTATTATTTCCTCTCTGATAATGACCAAATCGTTCTGTTTTGTTCTTTATTTCTACATTGTTGTTTAAAAGGGAAGTTAGTTTCGGTAACTGATTAATACCAACAAGGTCAAACTAAATAACTCATGAATGTAAAATGCAATGTTTGTTGACGATACTTCAAATTCGGTTAATACATTAACAAGAAAATAAAACACAGTCTTTTGAGTACTACAAATGATTTAGTGTGATTTTACAAACTGGGTTCAACATTTTGTATGTTCAAACTTTGCGTTTTATCTTCAAACCAACGTTTGATAAGCTTATGCAGTACCGACATGAGACAGTATGTTTATTCATTTGGGTTGTTCAGGAAGTAGTACCACAATATTTACTGAACTCTTATGCAATACAAACGTACTGTGACACTTATTGCTAAGGTCCGTTTCGGGATCTAGGTAATTAAATAATTAATATACTAAAGTTTACAATTACAAATATTTATTACACTTAAAGGTTTACAAAATAAATAATTTTTTTTTATATCCCTAATTTGTGTACGTTGCAATCTGTTCAGTTCAGAACAATAAGCAACCCCATGACCCAATGAGATGAGGATGATGTGTATGACGTGTAAATGAGGTATAGTCTTGTACAGACCCAGGCCGACCATTCCTGAGAGAGTATGGTTAATTGAAACCCAACCATCAAAGTACACCGGTAACCACTGTCTAGTATTCAAATCCGTATAAAAGTAACTACCTTTACTAGGATTCGAACCAGGAACCTTCGTCTCCGAAAATCAGCTGTTAAACAGCTGATTTTGGCGACGACTTTACCTCTAGACCAACCCGGTGGTTCAATTAAATAATAAACTAATTAAAATGACTTATTACCATAAATAACTTAATAACTTACTTAGCGCTACTTACAATCACTTTTATAAGACTACACAAACATACAAAACACAGAAATTGAATTCACATTAACTTTAACTTAAACAACAACAAACTTAACTTTAACAAAAACTGCACATTTACTTTACACAATACACACACAAAGACAGTGTTACAATCGTTGACTGACACAATGCTCGGTACGCGCCTGCCTACGTCCATTAGACACTCGTCAAAGATCAAACGATTACTGAATTGGACCGCGCTCGGGGGTCTCTTTATATACTCATTTAAAAAGATCATTCCAGAAAAAGTAGAGAAACCATGCAAACAATAAAATACAAAAAATAACCCTTTATAAGTGAGTGCTAGAAAAATCCAATGTAAACAAGTCAACAATAGGTCTTACTGTAAATAGAATAAAAGTTGTTACGGGTCCCTTTCGTAGCAGTTGTACAACAGTACCCGACCTTGTATCCTACACAATAGTGCAATTATTCCAATTTTTATGAATAGACATACATATTGTCATTATTGTCATATGTCACCTATGTCCTATTATTTATTCCTTTTTCACTATTTTTATCTACTCTGTACCATTTCATGAATGAAATTCTGGAACCTTCGCGAACCATCTTTTTCTATATCGTTACAGTATTTTCTACCTTACTAACAAATTGCATTTATCAATACAAAAGTAACAACATATTAAAATAATACATAAAATGAATAGCGTTCCCATATTGGTTCAACATTGATCGAATAATACAAAAATTAATAATACAGAACATTGTTTACCAACTATTAAAGGAAAAACAAACTTGAAATAACATGTTTCCAATAACTGTTTTAACATTATTGTAAGAAAGAATATTGTTCATTGTTTTTCTGTAATAACTTTTATCTATTTTCCAATAATGACTTCAGACAACGGAATACGGAAACGTTCAAAAGCAACAAAACTATTCTTATAATAGTTTACTACAGTTCCTAATGTTTCTGTTTACTATATAAATAAAACCATATATGATATTACATGTATCTTATAAAAACATATTGCTTAGTTATAGTACAGCATAACAATGAACATTAGTAGAAAATGATGAGTTTTAGCTACAAAATGGCGTAACTAAACAAGTTACATTCAATGTAATTACGTATATGAGGTCCAATGCATGATTTTGTAAATTACTTTTGTTGAAATTAATTTAAAAAAAAAATTACATATCTGACTAAAAAATTAACACAACTTAAAAAATATAACTTAAAAATATTTTATAATAATAATCCTATTAAGTTACGGCATACACAATGAGATCTTTAGAAAAAGAATTTTTTTTTAATCTCTAATGTGTGCACGTTGCAATCTGTTCAATTCAGAACAATAAGCAACCCCATGACCCAATGAGATGAGGATGATGTGTATGACATGTAAATGAGGTGTAGTCTTTAACAGACTCGGGTCGACCATTCCTGAGAGAGTATGGTTAATTGAACCCCAACCACCAAAGTACAACGGTGACCAATGTCTAGCATTTAAATCCGTATAAAAGTAACTATAGGTATCAGACGAACTAATGTCCCATAGCCGAGCGAGTGAGAGGGAGATATGTGGCATAACTACGCATGCGCTCAAAGGTCTTTACCGTTATAATCCAAATCTTAAAACATACTGCAGTCGTTATCTTGCTTGTTTGTTTACTGCTTGCATTAACGCTTGCTCACAACAATGAGTAAAATTATACAATGTTATTGGGTGGCGCGTATGGCTTGTGCGAATGAAAGCGTTGTGCATTCTCTCACTCCCACGGCTAGGGGACTTAAGTTCATCTGAATACTGTACCTTTACTAGGATTTGAACCAGGAACCTTCGTCTCCGAAAATAAGCTGTTCAACAGCTGATTTTGGCGACGACTTTACCTCTAGACCAACCCAAAGAGTTAAAAAGAGAAATAAACACTAAAACTATTCTAATGACAATTTAAAGGATTTTTCACATATATTTTATAATTATATATGCTTATACAAGGGAAAATAATGAGGAATGAAAAAATAGATGAGTCAATTACCTTAAATATGGAAGTCCTGCTATATAATAATAAGACAACCCCTCTATGATGTATGGCTACAAAATAACGAGACTAATGTTTTTACAGAGGAACTACGCATGCGCCAAAGTCGTACGACAACTGTGTAGCATGAAGCCTTATTTTTTGATTGCTGCCTCTCTTCTGTCTGTAGACATAACAGGCCTCCGTTTGCATAAGATCTACTTTCCTTGTCTAAAAAATGATGTATTTTAATAGAGCATAGAATTGTAATAAAATTTCATATTAACCATAGAAAAATGCTTCTAAAACTTATCTTTTATTTAAATAAGTACATGGCAATGAATATTTTCTCATATAGGTTCACGGGTGTTTGAATGGTTCAAGTGTTTCAAAGATGATCGAAAAAATTTGAAGATGCGTGCACCCAGGTCGCCCTTTCAAATCAAAAACGGATAAAAATATTGAAAAAATCGGTAAAATATTAGTCAGTTAAATATTTGTACGATTGGTGAACCTGTAGGAATTGACAAAGAATTCGTAAAGAAAATTTTACATAAGAATTTGAACATATAAAAAATGGTGCCAAAAATTAGTCACACTGCTTTGTCTGTCAAAAGGTTTCTAGCTAAGTATAACATCGCAGTGTTAGACCATCCGACTTATTCACATGACCTGGAACTATGTGACTTTTATCTGTTTGCCAAGGTCAAATCTGCATTAAAAGTAACAAGGTTTCAGACCGCTGAAGCAGTGAAAGAAAAAGTGGTACGCGTCATGAAAGAATTTGAAGAAAATTTACAGAACTATTTTGAATAATGGAAAATTCATATGGAGCGGTTTAGGGATAAAAGACGGATGTATATTAAAACGAATAATAATTAAATATGAGTATAATATATAAAAAACGTTTTACAGTATCAGTCTCGTTATTTTATACCCATACCTCGTAAACGTCTTTGTTCATGGACGCTCTGTCTGCTTAACCTCATACTGAGACTGACTTCTGAACCATTCGGGTAGTCCAAACCGTATTAAACCGTATTAGCCAGCCGCATTGGCGTAGTTGGTAACGTTCTCGCCTCTCATCATACGGTCTTGGGTTCGAATCCCATTCAAGCACGGCATTTATTTTCATATGTTACAAAAAAAAATCATTTCATCTTTCACCGTCTGCATTTGCAGTAATCGCAGAACAGTCAGCCGGTTTTTTTTAACCAAAAAAAAAAAAATAAATAAAAATAAAGCCGTATTAAAATTGTAGATAGTCGAATAGCTTTACAGTGCTAAAATATACCTTTTTGTAGTCAGGAAAACGATTCAAAATTTGTTTATGTTATTGTTGAAGTTGAAACCTATTTTGATGGTTCTAAATATTTCTTTGTCATGCAAGAACCAATTTTAGATTAATAGTACGTTGGATATGTTTTGACGATAGTATGTACTGTATTTACAGAGAGCATTTTATTTTTATTTGATTATAAATAAAAAGTAAATGTGGAACTCCGTTGCCAATAGTCATCGGTATAATTTTATTGTATATTTCTCCAATTGAACATGGCTTCGTATAACCAAAACTCATTAAGATTAATCTTATAAAATATTTAGTAAAAGAGCAGTAACTTTTGATGTTTTTTTAATACTTAAAAGTTCGAGCTACAAAAGATTTGAATGAATATCTGAACAAATAAAATTATTAGTTTTTTAGAAATATCTTTTTTTATGTCCTTCATTAAAATTACGTAAGGGTTTTCCTTATGATTCTGAATAGAAATTTATTGAATATTTCTAAAAATTTTATGAGTATTTCCAATATGTTATTTATAAAAATATAGTTAGTTGAAATACTTTTAATCTAAAACTCTCAAGTAATAATAATACAGACGGAAATTATTTAGACCTTCAGTTCAATGCCAATTTTCATTTCAGTAAAACTTCTCTTCAATTGCAATATTTTAACAGTTTCCAACTTTAAATTGACCTGAAAATCAGACCGGTAAAACAATTTAGGTTCAATCGAACTGAATTCAATAACAAAGTTGTTTTACTGAGCAAACTTTATTGTAACACCGACGGTAAAATTATTTCCTGCACGTATTATTATAATTTACAACCCAATGTTATTATTTTTATATTATTTAATGTTTAAAACTACATTATATGCTAAACGAGTACACAATTAATCGTATTTCCTTTGTATTCATTGTAAAAGTGCAATATTAGTATACTGTCATGTAATCAAAGCTTCACAGCCTGTAAAAGAATAATTCACTCTCAAGACAAGCCAAAAAATAACATTATCCGGTCTAAGAAAAGTACAGAAATTGAAGAGAAAGATTTATTTGCAAGATAATAGGTCCAAAGATAACACAGACGATACAGGTTACGAGGGAAAAACTAAAGACTAATAGAAAGGATCAGGAAGAGAAAACTAAAATTCTGCGATCAACTATATAGATTGGATAACAAAAGGTTAAAAAAATTTTAGAGCACTAAATGGCCAAAAATGTCAGATAAGTGGTTTAAAGAAGTCAGAAAGAATACTGAAAAATTGGAATAAACTGAAAAAACACAGAGAACCAAACCAAGTTCAGGGTTACCGAATACCGCCTTAAACGGCTTCCAAGAAGAAGAGAATCAGAACACTAGATAGACGGAAGAAAGGAGGAAAGCCTGCAATGAAAGAGTGTTATAAGAATTTTGTCTGGAGTAAGAGCTTTCAGAAATCTCTGAAATACCATTTCTAGATATTTCAAAATATCATAATTTCGTTTGATAGTTTTTATAGTTATATTTAATATGTATTTGTACGTGTAAAATTTAGGTAATTGTAAACTTTAGAATAATAATTGTACTAGTATTACTAGCCTTTTCCCAATAAAAAGAATCAACACCCGAATAAAAAAATTAATAATTATTACAGTTTTATATTTTAAGCCTCCAATTCCATTATTGTTTAACTAGATTTTCTTAATCTGCAATATTCGAGACCAGTACAACACAAATGTAGATTAAAATACAAAAATTAATTTATAAATTTGTAATTATTATTGTCTACTACCTTCAAATCGCTATGTGCTGAACAAAACGAATGATATGAGTGAAAAAGTATGCTTATCAGCATGCCGGGCCCTCTGAAAAGCAATTACTTTCCACCCTGCAAATGACACCTTCACTTCATTCACCACAGGGTCTGGCTGTATAATGAAATTCATTACTCTCAGAGGAGATAACTCTGACTAGAATCTTTTACATTTCTACCTTTCCTGTTAAATCCTTCAGTCATATAATTGGCTGACTATGTGATAAGAAACAGAACTATGTTTTTAAAAACAAGCAGATCGAGTGCAAATAATTTAACACACAACTTGCTTGTTATGGGCTGAATTGTAATTTATAATCTTGTATATAAATAACCGTCATAAGTTTAAAGGTTGTCTGTTTATTAAATATTATACCTAGATCCCGAGAGAACCTAAGTATAAATTTTATAGTATTTTTCCCTTAATCTCCTCTATTTTATCTTTATCCTCTTCTGTGTAACGTCAGGTAGGTGCACTGTACCATTTTTGTTGATTAACTCTTTTTTAGTGTACTAATAACAAAAGGAATTGAATATTGCAATTTATTGTGACACTTATCGCCGCTAAGGTCCGTTTCGGGATCTAGGTGATTAGATAATTAATACACTAAAGTTAACTAAAATTACAAGTATTTATTAAAACTAAATAATTTAAAAAATAAATAATCAACTAATTATAATGAAGTAATACAATAAATAACTTCAATAATTTACTTAGTACTACTTACAAACAATTATATAGAATGCACATACACAATAAGACGGAATAACAATAATTGACCAATGCCCGGGACACGTTGACCTCATCTAACGTACCGATAGCACACACCAGAAACACTAGTCAAAGATCAAACGAATACTGACTCACTGACCGCACTCGGGCTCTCTTTGTACAGGTAGATCAAAAAGAGATTTTCTAGAAAAACAAAGAGATTTCGATGCAATAATAAAAATTCTTTTTTTATTTGTTCTCGAAAAATCATAACTAGTGTAAACAAATTACAATAGAATAAAAGGTGTTACAGGTAACCAACCGACTCTTTCAAAAATAGTTGTACAACAAAGACCCTACCTTCTTATTCACGGCCCATTTTAAATATCCTTTTATAACTAACACTATTGTTACTTTGTCACTCTATTATTACTATTCAACACTTTACGAATCTCGATTCAGAACGCTCTCGAACAGATTTTATACCCTTTCGTTATCGTCACAATATAGTTTCGTTTCGTATGTACCAAGGTGAGTCAGAGATAATCCTAAATATCTTAGACAAGGCTAAAAGCAAGCGAGTATGCTGTAGAATCATAATGTTTGACAGGCATGTCAAGTAAATTTCAGTAAATAATTTATCGATTAAGGGAGATTAATATTTTGAAGGCACACGAATTATTTTAGTAAACTGAATTGAAGGTTTATATTTCAAATGCAATAGTAATTAAAATACGATTAATTAAACAACAGGATTTTTAATTACAGAAAGGTATTTGAAGTGGTTCTGAAATATTGGATATTTGTAGAGGGTGATATAGAGGATGATCGGATGACTGTGGTAAAGGATTGTTGGGGGGAGGGATTAAGGTATTATTATCAGATAGTGTTGGCCTGGATGACCCAGATGCCCTATCTCTTGTAACTTCCTGCCCTATTGTGTACGTGGATCAAATTGTGAATTAACAGCTTGAATGTCATACCCCTTCATCACTATCTTTGTTGTACTGTATTTCTTTTCTTGTGTTTTATATTAGTTATCCCCTACTTTTCTCTCCACCCGCTACCCCTATAAATTGAAACCTTACAATTCTGTTAAAGATTCTTTTAACGTACTCAACTTAAATTTCTTTTCTGACTTTTTATAAATCGTTTTATGGTTTCATATAATTGCTTATTAGAATTCCATTGAAGTTTATAAAGTACATAACTTTTCTACTTTGAATTCTGTAATTATGTTTTCTTAATTCAGAAGTCATTTTGTACATTAATTAAGCAGCCTACTCTATATTTAAAAAGGTACAGACGTTTCAAAATGGAAACAAATCGATTTTATTTTTTCATATTGTTTTCTGATTAATTTGGTATATAAATTGTAGCTGTAGTGTAATTTCAAACCTTTGGAAATTTATAAAGGAAATGGTCGTGCCCACAAACTTTTTTGACTTTTGACTTGTTTGTTGCTTACTTTTTGTTTCGTATGAATTCTGGTAGTATTACAGTTCTTTCTCTTACAGATTGATTTGTGTGCAAGAATAGCTGTCATGTTGTGAATGATTTGTTCATAGGAAAGTAACCTAGAAATTTGTGTTTTACTCTTTGCGTTTACTGTTTAGGTTTTAGTATTGCTTGGTACTTAAAAGTGTTGCTTAGTATTCTTTTGAAAAAAGGTGGTTTTTGGGATATTGTGTTTTTTTTCCACTTTGGTGCCATTTACTCACTAACTAAGATATCTCCTTCAGGTTTTTGACAGAGTATCTTCATAACTTTATTTACGTGGTATGTCAAAAAATTTGCTATTATATTCTTAATTTTAAGAGCTAGATGAGTAAATATTTCAAAATTTGGCCAATTTACGATAAAGTCGAAATAATATTGTTTAAAATATTCAAAATTAGAAAAAGCAAAATATTATTAGTATACTGTACACTATAAAGCACAATTTAATAAATAAAATGGTTTTTGTTTGAAATCTCTATCTGTAGTTGTTAACTGAGAAAATGGTACCAGAAAATTACTAAATTAACAAGCGGGAATACAAACGTCTGTACCCCCTTAATTGCTAGTTCTTCTCTTTTTATAAAAATTAGTAACTAAATATCTGCTTAACACATTCAATGTTAAGCAATTAAGAGGTATCTCTCCTGCAGGGCTGATTTCTTTTGCGGAGTGTTATCTGCTTGCTTTATTTACGACTGTATGTTACATATTTTAAAGAATTTTTTTTTCATCTGCAACCTATATGGATTTACTTTTGGTAATAACATAAAAATAAACAATTCAATGATTTGTTTTATGCAGGGTGATTCATGAAGTTCTCCCCCCACTTCTACAGCACATTGTACTAGTAAAAATAATGAAAAAATGTTATATAAACATAGGTCCGAAAACGCTTCGTTAGCGAGTTACAGCTAGCGAAAGTTTCGCCTGGATTTCAGTTCACCAGGTGAAATGAGGTCTTCCTGGAATTGTGGTAAGGTAGATTAAGGGGCAAATTCAATCATTTCTTATGGTTTTTGATCTGATAAATTGAATAAAACAGGTCCCAGATCTGTAAGTTAAATAGTTTTTAAGAAAACCAGTGTCAAATGCAAAAAATGGAGTGAAAAACTTATTTTTTCATCTTTGGGCAAGGATAACTGTGTTATTTCACCAAGAAACAGTTAAAATTTTTCAATAAAACATGTAGAAAATTTTATTCTGAACAAACCGGTGTAAATTAAGTACACAGAAAGCGAATAGATGTTTGATTAAATGAGTTTTTATTCATAAGAGTACAAAGTAAAATTAACCGGAAAAACTAAAATGAAAAAATGTGTTTTTTTCACTCCATTTTTTTTTGCATTTGACACTGGTTTTCTCAAAAACTATTCGCTTTCTGTGTACTTTATTTACACCGGTTTGT
Source organism: Catonia carolina (assembly GCA_035578175.1). Lineage (NCBI taxonomy): Eukaryota > Metazoa > Arthropoda > Insecta > Hemiptera > Achilidae > Catonia > Catonia carolina. The sequence goes on along the minus strand of JAQMRL010000001.1, from coordinate 435,926,328 downwards.
TCAGAATAAAATTTTCTACATTTTTTATTGAAAAATTTTAACTGTTTCTTGGTGAAATAACAAAGTTATTCTTGCCCAAAGATGAAAAAATGTGATTTTCACTCCATTTTTTGCATTTGACACTGGTTTTCTCAAAAACTATTTAACTTACAGTTCTGGGACCTGTTTTATTCAATTTATCAGATCAAAAACCATAAGAAATGATTGAATTCGCCCCTTAATCTACCTTACCACAATTCCAGGAAGACCTCATTTCACCTGGTGAACTGAAATCCAGGCGAAACTTTCGCTAGCTGTAACTCGCTAACGAAGCGTTTTCGGACCTATGTTTATATAACATTTTTTCATTATTTTTACTAGTACAATGTGCTGTAGAAGTGGGGGGAGAACTTCATGAATCACCCTGTATTTATTTTCGTCCGTTATGATAAATATATTTCTTAATTGAATGTAACAGTTACGATTATAACGTAATTTATCACATTTTAAACAACAAACATAATATATTTTTAAAGAATTCAAAAGTGTGAGCTATTTTGCATCGATATCTGCAAAGATATTACATTCACAGCTTCAATTGTATCCTGAAAACCCATTATAAATACTATATTAGTATACTATACAAGAGTATAAGATCGCGAGATGGAAATTCAAACACGAACTGCACGGTTACAAAGAAAAAACCTTTCTGAGCGTTTCTAATAGCAACAAATTAAGTCTCCTTCCAGAATTTCTTGAAATGTTAACAAAAGAGAACCCGCTAGGCGGGACGGCAGCCTGGCGGTAATACCTATCCATGACCCACTGGGCGAGTCCCTTGCACTAAATGTGTTTTTTTAGCTTTTATTTGCTACCGGAATGACAACTACCCAATTTTATCGCTTCTTTTGCTGTATTTTTTGACGTGGATTAGACATGAGTTTAAACAGGGACCCCCAGTAGAGTTTGTTCATGGATGGCTGTCAACTGGTCACCATACAAAGTCGCTTGCCCAACCGGTGTTACTTAACAAAATATACGACTTTCTACCAGCTGATTGACTGGGCTGGCCTGAAGGCCCTAAATGTGTTAAGGTAAAAATTAACCGGTCATCTGAATAATAAAAAAACCAGACACGTATCCAAAATTTTAGTTCAGGGGTGGGGGCTGAGTCTAGAAAATTGAACCAGGGACCAGCGACTTATTAGTCTGGCATGAAATTTAAATTGTCATTCGGAGGGGGAGTCAGGCTACTAAGTTCCCCTGGCTACATGACTCAACAGAAAGGTTTAAACATTAGAATAATATGTAATTAGAGTAAAATGTAAGCAAAAAATAGTAATAAGCAATCTCCGTGGCATAGTGACTAGCGCGCTAGTCTACAAAGCGGAAGGTCACGGGTTCGATTCCCGGGTAGGGTCTGGATATATTACACGTTAAAATCCACCGTTACAGTACCGAAACCCACAGTAGTCACTTAAGACCAAGCTGCAGATAGGACTTGAAATAAAAATTGTTATAATAATATTTAACAACATTAGCAAACGGGAAAAAGAATAATAGATAATATATGAAAAAATCAGTTTGTTTGTAATATCTAAGGTACTTATAGCCACATTTGGCCATTTCAATTACTTTAAAAATATTTGACTCCAATTTACTTAGGTTTAATTATATTTATTATGCTTTTCGGTTATAGTTTACGTCAAGTTTTTTTATACTTTTACGTTTCGTGGCTTTAAAGTCGTCTCTGTGTTGTAATATTACGTGCACTGTACACTAGATAAAAGAAGAGAATCCTTTGGAGGCTCTCCAAACAAACTATGGCTTTTAGCCATAGTTTGTTATAGTCCAAAAATAAAACAAATAAAAATAAATAAAAATTTAAATAACTTTCACATGGTTGTAAAGAAGACGCTCTCCAGATTCTGAAAAAATGAAAATGAAAATTGGTAATAAACGTAACAAGATTTTGCAAAATAAACAACAAAATACATTTTTTGACACTTTCAATTGAAATTTAGCATCTGTTATTAAATTAATACAACATCTTCTAAATGTGGAGCTAATGTTCCAAAACTTGATTGACTTGAAAGAGCGTGCAGTCATCACCACAGTCCTACAGTTGGCCAAGAAAATTTCTTAGCCAGAGGCGCTTCAAACGTCTGCGCTGAGTATCCGGTATTGCCCTAGTGTACATGTTTTGTATGAGAGGGTTGTCATGTAATTAAAATTTGTCATGCATCGTCTTGTATAGTTGTTTCGCGAAATCAATTACGTACGGGATTTGTAAGTCTTTGTGCAACATTGAGTTTGTGATGTAAAAGGGGCATTGCGTTATCGTTTGTAGAATCTTGTTCTGAGTCGCTTGTACATACGTTTCGTGTGTGAAGGTTTAGCAGATCCCCAAAGTTGAACTCAATATGTCCAGATTGGCCTTAAGACCGTTTTGTAGATTGTTAATTTGTGTGACATGTTTAATTTAGAACGTTTATCGAGTAAGCGTTTCAATTGTTAGAAGCGTGTGTGTGTAACATGTGCGTTCCATGTAAGTTTTCTATCCAAGTGTAAGCCTAAGTAGCGTGTTTGGGTAGCGTGAGGTAGTGGAATATTATTAATGTACACGGTAGTGGAATATTATTATGTAATACATAATTAAATTATATTTTCAAGCTTGTTTAGAAGTACGCCCGCTGCCACGAGCGATGCCCACAGCGGTCCCTAGACCGAGCTTTGCGTCCACCGGATCCCGACGAAGCAGCCATCGACGCACTACTGTGAAGGAAGAAGATGATGACGTCTCCGCTGGACGAAAATACGCCGTGTCGCCCAACTCCTCGTCCGCCACCACGACTATGACCGACTCTTCCCCCCCAGACGACCACCCCTTAAACGACCCTTTTCAGGGCCCCAAACATTTAAGGTTTCCCTACGCCACATAATGTCGCAATCCGGTGACAAGAAAAACATCATGGATGTAAACCATGTTTTGTCCTGTCTCTTCAAAATAAGTCCCCAAGATGTCTCGTTTCATGTGAGATGATGAGGTGATTTTTGCGCGATCGAAATCTTTTTTGGTATGTTGTAGGCTACTGTACGTGTTGATTTTTAGTTAAATTTTAGAAATATGTAAATATGTGTGTAATCGTTGTTCATTAATACCAAGATGATGCTATGATTGACCTGAGTTATTTTTATTTAAACGTTTGGAGGATTTCACTGTTGGAATGGCTTTCCGAGTCCCAGAATTGGATTCCAGACGTCCAAATCTGTTTACACAATACATCAAAGCGACATTTTTTCTAAGAATGTTCTACGTCACTCAGGATTCAATGTGTAAACTTATTCGCACGAACCAGGTATTTATTTTTATTTCATAAATTATTTTGTATCGAAAAGTTTCTTTAAATAAAGAGATTTTTTTACGAACTTCCTATCCTTCATTACAATCTTCGGTAATGCTAATTTTAAAAATCGTATCGAAGATTAATACTTTGTCATTTCATCTTCCCCTCTCATAAGATTAAATGGATAAAAGTATATGACAAACCAGTTGAGATCAGTTTTATGGAAAGTTATTAAATAATACTCAAGTATTAGTAAAGTAACTTACAAAATACACTCATGATATTCATATTTTAAAATACGGAATATGCATTATTCAATAAAAGATATGTTGAAGGGAAATTCCTGTAAAAAACAACGATTTTTAAAACGGACAATAAGATGCAAACAATTCTAACAAAAAGACTTGAACTTATTTTTTTTATTATTTTTTTCATCGAAGAACCTTTCTTATACCTACTGCCATCTAAGATGCAGGCACGGTTGAACAAGTTAAAACTGCTGAAGTCTTCACTTAAACTTTCCATCTTTTTTCTTTCACGAGTATTTCATTCTCTGTCTCTTTCTTCCGTTACTTTTCACGATGTTCTTTTCTCCATTACTCTTTTTCTTTCATTTTAAGTTCGTATTCTTCAAATATAATTTAGCAATTTTATCTGGCACTTTTCCATCTTACCACTCATGTTAATAATACAGAAAATACTTCTTCGTGGGGTTGTTACGTTAAAACAATGTTTGGATTGTCAATCCTAGTTTTATAACAATATTATTTCAATAAAAAATAAATTTATTCTTCGTACTCATTAATCAAGTGTCTGGTTTATTCATTTCCTAAAACAAAACCGCCGACCTACTAAGCCACATTATTTTACTATATTTACAATTTAGTTTTAACCAGTTCGGATTATCATATGTCAAAATTAACTATATAAGTACTTATTTTTAAAGAAATCAGTTGAAAAAAGTTTATCTGTTTAAATAACTAATTAGTAGGTTATCACTTGTAGCTGACTGAAAATCAAATCCATGACTTTCATGAATATTTTTACATGCTGACTATTTTATGACACTAACAATTATAGAGGGATTAGTTTATTAGACACTTCCTACAAATTGTACACAAGAATTATTATTGGTTAAGAACCAACCTAGAACTTATTATTGGTTAAGACATAACAGTTGACATAACAGTTTTTATTATAGGTTAAGAACCGTAGCCGATTCCTTGATTATGGAAGAACAGATGGGGTTCCGGAAAGGTAGATCGTGTTCGGATGCTATTTTTACTTTAAAACAAATTATAGCTAAGAGACGAGAATACAACCTTGAAACCCATCTTGCATTTATAGATTTTGTAAAGGCTTTTGACAGTGTTAAACGTTCGCTTTTATGGAGGGTTCTGGAAAGGAGAGGATACCCTAAACATATTATCAGGATATTGCAGAGCCTGTACGAAGATACCGTGATTTTACTAGATTTAGATGGGAAAGTGACAGAGCCAATTAAAACCAATAGAGGAGTTCAACAGGGATGTTGTATATCGTCGACATTGTTTAATATATATGTGGACGACATGTTGAGAACGTGGAAATATAACGTAGACCCAGGTATACAGATCTCGGATGGCTTCTTTATGAACTCTCTTTTATATGCGGATGACAAAGTTGTAATACAACAGACTGAAGACGAGTTACAAAAATCGGTATTTATGTTGGAACAAGTTGCAAAACAATACAATCTGGAAATATCATCCACAAAATCTAAAACTATGGCTTTTAAAGGTAAATATACAATAAGGACGAGAATAGAGATGAATGGAAGGGCAATAGAACAGGTTAAACATTTTCAATATCTTGGGAGTGATGTTTCATACGATTTTGATAAAGACATAACAGTTAAACTGGCCAAATTTCAGAATATTTGTGGAAATATTCACAGACATCTGAAGAATAAAACGAGGAAGGAAACACGCCTCAAATTTTTCAACAATATTGCGGTTCCAACACTCCTATATGGCAGTGAGTCTTGGGTGCATACTGCTAAAAGCGATAGTAGAATTCAAGCTGCGGAAATGAAGTTTTTACGAAGTGTGCATGGATGTACCAGAATGGATAGAATAAGGAACGTGGATATTAGAAGCGCACTATCAGTTCAGTCTTTGCATGAAAAGACAATAAAAAATAGACAAAGATGGTGTAGTCACCTGAACAGAATGCCAAACGAAAGGATGCCTGTGGCAGCTTTAAATTATCAACCAGTTGGCAGAAGAGATGTAGGGAGGCCGAGAGGGAGATGGGTACCGGAACAAGTTCATGTAACCTAATCCTTGGAAGTGAAGATGATGATGTGATGATGACTATTTTATTTATGAACTTTTAATTTAAAATTAGCTAATATTACTTGTATTTTTTCATAAAACAGAACCGTACTTGGTTCATTCTGGCATAATTTTCCACAAGGGATGAAATCAAAAATAAACTTCCGCAAGTAAAAATCGTACCAAAATTTCCCCTATGATGTCTAAGGAACGTAATTCATTCTAGCATTAAGAGCTTAGATATTCTAGAACAATAATACATAAGTTCGTACTAAAGACAACAATACTTTTCTTGAAACCATTGCATTTGTTTGGGATCAGCAAGAAGCCGGGAAAACGCACAAATATAACAAACACACTCTAAACAGCCCTAGTTTTAGTTAATTGGTATAGTAATATATTTTTGTTTGAATGCTTAAAGTTTGAAACTATCCGGGGTAAATTAAACAACACTGGAACCAAATCTGGTCTCGACATCCTCCAACGAAATTTCACCACATCAGTAAATACATTTTTTAAAACCCTCAGCCTCACTTGGAGCTTCGAAGGCATCAAGTTCTATTTACACGACTACGCATTGAACACTCTACACTTACGCACAAACACTTACTGAAGAAAGAAGAACCACAAATTTGTACATAGGCCTATTGCAACACACCACTTAACAATCAAACACGTCATCACAGACTGTCAAACTACACAATCCACACGAACACCATTTAAAATTAACAGCATTTTAGCACTTAATTTAGAAGACAAAACACAGCGATTCAAAACACAATAAATTTTTTTAAATTTCAGATCTGATATAATTGTAAAATCGCATATACAGGTATATGTTATTTTTCATTGTCATTCTATTTTTTTATTTTTCTGTTGTCTAAACTTTAATTGAACCTAACTAATTTTTCATTACGTTTTTATATGACCTAATTGTGTTTTTTTATGTCTTCTTTGAAAATTTTATATTACATGTATTTATATTTATGTAACCTGGTCGCTAATGACCTCGTAGTCGATGCGACCTTAAATAAATAAATAAATAAATAAATATCCGGGGTAAACAAAGCGTATGTACGGAGTGTGTACTTCGTACTGTAGTAAGCACCAGTGAACTGTGGTATTTTTTTTTAAATTTTAATAATAATCATAACTTGTGTAATAGAAGAGGCTATAAATGAAGTGAAGGAGAAATTTGACGCAGGAATAAAAATTCAAGGAGAAACAATAAAAATGCTGAGATTTGCCGATGATATAGTAGTATTAGCAGAGACAAAGACAGAACTAGAGGATGCCTTAAGTGGAATGGATGAGATCTTGAGAAAGGATTACTTCATGAAAATTAATAAGAACAAAACGAAAGTGTTGTGCAGCAGCAAGAGTGGTTTAGAAAAGATGGGAAATATAAAAGTAGGCAAACGAAAACATACAGGAAGTTAGGGAATTCTGCTATCTAGGGAGTAAAATAACAAAGGATGGTAGAAGCACAAGTGATATCAAGAGTAGAATTGCTCAAGCTAGAAAAGCCTTTGAAATGAAAAATAGCTTACTGACTACAAAAATTGATTTACAGATTAGAAAAAATTTCTTAAAACATTATGTTTGGAGTGTAGCATTATACGGAAGTGAAACGCGGGTGATAGGGGCTGTAGAAAAGAAGAAGATAGACGCTTTTGAAATGTGGTATTATAGGAAAATGTTAAAGATTAGGTGGGTGGACAAAATAAGTAATTTAGAGGTTCTTAGGCGAGTGGCCTATTTAGAGCTACAGTTTCCAAGGTCAGGATTGCCATGATGCTAGCACACCTTCGTAATGGAGATGCTACATGAAGAAGAGAAGAGGCGAGTGGATGAAAAAAGAAGTATATGGAAGCATCTTACCAAAAGAAGGGATAGGCTAGTGGGGCATTTCCTAAGACATCCAGGTATTGGGCTATTAATAATGGAGGGTAATATTGAGGGAGTAAATTGTAGAGGGAGGCAAAGATTAGAATATATAAAGCAAATTACAAAAGATGTAGGGTGTTACAGATAATGTAGATATGAAACGACTTGCGCAAGATAGAACAGGTTGGAGAACTGCATCAAACCAGTCGAGAGACTGATGACAAAAAAAAATAATCATAACAATAAAAGTGTGTTTATTTTCACAAATCAAAATAGTTTACAATAATAAATAATAATAATATACTATATAATATATATGTATAGTAATACTTCGGGTCAAATTTTCTGTTTGAAGAGACGAATGAGCGGCATATCAGGAACCCAAAAACAGGAGAGCTGCTCTTCTAAAATTTTAAATGCAATGTACTGTCTAGTCTGGTAAAATAAAGAAGAAGAAGCAGAAATTTGTGATTGCATCTGAGTTGGAGCCCTTAAATACATATGGTGCTGATCGCTGGCATACAAACTTCAAGACTAAACAAAGTTTGAAGATTTGTGATAAACAGATTGCACAGATCTTGACAGGTCATTCGTGTGGAGCACGTGAGAAATTAAGACATAAGTCAACGGAACAACTTTTAAGACACCATAGTAGACAGAATAGAGACAAAAAAATATGGAAACAGAATAGAGAGTTAAAATGGTATGAGTATGTCTAGAAATTAAGACATAAGTCAACGGAACAACTTTTAAGATACCATAGTAGACAGAATAGAGACAAAAAAAAATATGGAAACAGAATAGATAGTTAAAATGGTATGAGCATGTCTAAAGAAACGCAGCGGACAATAATTGTCCTATTGACCATTTCTTTGTCTTCCAAATATAGAAGAAAAGGGGTAGCCCTTATACAACATGGATACAAAAAAATCCAAGGCGCTATAAAAGATATCAGGTAGGGCAACTGGAAAGATAAAAGGCGATAAGTTGTAGGATTTGGGAAACGGAGTAATCCTGAGGTCTCCGGAAAAATTTAAAAGTAAATATGTATACAAATTAATAAGAATATTTAATTAATATTAATTTATTTTAAATATTTCAATCTATTTACTTACTGAAACGGAGTTTTTGTCGTCAGTTCATACACAGGGACATATTTATCGAAATTCTCAATGCTTACCTGAAAACAAAATTAAACGTTATAAGTAACAATCAATTAATTTACGTTACACTGAATAATTTAAATTAATAGAATACACACAACCGCATCCGTATAACCGGTGAAGAGATAAATTTTCAGACTGGAAAAATGAAGGAGTGACTTCAATCTTCGTGTTGAAACAGAATTTAACTACAATGAGTGGTAAATTCCGATGGAGATACCTTTAAAAAACTATTCACAAATTTTTATTAGGTATCGCTTATTACATAAGTAAAAAACTAAATTTTAAAAAGAAACAAAATTCAAGGATTTAAGTTAATAAACAAATGTAGCTATCGGATACCTCTGTTAAGCCTTCTTATTGCACCGTCATCAATAAATTGATGTGTAAGTAATTTTCGCGCAACCCAAACGGTTTCACTCACCGAAAATTACATAATTTTAATGGTAAACGAAATTTCAAATTTCTTCTTTTCTAGTGTATATTTGCTAGTGCAAAATTTTCGTACGTGGTTCTGTATATTTGTGGTCTTATTTACTAGAATGCAGCTGCTACAGATCGAAAGACTTTTGATTGAGAAAAATTCGTAATTTGGATTCTGACTACCTGCATGAAATCTACATCCAGATACCGGAATTCTAGACTAATTTAGAAGTAAAATTTAGGCACTGTTTCAAGCAGTAGACCTTGTAACTAAATCTCTGCGTGAGTCTGCGTAGATTGTTGGTAAACCCTTTGATGTTGACGTAAGAATATATTTATTTTTTAGCTTTTATTCTTTATTTAAAAACTATACAATATAGTATAACCATCCGAAAGTTCATCAAATTTTTGAAAATATAGACAGAAGTATTTTCCTTAAAGAATATATTCCAGTGGATAATTTAAGAGTTGAACAAAGAAAAAATTAATAAAATTAAAAAACAAACATACGAAAAATTGGATGATAAATAGCCTACGTATAAGAATACACAAGGATTAATTATTATTAAATTAGTGTACAAATTAAAAATGTTAACAAATAATACTGTACTGTATAAACTAAATTAAATTTAAAAAATAACTTATATAATTACACGAGTAATAACAAAGTGAACAACTCAAAATAAAAAAATAGATTACTTAAATACTACAGTACTTAAATAACTTAGTGAAACTTGAAATTTTGATAAAACCTGTACACCAAAAAGTAAAATACGGAAGGAAAATTTAAAAAAAAATTAATTAATTAAAAATTTTAAAAAATATTTTAATAATCAATTTTTGCAATTTATGAGTTTTATTCTCTATTTAGGAAATTCATAATCTGTTAGGAACAATCAGTGAATGTGATAACACAAAATTTGGAAAAAATTAAAATGGTAAATATACGTGAGTGGAGACACAGTCCAGTGACAGAACTCTGACGTGAATAGATAATTGTAGCATTAAGTGTAGCAATTAATTAGAACACTGTAATGGATAGTCAATTACATCACTACGTTAATTGATGAGGTCCCGGCTCCATCGACGTTTCAGACGTCTTTTTGGATTGTTTGGGAGAGTCAGCGTAGCCAGATTTGAGATCAATGGGTTATGGTGGTTCACGAGTTTCTTCCTAAATTTTGTAAGAGTTTTAAAAAAACGTCATATATGTAGGGTATGCCCAAAACGGGCAGGTAGAGTATTATTTTAATTGTACTCTATCTGTTCGGTCCAGGGCTAAAAAAAATTAGTTCTGTTTCTTATCACATAGTCAGCCACTTATATGACTGAGCTATTTAAGAACAGAAGAGGTAGAGGTGTAAAAGACACTAGTCAGAGTTATCTCCTCTGAGAGTAATGAATTTCACTATGCAGCCAGACCCTGTGGTGAATGAAGTGAAGGTGTCATTTGCAGGGTGGAAAATGAGTGCTTTTCGGAGGGCCTGGCATGCTGATAAGCATACTCTTTCAACTCAGTGAGGAAGGCAATGGTAAACCACCTCACTCCTCGTTTTTACTTAGTAAAACCTCTAGAGGTTCAAACCAGCCTTTCGGCTGTTGACCTAAACAACAACATATGTAGGGTATGTTTAGGTCTGAGTGTAACGTTTTATTGGTTACATAATAGGGGGTGTTAACTATCCTCCGTAAAAGCTTAGATTGGAAACGCTGAATTTTTGCTATTACCGATGGTTTTGCACAGCAGTAAAGCTGATTATGAGTTTTTTAACTTAAAATTATTTAAAATTTAGATTAATTGTTATGTCTCCTTATCTACGATAGTGAATTAAAATGTGTTATTAACTGAGAACTTAAAAAATACTTTTAGTAAACCATGCGCTAACAAATAGCATTCAACGCTGTTATTCAAAAGTCACACAAATACAGTTTATGCTCAAATTAATTCATTCATAGAAAAAATAAAACAACGGACAGGGTTTTATGCTATATTGAAATAGAAATAAAATGTACTCAGTAAACAAAATTTTGTGAATTGTTCAATGGAGAGAATAACTTAAATAAACCGTTATTTTGATTTATCAATAGTCTTTTAAACTATGGAAACATAATTAGCTCTTTACCATGCAATGCAAAGTTAGAGTATTTTGTAATAACCCTGCAATGTTGTTAATTTTCGTTGTTTAATGAAGTTTATTTGGTTTTCATCAATGTTATCTTTAACAACGAACAGTATTATCAGGTATTTGAAATAGATTTGCATTATGTTTGAATATACATTTAATTAAATTGTTTCGTCGTTGTATTTGTCTTTTTACAATTAAAATGTATATTTAAACAATCGATAGGATATTTCACAATGCACAATAACTATAATAGTCAAAGGGTACCAATAATGGGTTTCCAGACGGAGGCGTGAAGCTTCCTTAGCGTCCTACAGGAAAATAATGAGTTTCCAAAAAATATTACAACAGCAAATTTTTAGCTTCAGATTATTTATCGGGAATGGTTTTAACAGCCACTTGATTGCTTCTTTTTGTTGGATATTTTTCTGTCGACTTGAATTCGGGTAGGAACAATTAGTAGTGTCTTCTTGCGAAGACTCTATTCAAGCGCCATCGAGTGTCATTTGGTATGGCTTACGTCACATCAAATGGTGTAAAAATTAAAATCAAATTAAAATCAACCTCAGTTTGGGTTAAAAATACAGAAAATCACTCTTTCGCGCTAAACTAGACTCTGTAGAGAAAAATGCTTTCAATAAAAGTTGTATATCTTTTAATTTCCTATAAATTTTATTACAGACATTTTTGTTGTAAATCTTTACAAAATTGATTTTTTACACGTTTTCGTGAGAAAAAACAGAAAATCGCTAATTACCGCTAAACTAAGCGTTAGGCCTATATTTAAAAAAAATTTGAAATAAAAGTTGTAGAATTTTTAAATATCTTCATTTTTTATTATATAAGTTCTTAAATGGTGTAAAAAAAAATCAGATTAAATTTATAACTGCTGATTACTGAGTTGGCTGGGAGACCCATATTTTTTTTTACAAGTCTGCAACATTACAATCTGTTCACTTGAAATAGAACAATCAGTAATTTTGATAAATGTTAATTATCATGACTACAATTTCATTATAATGTTAATGAAATTGAAAATAGTAATAAATTAATATTTTTGTTAAATATAGACTAATGATGATTTTGAATTATATCAGGTAAAAATAAGATAATACGTGTAACAATGTTCTTTAAAACCTTTAACCTAAATCAAAAACACTTTCTCTTTTCAGTCTTGAAAACCCGTTATCAATGTTATTTAGTAGATTCAAAGCCAGGAAGTTTGAATGATTGTTGAGTCCTTCTTCATTATTATTTACGGCTGAATTTTGTTATCGTTCGTTTCACTAAGTCAGTTTTAAGATCGGCATAGATATAGGTGTTTTGATGTAGCACGGAATTTGCAGGGCCCGCCGCAAGAATTTTTACTGGAAACGTTAAAAAAATATTTTTACGTTTGAAGTGCTGGATGACCCCACAATTTCAAGTCCATATGTCCACATGAGTTTTAAAAGGGATTTATATAAAATAATTTTTGATTCGTTTGAAAAAGGTGAGTATTTACCAATTAACCAGTGTAGTTTACGTGCTGTCAGCTCAAGTTGTTTATTTTTAGTTATTATGTAATGCTTCCTTGTTAGGCGACGATCTAAATAAATATAGTCCCAAGTATTTTACTGTTGTGTTTTGTGGTAGTGCAATGTTGTTTAACGTTACTGGTGGGCAGTCATTTTTCCGTAGTGTAAGTGTGATATGTGTTGATTTGTTTTCGTTAAATTTCGTTCTCCACTTTATTAACCATTTCCCAAAAGATGTAAAGAATTCTTGTATGAATTGTGACGTAATTATTGGGTCTTCATGGATAGCGAGAACGGTCGTGTCGTCGGCAGAGGTCGCAATGGTCGTGTTTAGAGTTGTAGGTAAGTCAGATGTGAACAATAGAAATAAAAACGGACCGAGAACAATTCCTTATGGTATATCTGATTTAATGAACCCATATTAAAATTATTTTCATTGATTCTACTACTGGCTATAAATGGTCTTAAATGGAATTAATTTTTCACGCAGGGTTTTAAGTTTTGACGTAAAAATAAACATTTCGTTATATCTTCTATCTTCTTCAGGTAAAACGATATTTCCTGACATGTCCTATACTCCTTTTTGGAGTCCCTGGATACAAGGAAAATAAATTATAATGCAATATAACAGATCAAATAATGTTTTATATTTAAAAATTGTGAACTAAAATAAAGAGTTCAGAAGAAGAATAAATAAAAGTACAGAGATAACTATAGCCGCTTTTAACCAAGCTGTTGATGTGATATTTGCGACTGTTGAAGCGATGGGGTTAAATTAACTAAAAACAAAACTTACTCGTTGACATAATACATGCAAAGATCGTTTAAGTACGGAAATAAAATGCAGTACAGTACAACAATACAAAAATGTTGATTAAATAATTTCTATCCCACTGGGTTGGTCTAGTAATAAATGCGAGTCATCTCTTCAACAGCTGATTTCAAAGACAAAGGTTCTGTGGTTAAAATCCTGGTAAAGATACTTTTACATGTATTTGAATACTGGACATTGATTACCGGGGTACTTTGATGGTTGTGGTTTAATTAACAATACGTTCTCAGGAATGTTCGGCCTAAGTCTGTACAAGACTACACCACATTTACATGTCAAACATATCATCCTCATTTCATTGGCCATGTGGTAGCGTATTGTCTACACAAATTAGGGATTAAAAAATAAATTTTAGGAGATTAAGGTTCCTGGTTCAAAGCCTAGTAAAGGTAGTTACTTTTATACGGAGTTGAATACTAGACATTGGTTACCGATTTACTTTGATGGTTAGGGTTCAGTTAACCATACTCTCTCAAGAGTGGTCGGCCTAAGTCTGTACAAGACTACACCTCATTTACACCTCATACACGTCATTCTCATCTCATTGAGTAATGGGGTTACTTATTGTTCTGAATTGAACAGATTGCAACGTACACAAATTAGGAATTTAAAATTAAAGAGTTTTTCTAATTCATCAAAGTATTATTCCACCAGTTATAAATTCATATCAAAATGGTTTAATTGTACTTTTTAGTTTTGTCACATAATAACTTACGAATTTTGTTTCACCTGTTATAAACAGTTAAGTTCGGGATAGAAATTATAGTTTTAGTATATTTTAGTGTGTACTATAAATACGTAAAACTGTTGATTTTAAAAGAACTGTTCTGTTCAATGTACAGTAAACAAAAGGTCGCATTGAATAATTCATGGAGAATAATTTTACAATATACGGAACTCATTTGACTGTAATAAAGCGATGTATATAAAGTTTGTTTCATACAAAATTGCGGTACAAATGTTACATTTAATAATGTAGTAACACACATACGTCATATTTAAGCGCGTCATGCTATACATCGGCTCGGTTATATCGCATACCGATTGCCCCGCTAAGCAGAGCACACAAGCAGAGGTATTGCTGCTGTTGTTGTCCGGACTAGACAGGTAATATTGATTTGAGTTTGTATCGTGTGTGCATGCTAATAATTCCACGGCCACCGAAATTACATTCCAGGCAGCGTTTACCCGTTTGGCCATTAACTACTGTATATGCTTTGCTTCATTATAACTGTAGCAATACTGCTTTGGTTATGTATGCCCAGATCCAACAATATAACGTAGGCTACGGTGAACTGGAAATTTAACCAAACAATTTTCGCCTTTATAATTATGTAGTTTTGCTTGTTAATTATTAATAATATTATTATTGTTATATCAATTTAGAAAGCTTTTGCGGTTCAAATGTAATTCCATCAATACGCATAGTTAAGACTTAATATCATTTTCCTTTATAATAATTTTCTTTCCTTTCGTCGAGTGTTATGAATTTAACTGGTTGACTCCCAAGTCAATTTTTGCAATTTTGCTTAAAAAACCCATAGTACTTGTTTTACGGTTCCTTAGTTTATTTATTATTAATTTTCTTTCAAGTTTTAAGTATTGTAATGCTTAACTTTTTTTGATACTGTTTTTTAAGTGAGAGACTGATCAGGTACTCAAGAGTAAAAACATCAAATTTACTGTGAAAGATTGATGTTTGTCTCGCTGAAATTTTACTTGTATTTCTATAAAATAGTACAAGTATTTAAAAAATAATTTACTTTGGGCTATTTTTCAATAAAACTTCATAAATATCGATGATGCGTCTCTCTATCAAGCAGTTGTTCGGCGAGTGGTTAACTTAAGTACCAGTTGTCTACATAGAGGCACCGACCAGAGTCAACTTTACTATGCAAAAAATATTATAATAAGAAAACCATAACAAATTAAAAAAAAAAAAAATTTTCATTATATAATATTATCAAAACATGTTTAATAATGCAATTAATAAACTATAATAATAGTCAATATTATGTAATAGTAACAATAAGCTGTCAAGTTCACCAACTCATTTTTGACTCGATCGAATCAAGTAAATCATAAACCACGACTGGGGAAATTTCTTTGAACTCATTTCAAACAGCTCAGTATAAGATTCAACGCAAACGAACATCCAATCCATCTCACGATTTTATTAAATCACTATTATACGAGAGACGGATCAGTCTTTCAAAAGCAAATTTTACAGATCTGGTGAAAGATGTAAGGCTAACATAATTAAATATTCTATTAAAATTGTTTAGACCACTTCCGCGGGTTAGTTCTGAAAATTTTAACACTTTTAAACCCACAGTTTCAAAACTCACTGTAATCCTTATTGACCAGGATATATTTAAAAACCACAACGCCACAGAGGTAGCCGACCAGGACATTGGACATTGATGTGATTAAATACATAAAACCTTCTTTTCTGTCTTCTTAGAGTACTCTAAGAATCTTACTCTATCAATGAAGATTAACTACAACTTTGGTAAATCGCTTTTTATCATGAACCACCCTTAAAAGGTTGTCCGTACTTTTATTTTTTTCCAATCTCTAACATTCTTTAACCTCGAGAATTTCGTTCATCCAGCTCTGCAACTACCCTTAACTTTGTCCTTAAGAATAAAACTGAAAAGTTCGTTCTTATCATCTCCGTGTAAATGACCACGATACACAGTCTTCCTTCTTTTGATCATGCTCACCAACTCACAGTTTCCTTACGTCTCAAAATATTGACTTTGTTAACATAACCGATACACAAAATCCGGAGCGTTCTTATAAATACCCATACCTAGAAAGCTTCTAAACTATTCATGGACTGCATACTCAAAGTTTATGTTTCCACACCATATAGAAAATATTTATTTAGTTTATTTATTTGTTTGTACGAGGTAATCTAAGATTTACTTAACCAATTTCAAAAATAATTTCACTGTTCATATTGAGGCGAATTTAAATACCTAACCTCAGATCCCCAACTCGAAATTGTATCTAGTAAAGTTCAATCCCGTCTCCTCCTAAAACTTGGCTTAAAAACTGGAAAATTAAAGAAAGTGACTATAAAACCTATCAGTGCTTGGGTTTCTGAGTAACATACGCTATTTGGCATCACGTGATATACTGTGTATATAAAACATTAATTAAAAACCCAAAGAAATTTGTTTGAAAACAATTTCAAACTTAAATTAGCTTCTCAATATTTTTAGTATGTTTAATTGTGGAAAATTAGGTATCCTTTTTTATTTAAATCTTCAAGTAGCGGTAAAGCATAATGGTATTTCAAGTAAAGAATAAAGGTACAATGAATATCCATGCCGCTGTGTACCCAGACTTATATCATTTTGTTGTTACCAAACCAAGCAAATTATCAAATCGTTAGCAGCACTCTTTTCCTTTAATATGTTGCTAGAAGATGGTAATAACACCACAATTTAAAAGTATATACAAGGCATCCTGCCCATAACGGACAGGTGGAGTGTCAAATTATTTACACTCAATCTGTTCATTGCAGGGCTGAAATAAATAGTTCTGTTTCTTATCACTTGGTCAGCCAATTAAATGACTGAATAATTTAAGAACAGAAGAGGTAGAGGTGTAAAAGACACTAATCAGAGTTATCTCCTCTGAAAGTAATGAATTTCACTATACAGCCAGACCCTGTGGTGAATAAAGTGAAGGTGTCATTTGCAGAGTGGAAAATATGTGCTTTTCAGAGGGTCCGGCGTGCTGATAAGCGTAGTTTTTCACTCAGTGAGGAAGGCAATGGTAAACCACCTTACTACTCGTTTTACTTAGTAAAACCTCTAGAGGTTCAAACCAGCCTTTCGGCTGATGACCTAAACAACAACACATACAAGGCACGTATTTCATGACTTCAATTAGACATACCGGGAATAGAAGCAGAGTATGGGTGATAAGGAAGGCCAATACAATGCCTGTGTTAGTGTGTTACCACATTTGAAGTAGTATGCTGCTGATATAACTAAATTGTAACACGTATTATTTAATAAAATGATACAAATAAGGCAATAGTGCTCTGAACGGTGATCTATTTTCTGAAGCTGTTTTTAGCTTGACCGCCATTTTAATCCTTTCTAACCCAGTGTGACATAAAAGTCACATTGGAGTAAAATAAGGGACATCAAAATTTTAGTTATTAGCGACTACTTTTGATTAAAGAGTGCTGGATGTGAAGTGTAAAATTTCCTTCCTTATTAGGAATCGAACCTGAGACCTCCGCTTTGCAGTGTAGCATGCTGATCATTGCGCCACGGAGGTGAAGATTAGTTTCTTTTCAAAGTTAATTTTAGTTTTAAATACATTCGTGTTCATTTACTAAAATAAAGTAGCATTTCTTCAAACATGTTGTATGTATGTACAAGTATATCTTTTAGGCTGTTTGTAAAACTGATTTTATCCATTTTACTAATATTTTTTAAATGTAAATTTTTAAAAGTCTTAAATAATGACTTTAATATTAAAATCATATTTAATTTTTTTGCTAAAAATCCTAAGTAAGAGAATATATTTCGTTTAGGAAGCCTGAACATGATTTTACTTATTTGTATTGTTAGAAACTTTGATACCATCAAGTCCCAATATGACGTACGTGTCACACTTTTTTGTCAAGCTAGTAAAAGGGCTGAAGGTCAAAAAGTAATGTTATTACACTTAAATGTCAGTAAAATGTATGAAACACTGTACACGTAATTTTTGTCTATAGTTAAAAATTTGGGATTGAAAGGGCTAAGAATAGTTCATTGTTTCACTTTATTACTGACTTGGCAGCTGGTTAGCACTTGCTATTATCTGAACATGATGTTCACACCACAAAATTTCTGTCTGAATGATTGGTAACGGCTACATAAAGTAAACATACAGTACAGGGTGATTGTAAATGAAATAGACAGTTTTGATAGCTTATAGAACACAATAAGCTTTCTCCAATTGAGTAGCGGCCATTTTGCTAGACTAGTCGTTGTAACAGCAGCCAACAAAAAAACATTCTAGCAACAGTTATACCAACTTAAACTTTAAAAAATTTCCTACAAACCAATATCATTTACTATATTCAAATACCTACACCAGTTTGATGTTTAAGAAGCTGTCGAAAGTATCTATTTCATTTATAATCAATCTGTATAAGGCTTATATTGTTTTACGGTTTTATTGAAACTTTATGTACATTAAGAGAAAATGTGCAAAGAGATTAAAATTTTATCACTGCAGAAATGCAGTTAATACTCGTATTTTCGCAGTGATAAAATATCATGACTATCTCCTTTTAATGTAGCTATCTAGTTTCATATCGTTAGTATTGTGTACCGCTGATTACTACGCCTCTCTATAGAATGCTTATGCAGTGTGAACATGATGACAGGGGATTACTGTACTTGTCATACGACTATAAAAAAACAGTTATCGTCGTTTGTCAAGCCCGTGATAGTCAGAAACAAATCAAATTAATGTACTGTACGCACCACATGGCGTGTTGAGAATGGAAATTATCTACAGTCTTTACAAGATACTAAAAGTAGGCTACAGTGCATTATTTACTCTACATACACGATCGACGGTTGGCCAATAAACAAATTGTAGGCTTATGGCAAGACGTGTAAATTCTGAATATTCTTGCGGAATGATGAGGGTAGAATATTGCGGCATATGAATTTTTTTTTAAATTCCTAACATGTGTACGTTGCAATCTGTTAAATTCAGAACAATAAGCAATCCCATGACCCAATGATATGAGGATGATGTGTATGACGTGTAAATGAGGTGTAGTCTTGTACAGACTCAGGTCGACCATTCCTGAGAGAGTATGGTTAATTGAACCCCAACCATCAAAGTACACCAGTAACCACTGTCTAGCATTCAAATCCGTATAAAAGTAACTACCTTTACTAGGATTTGAAAAGGTAGTTAATTTTATACGGATTTGAATGCTAGACAGCGGCATATAAATTACACCATTTTTATTGGATGACTGAAATAATCTTCTCAAGATTAACAGTAGTACATAGGTACTCATGATTACTGTAGCAACCTAGAGCATTGTAACACTGTACAGTCATATGTCTTGAAGTCATGTCTTGGGACTTCTATACCAATCAAGTTTGTAGTAAAATATCTCTGGGGTATTTGCACTAAATCAAATTGCCAGATTAAATGATAAAAAATTACTAATGGTAACTTATCACGGCCTCATTCTGTCTCATATCCGTTATGGTATCTTACTATGGGGTAATTCTAGCATGGATAATATGAATAGGGTTTTTAAAATTCAAAAGATAGCTATTAGATGTATGGTAGGAGCTAATCAGGTAACCTCATGCAGGCCACTATTTAAGGAGGTTAAATTGCTTACAGTTCCCTCTCTCTATATTTTTGAGGTGATTATAAATGTTAGGCAAAATAATTTTATGCAGAATTTCAATGTTCACAATGATTATTATGTGGCTAATCACTCCACAAAATTGTTTAAACGAAAACCTACTTATGCAGGGAGAAAATTCATGAATAAATTACCCCAATTTTTAAAATGTTATTACTTTGCGGTTACCACACGCCCAATAGAATTGTAGGAGCACCTTATACACAAATAAATGCCTGAGAGGTAGGACTTCAAATTCTTGGAATAGGCTCATACGATCCCGCTTTTTGTATCCGTTAATAGCGTATAGAAAAGATTTTTGCAGATTAATTACCGAACGAATGTGAGTAATGTATGTACTACCCCAACATTTAATTATTAGATCTTCGATCAACGACGTACTGGAACATAGACTGCTATTCTACAAACTGGAGATCAATTCGAACCATTGACTAACTAAATACCTGTGTGCACTGCATAAAACCCTTCAAATTACTCTTTTGATAAGTATAATTTATAAGTGGTGTTTTTTCATACGTTAATAATAGAAAGTACAAACCAACGTTACTGAAAAATGCAGTCACTTATCGTTATAAATGTCTATTAATAAATCATCTCGGGGAATAATGCATAGCATATAATAGTGGAACGTAGTTTACTTTATTCTTACGTTACAAAGGTATCGTGAGTAAGTATAAGAGAACCCTAACGATGGAGGGGATTACTACATCTTCATTAAGGACATCGTGCATCAAGGAGTCTTTTAATATTTAATAGCTAGGGGAGGACAGTGAAAAACCTGCCACAGCTAGAAACTCCCTTTCCTCACTATCACCCTGTTAGACAGTCAACAAGTCTCTTTCTATTATACAAAGGCTTATTCATTATATAACTTAGATCAGATAACTTGTTTTATGAATTATTAGTTACTTGATTCGGTTTGCCGGTAATTTAGATCTAATCTACTGCATTACATTTTTTAAATATTACTATACTGCTAGAAATATTTTTAATCTCAGCTCAACATGGAACTCCTTATTTCAAAAACAACTTCAGAAATTGATTTTTTTTGAACAGCAGTTACATTAGTAAATAAAAACGCCAAAACAAAAAAATAAAAAAATAAAAAAAAAATAAAAAAAATAAAATAAAAAATAAAAATAAAAAGGCCTAACTAAATAGTTAGGCCTTAGTAATTAATTAATTGTCTCTATAAGGTACATGAATGTCGTAGTAAGTGGAAATAAACGGTTCCGACGAAATGTAAAACTAATGTGGTGCAACTTTTGTTTTTCAGTTTAACTTTCAATAATTTACACAGGTAAAAAATTAAATTCAGATAATGCTGCAAAGTTAACATTACAATGTTACAATTATTACTGTAATTATAGCTGTATCATTTGTAGCCGTCAAACAATTATATTTCTCAACTGTTCCGGAGTAATTGGCGCATAATTGACACTATTTTAAAAATACATATATATTAAAATTTGTCTTGTTCAAATGGCTGATAAAATGTAATTAAAACGTAATATGTAGAAAGAAAATTATGAATGTAACCTTGGACAAATTTTATTAAATTTATCAGATGGAAATAAAGTTTCCTCAAAGGAAAATACAAAATAATACTAAAATTGGATACAAAGAGTACTTTGTATTTGTAAAATACATTTTGTAATTATTTATACGTGACAAAGTCATACTTTAAAACGTATTTCATTATTGTACCCTACAAGTATTCGTAAAATACTTGTTAATTTAAAAGCTTTTTGATGTACTCGTATTTTCGTTTTCATTTGTAACAATTGTATAAATTTTGTTCTATAAATCTTCGTACACTTTCAAGATTGTAAAGTAAATGAATTTTTAATTTACAAATTAATTAGAATCACTGGAAGGAATATTTTTTTAAGTTTTACAATATTGTTCTAGAAGTTATTTTAAAATTAATTAGATTTCTTTAATATTGTTGATACAGTAGACTCTTAATTTACGCGGAAGTTACTTTATGGAAAATTTTGGCATGTAATAAAATCGTATAAGTTGAGACACTTAATTTGAAAATACAGGTTAGGTTCTTGTTCAATAGTAATAGTAAGTACCCTACGTAGATTACTATACTCAAGAAGTATGTATTTTATTTTACTATTCTCTTGTTGTTGTTGTTTAGGTCATCAGCCAAAAGGCTGGTTTGAACCTGTAGAGGTTTTACTAAGTAAAACGAGGAGTGAGGTGGTTTACCATTGCCTTCCTCACTGAGTGGAAAAGTATGCTTATCAGCATGCCGGGCCCTCTGAAAAGCACATATTTTCCGCTCTGTAAATGACACCTTCATTTCATTCATCACAGGGTCTGGCTGTATAATGAAATTCATTACTTTCAGAGGAGATAACTCTGATTAGTGTCTTTTACACCTCTACCTCTTCTGTTCTTAAATGATTCAGTCATTTAATTGGCTGAACATGTGAAAAGAAACAGAACTATTTATTTTAGCCCAGCAACGAACAGATTGAGTGTAAATAATTTGACACTCCACCTGTCTATTATGGGCAGATTCTCTTGTTATCGTCAGCTATACTAATATAATAAAAAAAGAAACGTCTGTTTGTTTGTTTCTTTGTTTGTTTGTTTGTTTGTTTGTTTGTTTGTATGAGGTAATCTCAGATACTGAACTGATTTCAAAAAATCTTTCATTGTTGCATAGCTCAGAGCTTCCTGATCAATATAGGCTATTTTGCAACTTTAAGTAACTTTACTTAAGTGAGTTAAGCAACTTAAACTGTGACGATGTCGCATGTTTTAGTTTATCGGGTGCATAGCACTTTTATTTTTTGAAAGTCTTCTGGATGATGTATTTTTTGGGCTAGAAACACGAGTCAACTTTTATATTTCATAGAAAAACGTGTCATAGAATTTACGTTTTATTTCATAAAATACATCAATTACAAAAGTTGAAGTTTAAACCAACTTGACTAATAATAGATTACTGTTCTTAAAAAACAAAACGATCCCAAAAGCTTGCTACCATCCGCATCCAATATTTGTCTAACTCAAAACCGGTCCCGTACGAACAGTATTTCGAACAGCCTCCACACACTTTCCATTCACCCATTCAACTATTCACTGCCCGGCTACAAAAGCACTAAATGTATTTATTCCTACGGTCTGATGTTATCTACAGTAGACCCTTCAAAACCTTTCTCCATTTTAATTGAACATCGTAGAAGGAATCAAGATAAAATCAAACATTTTTATTAAATCCAATTTCCTGGAATTCCTTTTCAAAAAAATCTTATTCACCGTATTTCACTATTCTTGTTTAAATTACTCCATCCCAAAAAATATACAAAATTCTTACAATAAAATATTATTCTAAAATAAACAACTTATTACATTAATCATTTCTAGAGTAATCACGAAATAATGTTACAATAATAAGTTTTTGAATCCTATTCGTTAGTGTAGTAGCAATCGTTCCACATAACCTTTGAAAATAATGTACGAGTATTTTTGTCAACATCAAGATCTCCGACAAAACCAATATGAAGAATAGTATTGACCAAGTATTGGCAAAAGCTGGATAAAAATACCTAGATGTAAGAAAAGTTACATTTCATTTTTCTAACGCTAGTCACTGATATGACATAAGTTTAGAGGGTATTAAAGCATTTTAGATTGATTGCTAATGGTTTTATTTATTTATTTTTGAAAGAAAGTTTAGTACGATATTAAAGTGACGTTTATTAAAACAGTATTACAGAGGATTTAATATTCATAAATGTTTCTTTCATATTCTCTCAGAGAATAGAAGCAATACAATAAATTTTAAAATACTATTTTTATTGCAGTAATATTTGTACCGTTCGCTATAGCTTTAAACAAAAATAAATAAGTTCAGTTATTTTATTGCGTACAATATTCACTGTATTTACCAAATGATCTAGAATACAAGACAGGATTTCGTTTGGATTTGTTTCCATGCATCTGTTTCTACCCATGGATTATAGAATGAAATAATGGCGATGTAATTCTCTGTAATAAATTGCCAACAATAGCAACATACTTAAACCATTTTAATACATTGTAAGGGAACATAATAAAATAATGCGTAGAATGTAATATGAAATACATTTGGTACTTTTAATTAATATATTTAATAAAGTAATTTCATTTGTGTTTAAGTAAAATTAATTTAACCATTTTCAAACTAGATACCCTTGTTATTACGTATTTTCAACCGATAAAATTTACTTAAATAATTTATACTTTAATCGAATTAAATTAAAACTTTAAAAAATCTCACTTACTCTTCGCCGTAATACCGACAAAAAATGAATTTTACAATTTGACAAAAGTATTCCGTATTCGTCTTTTATATTTTTGTTGTGCTTGCCTAATATTCGGAGAAACTGATGGAAATGTTTTACAGTTTCTCGTATGTACGTTTCTTTTAAGTGTTTGTAAAGCATTTTTTACGTAGTACAGAGGGTTCTTTGTAGGAAGGACTAATGCATATAAACATACTTCCGAACAATCTACTCGATGGGCGTTAAACAGAAATCTTCCTATACCTCAAATGTAAACTTAAATTAATATAATGCAAATTAAGACTGATAAAACAAATTTTAAAGGGACTAAACAATACAGTTATGGTGTCGGGTGAGTTGTTTAAATAAGTCAGAAAAAATATTGAGAAAACTGAAATAAACTGATAAATTTGGATGGATTGAACCAAATTCAGACAAGAGTGAGTACTGACTTTGAAGTCTTCCATATAGAACAAAAAAATTTCCATGTGAGTTAACAAAAGAAAAATACTGTGTATTGTGTAGTATTAAATACATAATGTGAATTCGAAGAAAGTGGGCAACAAAAAGAGCTTTCAGAAATGTCTAATGTCAATTTACATGGTCTAAATTTGGCCCTATGCGAAAAAATCATCCAAATAACTAACTGATTTATCATTTAAGCTTGTAAATGAAAGTCCGAGTTAGAAATGAGGATATTAGAAAAAAAACTTAAAAGACAGGTGTAGCCTACAATAGCCCGTGGCATCACTAAAATGGCGATGGGCCAGACACACAATGATGCAGACAGATGATTAACGGAACAAGGAGATTCACCAGTGAAGGTTCTTGCTGGGAAAGAGAGGAACAGGTCGTCCTCAAACACGGTGGCGTGATGACGTGAAACCAGTGGTAGAAATTAACTGGGTAATGAACAGGGAATTGTGGAGGCAAACAGGTAAGGTCTACATCTAATTAAAGCTGCCTTAAATAAACGAAGATTATACCCGATTAAACTAATGCTTGACCAATTCAATGGAATGACACTGAGACAAACGTATATTAAAAAAATCATTTTGTATATCAACAGAAACAAAGATATCTTTCAATGTAGAACTACAACTTAACGACACTCGCCCTACAAAAACTAATCTTAATATTATAAAAAAAATAAAATTGAATGTGTGTAGACGTCAGGTAAATTACTATAGCAGTATTTTAAAAAATAAAATTCCCCAAAAATATAGTACCAGCAGATTAACAAAACAACTTGACAAAAAAATAGAGGCTTGGGGAAAGAATAAATTTTATTTTAAGCTTGTCTTTTAGTAAGTAGAAAATGATAAAAATTATCCTATCAACTTTTAATAAATTTTCAACAGATTTTTACCATGATTTCTTTTGTATGTATACGTTTTTTTATTGGAAATTTTAACTCGTGATTCCTTAAAAATAATTGATTAATGATCTTGTATAATAGTTTTTAACTTACATAGTGGTCTAATGAGCTGAAGGGATTTTTGCAGAGAATAGTATAATATTTCTTAATAAAGTAGGAACATATTTTATTGGTTTTAAGTAAATTTTATTTGGTTGAAAAGAAAATTTTATAATATTGTAAACTTTAATTATTTAGAATTATTAATTTAATAATTAAACTAGTTTCAGTAAGCTGAATAATGAAGGAATTATTGAGGAAAGAAAAAGAAAAGTATTTTTTAGTAAATATCAATAATTTGCGCATAATGTAAAACTCATTCCCATGCACAGGCTTGTCTTATGCCGGAATAAGTAGATATGTTAATTTATTGTATTGTATTGTATTGTATTGTATTGTATATTATAAATAAATAAATAAATAAATAATAATAAATCGAGGCTCGAGGCTGGATCTAATACATAACTAAGAAATTACATCCGAGTTGGGTGTATTTAGCGTGAAGGTAAAAGTGGAGGAGTACCGGAATCAATGGCGGCAACATTTGGAACGGATGCCAGAGGATAGAATACCTCTAAAAGTGACGGAATATGTTCCAGTTGGAAAAAGGAAGGTGGGAAGACCTCGAAGTCGATGGCAGTAGTCGAGATGTAAGGAGGGTTGGAATGTCTCGTGTTTCTGTAGACGTGCAGGATGGTTTGTGAGTTCGGAACAGGCTTATGCCTAATCCTTGATAGTAAGAAGAAGAACAAGATAAATAAATAAAATAAAATTTAACACTGGACCATGGTTGGCTTATAAATTAAGAAGATTCATTTAAGATAATGAAACCAAATTGTTTTATTATTTTATAATCAGAAGTAACATCAATGGTGATCTGCTTCTTCAAATTACTCTTTATTTATCGATATTCGTAATATAAATTAATATATTTCTTTACACATACATAAATTAATTGATAGAGCAAAATTTGAGTCGTATACAAACTCTTAATTAGAAATATCAGACTATTTGGATGATGGAGAAGAAGTGATATTTAACTTGTCGTTTCCATTTTACTATTTGATAGCTTGTTCTATTGAGTAATAGTTAACAGAAATATATTGTAAGTAAACAAGGAAAATTTAATACATAAAACGTTAAAGCACAGGAAACATTCGGGTAAACAGGGATAATATAACTTCCAAAGTTATGTAACTATTAAACTCAAAATTAATATTCACTTTATTTTGGTTATGTTTCATGAATAAAAATATACAATATATTTTATGTAACCTTTAACTTTCGTAATAAATAATTTACTTATTATTTATTTTTCTTTATTTACTTACTATTTACTTTTAACTTATTTTTAATTAACTTTTGTAACTGTAGTCTTTCGATAAGACATATTATGTTGATCGAATGCAATAGTTTACAAAATCTGAGATATAAATTGAAAATTCGTTATGACATGAACAAATACCTAAATAAACTGACTTAAATTAATTATCTTAGATAATTGTGTCTTTTTTATTCATTTATTTAACGTCGCATCAACTACAACGGTATTTATTTAGCGTATGGCTTTTCAAGACATTTAAAAATCAGCATCATAATTGTTATATATTGGGATCAAATATGACCCTGTCTTTAAGGATGGGAAATAACATTAATGATTGTTTGGGAAACAGTCATAAAAAAAACATGAAAAATATGTACATACAGTACGCAATTATAAAAACATGCTTAAGTCTATATACAGACATCCAGTCTGTCCAAGTAGGCTATTGATTCTGGAGTTGCCATCAGGAAATCCGCTCTTGTCCCTCCTCTAAAGGCAATTATTCTGCACTCTTTCACTATGTGATCAATAGTTTGTCTTTGACCACACTCACATAAAGGCGATGGTATTTTGCCCCATTTAAACAATAAATCAGCACACCTACCGTGTTTTGTTCTTATCTATTTAGAGCTGACCATTTTCTACGAGGTAGTCCAAAACCTGGTGGTTTTTGTGAAAACCATGGGATTTGTTCTTGCTGCTTTGATGCCCATTCTTGCTGCCATGCACTGGGTATGTTAAATGCTTCCTCTTTGGCAGTAATTGCAGTTTTTGTAGGTGGCTTTCTTGATCGCAGACGAGTTTTATTTGCGTTTTCAATATCCTCATGAATTCTTAGGTCTTGATTGTTGACAATCTTATCATACTCTCTAATGAGGGCATTCTTGCGGCGCAGGTTTGGGGGTGGTAGTGGCTCAATACTGGAAGCCATTCGGTAGGTGTTGATCTGATAGCGCCAGTGATCATTCTCATGGTATTGTTGAGTTGGGCGTCTACTCTATGAGTGTGAGGGCTGCTTAGCCAGACAGGTGCACAGTATTCAGCAGCTGAGAACACAAGGCTCAGAGCTGTTGAGCGAAGAGTTGAGGCTGAAGCTCCCCAAGTTGTTCCACAGAGCTTTTGTATAATATTATTCCTTGCTTTTAATTTCTCTGCTATTCTTGATAGATGATGTTTGAAAGAAAGAGTTCTATCAAGTGTTATGCCTAGATATTTTGGGGTACTATTGATATCTAGGCAACTACAACGGTCATTAGCGACTACATTGGGGTGTAACTAGTTACAAAATTGAGTGTTAGCGCCAGTCTCTCCCGGGTTAATTCAAACTGTTTTCCCCGCTAATCATAATTGTTCCTGCCTTTGTTTCCGCGTGACTTCACTAATCACGTCATCCTTTATCCCCTCTCCTTTTCTTGCATATCCGGCATCCTTATACACACTCTTGTTCCAGCTTTCGTGATGAATGGAAGCGTATCTACCACCGTCGCGCAAAGCATGGCGTTATGACGCTACCCCGCTGCCTGCTTTGCATTCTCGTTTCGTATTCGCCTTTCGTTTCGCTCGTAATCAACTCAAGTCGCTTGTTACTATTATGTGTGTGAATTATCATTATTCAATTGCTATATTTGTATTGTGTTACTGTTACGTTTATTGCTTGCAATGTTATCAGTGTTTCTACACGTGCGTGCCTACAAGTCTCAAGTCGTTTTCTGGATTCCAGGTAAGAGCGTTTTTCATTTATTACGAATAGTCGTTCAAGTGTGTGTCTTCCTATGTTTTTGTCCTATCAATTATGTCTCCTACCTTTCGGTATTTTGTTCCTTCTTCTATTAATTCATTTCGTTTATTTTCTAAATCGTTTTAGCTGTGGTTGGCAGCCGCTTAAAACTAACCTGGTCCTCCGAGTTCAATTAATTAATCGTCTACTAATTACGGTAGAATTATTCAGTCAAATTCGTTTTATTGTCTTTTATTCAGTGCCTTTACAAGCGCTAACAATTTGTTCCTCCGAGCTGCGGATATCTAACAATTTGGTCCGTTCCGGGCATTGGATATGTATCAGTGATTTTGGCAACAGTCAATTATATATATACTGTTTTATTATTTCATTAAATTCGTTAATTACACATTGTGTAATCATCTTGTTCATTGTGTTACATGCGGTTGGGCTTGCCTGTTTCGCGCGGTTGGCTGTACCGTGTTGTAGGGAACAGCAACGCTATTTCTATTCGTGACGTCACACACATACGCTTCGCTTTGTTCGGTAGCTTCAAGCTATTCACAATTCTCAATCGTCGCCATTTTCTTGTCTTCATCAAGTCACGACGGTCTAATGCGCAGACTCGCTCTTCACGCACTCTCGCTACACAGTCAACCAGTTTCATTTACAGACTGACTCTCTCGCTGTGTACTTCGTCATAACCTTCAATGTTAAATCGTTACACTGACCTAATTTTAGTCAGTTACTGTTTGTTTACCTTTCTCAACTTGTGTTCGTTTATTAATTCACTTACATTTAAGTAGTGTAAAAATGAGAGTACTGACACAACCTTGACCTTTGACCCCCCGGCCCGAGGACAAGCTTGACCTTTGACCTCGACTTTGTAAAAAAAAAAAAAAAAAAAAAAAAAAAAAAAAAAAAAAAAAACCCTCCAAATTTTTTTTCCCGCCAAATTTTCAAACTCTATTTTCTCCGCAACCGCTGGGCCGATTTTGATGCGGACGGCACCCACGTGACCGGGAGATCGAGATCTACAAGATAAGCCCTAAAACTCGTCGATCTGATAACCAGGTCACGTGTTACAAGCTATCTCAGGTTCCATAGGGGATACGGCTACGGATTAGAGCTTATCTTGTAGATCTCGATCTCCTGGTCACGTGGGTACCGCCCGCGTCAAAATCGGCCCAGCGGTTGCGGAGAAAATCGGGTTTGAAAATTTAAAAAAATAAAAAAAATGGCAAATTTTCAAACCCGATTTTCTCCGCAACCGCTGGACCGATTTTGATGTGGGCGGTACCCACGTGACCAGGAGATCGAGATCTACAAGATAAGCCCTAAATCTCATCGATCTGATAACCAGGTCACGTGTTACAAACGATCTCAGGTTCCATCGGGGATACGGCTACAAATTAGGGCTTATCTTGTAGATCTCGATCTCCCGGTCACGTGGGTACCGCCCGCATCAAAATCGGCCCCGCGGTTGAGGAGAAAATCAAGTTTGAAAATTTAAAAAAAAAAAAAAAAAAAAAAAAAAAAATTCTCGCCATTTTTTTTTTTTTTTTTTTTTTTTGTTTTTGGGTAAATTTTCAAACTCGATTTTCTCCTCAACCGCTGGTCCGATTTTGATGCGGGCGGTATCCACGTGACCAGGAGATCGAGATCTACAAGATAAGCCCTAAACCTCATCGATCCGATAACCAGGTCACGTGTTACAAGCTATCTCAGGTTCCATCGGGGATACAGCTACGGATTATGGCTTATCATGTAGATCTCAATCTCCTGGTCACGTGGGTACCGCCCGCATCAAAATCGGTCCAGCGGTTACGGAGAAAATCAAGTTTGAAAATTTAAAAAAATAAAAAAATGGCAAATTTTCAAACCCGATTTTCTCCGCAACCGCTGGGCCGATTTTGATGCGGGTGGCACCCACGTGACCAGGAGATCGAGATCTATAAGATAAGCCCTAAACCTTGTCGATCTGATAACCAGGTCACGTGTTACAAGCTATCTCAGGTTCCATCGGGGATACGGCTACGGATTAGGGCTTATCTTGTAGATCTCGAGCTCCTGGTCACGTGGATACCACCCGCATCAAAATTGGACCAGTGGTTGAGGAGAAAATCGAGTTTGAAAATTTACAAAAAAAAAAAAAAAAAAAAAAAAAATCCTCGCCATTTTTTTTTTTTTTTTTTTTTTTTTTTTGGCAAAGTTCCAAACTCGATTTTCTCCGCAACCGCTGGTCCGATTTTGATGCGGGCGGTATCCACGTGACCAGGAGATCGAGATCTACAAGATAAGCCCTAAACCTCATCGATCCGATAACCAGGTCACGTGTTACAAGCTATCTCAGGTTCCATCGGGGATACGGCTACGGATTAGGGCTTATCATGTAGATCTCGATCTCCTGGTCACGTGGGTGCCGCCCGCATCAAAATCGGTCCAGCGGTTACGGAGAAAATCAAGTTTGAAAATTTAGAAAAATAAAAAAA
Source organism: Catonia carolina (assembly GCA_035578175.1). Taxonomy (NCBI): domain Eukaryota; kingdom Metazoa; phylum Arthropoda; class Insecta; order Hemiptera; family Achilidae; genus Catonia; species Catonia carolina. The sequence continues at coordinate 435,895,088 of JAQMRL010000001.1, read as the reverse complement.
TGGCAAATTTTCAAACCCGATTTTCTCCGCAACCGCTGGGCCGATTTTGATGCGGGTGGCACCCACGTGACCAGGAGATCGAGATCTATAAGATAAGCCCTAAACCTTGTCGATCTGATAACCAGGTCACGTGTTACAAGCTATCTCAGGTTCCATCGGGGATACGGCTACGGATTAGGGCTTATCTTGTAGATCTCGAGCTCCTGGTCACGTGGATACCACCCGCATCAAAATCGGACCAGTGGTTGAGGAGAAAATCGAGTTTGAAAATTTACAAAAAAAAAAAAAAAAAAAAAAAAAAAAAAAAAATCCTCGCAATTTTTTTTTTTTTTTTTTTTTTTTTTTTTTGGCAAAGTTCCAAACTCGATTTTCTCCGCAACCGCTGGTCCGATTTTGATGCGGGTGGTATCCACGTGACCAGGAGATCGAGATCTACAAGATAAGCCCTAAACCTCATCGATCCGATAACCAGGTCACGTGTTACAAGCTATCTCAGGTTCCATCGGGGATACGGCTACGGATTAGGGCTTATCATGTAGATCTCGATCTCCTGGTCACGTGGGTGCCACCCGCATCAAAATCGGTCCAGCGGTTGCGGAGAAAATCGAGTTTGGAACTTTGCCAAAAAAAAAAAAAAAAAAATTACTTTAGTTTTTATCATTGACGTCATTCGTTTTTTATCTTTGCACGTGAAAGACTATTGATTCAGATGATGCAACTTGTTTACTGCAAATTTAAATGTACAGTTAATTTTTCTACACGAGTCGTCGAGTCAGCGATAAGTTGTTTGTTTCAATTTTAAAAACCAACAACGTCATACCGCATGTTATTATGAACCGAACTGCAGATTCAGCGTTTCCAATGCAGTAGCATAGGACAATTATGTATATAAAAGGTCACCGATTTTCCCACCGTATCATAACCACTGCTCTACACCGCTAGACACAGTTCTTCTTCTCACACCTGTTGCTACGCTGATAGATACAGTTCTTCTTCTCTTACCTGCTGCTACGCTGCTAGACACAGTTCTTCTTCTCTGCCTGCTGTTAATTGAAGGTGAGTTTTATTCTACTTTAAATATTTTTAAAATTTAAAAGACTTTAGCACTTTTATGAAATATCTCTTTGAATCTTTTATAAAACTATTACAAGTACGGAATAATAATTTACATACTAAAAATAAAGGGAGATTTGTTTTAACCGCATGTTTTTTAAATACGATATTTGTACTAACTACATATGATTAGTTTAGCATTGTATGTAATACTGAATATTATATCATACTAATAAATTTATTAAACAGTAATCGCTCCGGTGAAGCCACAGACAGAATGACGGGATGTGCATCCCATCATAGTATTATAGTTATATATTAATAATAGAATAAATGTATTAAACTGTTTATCATTGTTTTTATGTCAAAGTGCCATACTTTTTCCGTTAAACTAAAACATATGGTTTTGCAGGAAATATGGAAAGGCAAGCCAAACGAATGAGATTGGAACAAGCTGCAGAGCCTGGCAGTTTTCACGTCTTGGAAAATGCGTTCGGATGCAACCTCCGAACGTATTACTGCAAGAACGACAACAGCATCTTCAAGGACGTGACGGTGCTCCTGACACACCTGAGGGAAGAAATGAAGTCGTTGCTCAGCGAGATGGTGCGCTCCTTAGATGCGTTCAAGTTCAACATCCTAGTGGAGTGCACGTACGAGAAGGTGACGACGGGAGAGGTGCAAGATATAGGTTTTAAGACTGCCAACACCTGCGTCTTTCCCGGGTCGGATATAGGAGCGCTTGTAGACATGTGCGTCCAAAAGCTTGTAGATGAGGAGGTAGAGTTCTTAGGAAAGGGGAGCGGATGGTCTCTAGTATCGGTCGATGGCGTCCTCCTCAGAATCAACCGATATAGACCGCTCAGAGGCTCATCATACCTTCCCCTTCCACCTTTCTTAAAGAACCGCGAAGCGGTTATCAACGTCAAGAACCGCGACGCAAGGTGCTTCAAGTGGGCTATCCTGTGTAAACATGTGTCAGGTCCTCACAGGGAAAGAATCGATAGACGATACGATGCCTTGCTTGACAAGTATGACTTCAGCATGGTAGAGTTCCCCACACCTATCAACCAAGTAAAGGCCTTCGCCAAGGCCAACGGGGTGTCCGTCAACGTGTACGGGATAGCCGAAAAAGAGGCAATAGAACCTCTAGTCGTCGCTGATGTCGAAAAGGACGATCACTTCGATCTCCTCCTGGTCGCAGAGGGTGACGCTCAGCATTATTGTTACATCAACAATTTTAATCGGCTCATCAGTTCACAGCTGACGAAAAATGAACACAAAATCGACGTATGCAAGCGGTGTTTCACTTTCTATAACGACGATCCTAAGGGTAGGGAGAAGATGGCGACCCACCGCGAGTACTGTATAGAGAACTCTCCATGCAGTTTCACGATGTCCAAACCTAATGATGACACTCCTCCGATGATGAAATTCGAAAACTACAATCACGTATTCCCCGTCCCAACGTACGAACCGCTCCGAGGCTCGTCTTACCTTCCCCTTCCGCCGTTTGTCGAGAACCGCAAAGCGGTTATCAACGTCAAGAACCGTGACGAAAGGTGTTTCAAGTGGGCTATCCTGTGTAAACACGTGTCAGGTCCTAACAGGGACAGAATCGATAGACGATACGACGCCTTGCTTGACAAGTATGACTTCAGCATGGTAGATTTCCCCACTTCCCTCAGTCAAGTAAAGGCCTTCGCCAAAGCCAACGGGGTGTCCGTCAACGTATATGGGATAGCCGAAAAAGAGGCAATAGAACCTCTAGTCGTATCAGACGTTGAAAAGGACGATCACTTCGATCTCCTTCTAGTTAAAAATGGCGATGTTCAGCACTATTGTTTCATCAACAATTTTAGTCGTTTCATCAGTCCGCAGCTGACAAAACATAACGGTCAAATAGATATATGCAAGAGGTGTTTCACCTTCTACAAGGTCGACCCCAAGGGTCGTGAGGCGATGACTGTTCACAGGGAGTACTGTGTGGACAATCCTCCATGCAGGATCACCCTACCCAAACCTAACGATGATGGAACTCCCCCAGTGATGAAATTCAAAAATTATCATAATATATTCCCAGTCCCGATAGTTGCGTATGCCGATTTTGAGTGCATACTGAAACCTACCGAGGGCTATCTCCCTAAACCGTCATCTTCTTTCACTATAGCCACGGAGCGTCACGTTCCCATGAGCTATGGAATGTATTTTGTAGTTGACCCGTCGCTTCCCGACGACATTGGCCAGTTAGTGCCGAAAACGCCCTTGCTTTATAGAGGCCCTGACGCGACCGAGCACTTTATGCAAACTCTAAAAGACATAGTCGAACGGGTAGCCGCAGCGTCGGACCGTAACGTTCCTATGGTCTTCACGGCTCAGGACGAGCTTTCGTTCAAAGCCGCCATAAGATGTCAGATGTGCGATGTAGCGTTCGGGCCTAAGGCGAGACCCAACAGGGATCATTGTCATCTGACTGGAAAGTATAGGACCGCTCTCTGTTCAAAATGCAATCTGATGAGACAGAACCAGAAGTTCTTGCCCGTCTTCATCCACAACTCGTCCAATTATGACTCGCATTTCATAGTCAGGCAGCTCGGCTATGACGAGAAGAAGATATCCGTCATCCCCAATTCTACGGAGAAGTACGTTTCCTTCTCCAAAAACATAACCAAGACGCTAGCCGTGAGGTTTGTCGACACTTTTAGGTTCATGGCCAGCAGCCTGAGCGCTCTGGTAGACAACCTCCCTCCCGAAGGCTTCTCCCATACCGAGTCTTTCTTTAACGGGACGCAGCTGCCCCTGGTGAAGAGGAAAGGCGTGTACCCTTACGAGTACACCGACTCGTGGGAGAGACTCGATGAGACGGAACTCCCGCCTCAGGAAGCATTCTACAGCAGCCTCACCGGGGAGCACATTTCAGACGACGACTATCGTCACGCCCTGAAAGTGTGGGACAGTTTTAACATCCGTACGCTGGGTGAGTACTCCGACTTGTACCTCAAGTGCGACGTCCTCCTGTTAGCCGACGTCTTTGAGAATTTCAGGTCGCTGTGCAGGAAGGAATACGGGCTCGATTGCGCCCATTACTACACCGTCCCAGGTTTCTCTTTTGACGCCATGTTGTATAAGACGCGAGTAGAACTGGAACTCATAACGGACTATGATATGTACATGTTTCTGGAGAGAGGAATCCGAGGAGGAATCTCTGTTTGCGTCAAGAAACACGCCAAGGCCAACAACCCTTATGTGGAAGGTTACGACCCCGAGCTGCCCTCCAACTACCTCATGTATGTGGACGCCAATAACCTATATGGTTGGGCGATGAGTGGGAACCTTCCGTACAAGGATTTTTACTGGATCGAGGATGAAGAGAGAAAGAACAGGTTGATCTCGAATTTAAGTGTCATCCCGAACGATTCCCCACTAGGTTTCATCCTCGAGGTAGATGTGGAATACCCTACGGACGCTGAGACGCAAGACTGCCACAACGACCTTCCGTTCATGGCTGAAAACGCGACCCCTCCCGGAGCCAGAAACCCCAAACTCCTGACCACCCTGCAAAACAAGACCAGGTACGTTTGCCACTACGGTCTCCTTAAGCAGGCCATGGCACATGGTCTAAAGGTGACCAAAGTCCACAGAGTCCTCCAATTTCAACAGTCTGCATGGCTCAAGCCTTACATAGACCTGAACACCCTTAACAGGCAGTCTGCCCGCAATGCCTTCGAGAAGGACTTCTTCAAACTGCTGAACAATGCCGTCTTCGGTAAGTGTATGGAGAACGTCCGTAAACGCATGAACCTGGAGCTGGTTAGCAACTCGAAGAGGTTGATGAAACTGATCGCTAAGCCCTCTTTCAAGGACAGGATCATATACGACGAGTCGCTATGCGCTGTCGAGCTGTCCAAGACCTCGGCCCATTTGGATAAACCTATTTACGTAGGCGCTACGGTCCTGGACTCCAGTAAGACCTTAATGTATTCATTTCATTACGATGTCATGAAGAAGAGGTACGGGTCGAAAATCGACCTCCTGTACATGGATACAGACAGCTTCTTTTATGACATCGAGACCTCCGATTTTTACCGCGACATGCAGGACCCCGAATTCAAGACCTTCTTCGACACCTCCGACTACCCTCCGACACACCCATGCCATTCCGCCACCAACAAAAAAGTGCTCGGGAAGTTCAAAGACGAGTGCAACGGTATCCCGATCGCTGAGTTCATAGGTTTGAGAGCGAAACTCTACACCTTCAGGACTGGCGAGGGAGATATCCGGAAGAAGGCCAAAGGCGTCAAAAAGAACGTGGTCAAGAAAGACATCACTTTTGACGACTACAGAAAGTGCCTCGAAGACCCCTCGTTGTGGTTGTACAGGGACATGAAAATGTTTCAATCCCGCAAGCATATAGTAAACACCATTATGACTAGCAAGCTTGCGCTGTGCAACTACGACGATAAGCGCATCGCCGTAGATGCCACCCACACCTTGGCGTACGGACACAGAAACGTCCCGCCTGAGCTCCATAACGATTTGGGTTAGGTCACATCCCTCCCGCACATCCCGTTAGTCCCCGCATATGTCTACTAGCCGACTTTATCCGACCTCTAAACGTTGAACCGCACCAGTATTGGAGTTTCATCAGTATTATTAGTCGTAAGAACTTAAGAGCTCATCGCCATACATGTATTCATTTTCATCTTCATCATCATCTTATATCAATAAATGTTTTATTTTTTTTATGAATCTGTCTTTTATTTCTTTTAACCTAAACCGTCTATAGTACCTAAAATACATGCAGGCAGGATCGGTGCTCGATTGCTAGGAGGGTCTGTCCCCGACAGATCCTCGCATCGTGCTGCGCTTTCGCTTCACGATCTGCAAAGCCCTCTGGCTTTAGCAATACTTATTTATCTAAGGTGAGAAGGATGATGAATAAAAACAAGTTCGAATAGAGTTAATACATATATTCTGAAATCAAAGTACTAGACTAATGTTACAAAAGTTCAGACTCTACAAGCAGCCGTACATGTGAGAAAAAAACAAATCGAGGTTACAGGACGCGGCTTTACTGGCTGACGCAACAGTTAAAACTGCATTGCATGCAGTGTTTTCTCTTCTTGGTAATGGTCCATTCGTCTTCGCCGTCATCGCTCTCCTGTTGGGCGTGTTCTTCGCAGGGCATCTCCAAGAGTAGTTCTTTATCATTCTTGAGGTATGACGGTAAGTCGTTGTATACGTTGGATATACAGTTGCCGTAATGGTCCAAGAGAAACTCCTTGGGTAAGTAGCGGAGGGCTTCAGGCCCAGGGTTGTTGAAGCCTGAGTCCAACACCTTTTTTATGCACTCCCCTACTTTGTTTACCGTGTCGAAGACGACGCTCTTTTCTTTCCACCACGCCCTCATAGCCTCGGCCCTCTTGAGGGAGCAGTCCGAGTGGGAAAACGGACACTGGATGTCCGACCCGTGCGTATACATGAGGCGTTCGACCGAGGGACAGTCGTAGTCGTCGAGGTCTGAGATCTTTAGGTCGTCGCACATCAATAGCCGCTCTAATGTCTTCTTGTTCTCCTTTCCTTTGACAAATATCTTCCCGCCAGACACGGCTCCCGTCAGCAAGCGGTAGAGCTGTGCGTAGTCGACGAACCCGCTGTTCCACCGTATCCCTATTCTGTCTTGACCTTCCCAAATGCGCGCTTTCTTGGACGGTGTGAGTACACCGTAAAAGTCGTAAGGAGGCTTGAACAGATAATGATGCTTGACGCTACCTTCTACCGAGAGGACTACCAGCTCCTTGATGACCGTCTCGTAATCCGAAGGTCTGATGACCTGAAAATCTACAATGAAGGAAGGCATGTTGTTGCGCACGACGAGACCTAGCGCACACTGGCTAATTTATCCTCCTGACGGCTCCTGTTAAAGGCGTGTACTGAAGGATGCAATCTGTGATTATCAAGCAGTAGGCGGAGGTATTGGCAGGGATGTTGTTTTTACACCCGATCTCGATCCTGATGTCTATGGCGCCGGTGTTCAGCGACTCGTTCTGCTTCGAGCAGTCGATAAAGAAGAGGGGGACTTTGGTCTTGAAGGTCGAGAAATCGATTAGGGGGTGGTTGACCTGTCCTCCGTAGTAGACCTTATGGAACCGCTTAAAGTTTTCGTAAAACATCGAGTACTCTCCCTTCGCGTTTTCGTACGGGTAGTACACGGAATTGAGGTAGAGTTTGATGTCCTGGAGCTCGCAGTGGTCGAAATGAGTTGATACTGCCGTCTTGGTCTTCTTGTCCGTCTGCAGTCCTACTATGACGTAGCGGGGCTTATCCGCCTGGGAGGAGGACTTGACGGTCCAAATCACGTCGGTGCTCTGCGGTAAGACGGGGTACTCGTACAGGTTCCATCTGCGGAAGGCCATCGATATGGGTGCGTCCTGATCCACCATCCTGAGCAACGGGAGTCTGTGCTGGTCGGAAAGCCTGACGTAAGGCATCTTCCACTCCACTTTGGAAAGAGTCAGATTGTAGTCCTTGCCTGCGGGGACCGCCACGGCGCGGTCGTCGGTAGCCGACCTTAGCAGGATAAGTTCCAGCTTGGCGTTGACTATTATGCGGCGGTAATCCTCGCAGAATCCCATGATCCTCTTCAGCGGGACGTGGGCCGTAAGCCTACCTGTGGTGCTGTTGGCGATAGCCGTTACGGCGTCCTTGTTCCACCCTTCGACGTCTATAGAGTGTTGTTCCCCGTACCTGAAGGACGGAATATTACTCAAGGCCGTCGTTACGCCGACGTTTCGCACCCTGTCCACTTCGATACCGTTCATCTCCAGCCTTATCTCTTCAAACAGGAAAGCGGGCCAGTTGTCAGAAAGAGCCAGGGCAGCATCCAAAGTACCGTCGGACGCCGAAAGTTTCACGTCCACAAACAGCAGGCTGTCGCAAGGTAGGGTGTACACGTCCTGTTGGTTCACGGGTATCCTTATCTCGTCGTTGTTGTTGAAAGTCGACGACGCGTACGGAGTGTGAGTATGCATCTCCATGCCTATGATGGCGTCGTCCGCTACGGCGTTAGAGGATCCCACGTCTATTATATAGCTCATTTCTGCAGCACGATGAAACCCAACGATCTTAGAAAAGCAGCGTTATCTGAGGAGAGTCTCTTCTTTTTCACTTCACCAAGTGGCGGGTCGAGCTCTACAGGACGAATGTTCTTCGCTCCGTCCGGTACGGTTCTTTTATAACCCTCTTCCAGGTAGACTAACCCCATCGCGTACGTCTTTTAAGGTGAAGCCTGAGGCTGATGACTTCGTTCTGAAAGCTTATCGGTCTTCCGTCCTGATCCACCACAGAGACGGTCAGTCTTCCTATCCTCGAAGTGTTTACGGGTAGGTAGATGACGTTCTTGGGAACTTCGATTATCTTATAACCCCGTTCCACCTGCGGGAAGAACTCGTGCAGGGTATGTCCTTCGGCTCCGTTAGTGTACGAGCCCCGCACGATGTTGCAAGTCAACCGGATGGCGTTCACGGCCGTAATGTTGACAGGGCGCTGGGACGTGTACCATTTATTAGGTTCGAGGATCGCCGCATCGAACCCCAGCACCTCTCTGATGGTTCCGGGTACGGTAAAGTCTACCTTTTCTCCGCAGAATATCGAGCACTTTAGAGTGGTGGGGTCTACGACCATGTTAAGTCTTGGGAGCGGACGGCATTCCGTCTTTGATCCCTTTGACTTCTCCTTCTTCGCATCGCTTAAGGCTTTCGCTTTCGCTTCCTCCTCCGCCCTTTTCGCTTTAGCTTCCTCCTCCGCCCTTTTCGCGGCCCTTATTTTCGCCGCATTCTCCAATCTCTTAAGGACCTCATCGAGAGGGTCGGTACTGGATCTCTCTTTCCTTTTTCCCTTCTGTTCCTTTTTCCGCTCCTTCGAGAGCTTTTGGTACTTGAGGGATCCTGCGTCTTCAACATCGGTACGGTTATCGTCTTGCTCCGCGTCTCTGCTGCTGTCACAGTTCACTCCGCCGTACATCTCCAACATCTCGTATTTGATCTTTGAGTGGATGTCGTCAATCTCGTACATGCCTTCGGGCAGCTCCACCTTCATCCCGTCGCCGAAGCAGAACAGGTTGTTCACCCCTTTCCGCACGTTGGGTATGTTGTTGTAGCTCATGAAATCTACCAGTCCTATCTCCCACTGGCCCTCTCCGAGGTCTATGGGAGGGAAGTAATCGACCTCGATCGTAGAGCTCTTACCGCTTAGGCACAACATCTTTACCCGATAGAAACTCTAGGCACAGATGTCCGCAGACGACTGAATCAAAGTCCTGCCTCCTGGCGTAATTATATCTTATGATGTTCGGTCCGTCTTCTCCGTTCTCGAGGTACCTTACCAGCTCTACGGGAGGCCTCAGGTTACCGTAGCTGTCAAAGTACTCTACGACCGCACCGGTCTTCCTGTAACATACCCAGTGGGTCCCTTCGTTCCTCGCGCTGTCCAAGTTGACGATGGCTGATTCGTTTTCTAAGGGTCTATGGGGGAGCGTGTCACGCATAAACACCCCTCTAAAGTTCGAGATTTCGAGTGCGTCGGCAGCCGCCATCAATTGACTATCGGACAGGGGTTTGTTCGGAAGTTTCAACGAAGTTTTTTTTTCCTTAGTCCGCATCCCGCGTGCTGCGTAGGGTACGGTTTCAAATACAGTCCCTCACCTCGTCGGGTAGTGCTACGGTTAGTCCTGCGGGTGGTGCGACGGGTAGTCTTGCTAGAGGTCTTACGAACGGTCTTCCTACGGGCAGTCTTCCTACGGGCGTTCTTCCCGGTCTGCCTTCGCTTGATCCTCCCGCCGAACTTGCTTTTAGCTTTCATTATGTTGGTCACCGCCCAGGCGGCCGCTTTCTCCGCTATGCTGGAGTCGGACGCTCTCACCCTCTCCCAGGCTCTATCTGCTAACACGCGGTCTGCTTCGGCCCTGCCCACCGAGTCTTTGCGGTTGTGGTAGGCTATGTCGTGCTGTTTGCACGCGGCGTCGAGAGGGTTGATGCCCGGGTCTCCTCTTCTCAATCTCTTCTGCAGGTCCGTCCCCGGTCCGCAGTACTGATAGCCCGGTATGTGGAGTTCCACGGGTAAAACGTCTATCGCTTTGTTCAATACGGTTCCTACGACGTTCTCTGCAGCTCCTAAGACTCCGCTCGCGATGCTCCCTACCAGTCCGGCTCCTGAATGCGATCTGGGGTGATCTGGGGGCGATCTGGGGTGTAGGGTTGTGTCGGAGAGGTAGTACCTTTTTCTGAGAACGGTCACTCCAAGAGTCATATGACTGGCGGAGGTTCTTTGGAACTGGTCCTCACGAGACAACCAACTCTCACTTGTTGGCTCCAAGCGCCACACCCCGGTAAACTGTATTGACCTACAGGCTAAACCAAGTGAGGGTAGTCAGATATGACGAATTTATACAGGGTCTATACCCAACCGAAGGATTGTCGGAAGAAACAATCAACTATTAGAGGCCAACGGTCTAGGGCGGATGAGCTAATAATAGTAAGGGCACCCCTTTGCCCTGGAGTTTGGAAACGGGCTCCCAAGGCGGAAGAGCTGTAAAGCGGTCAACGGCATAGGGATGAGTACGACTGATTAGGACCCAGACAACTCATTAAAGATTCAAAATGAATTTAGGCCCTCGTAATCTACATGGCAATGCTTGTAACCAAATTAGCATCCGGAGTAAGTCCCTCAATCGGGTCTCCGGGAGGGACAGTTATAAGCACGGCAGTGAAGAAGATTAAACAAAAGGCAAACATCAGAATCGGAACTTGGAATGTGAAAACAATGAGTCAAGCGGGTAAAATACGCAATGCTATACAAGAAATGACGAGAATGAAACTAGATATACTTGGCATTAGTGAAATGCGATGGCCGAGTACAGGAGTAAACATAATTGCAGAACACACTGTGTTGTACTCGGGTACATCAACAGGAGTACATGAGCAGGGAGTCGGAGTGATTGTGACGGGCAAAATGGCTAAATGCATCAGTAACTTTGTACCCATATCACAACGAGTAATGCTGGTACAATTTCGAGCGGCTCCAGTTAATATCAACGTAATTCAAGTATACGCTCCCACAGCGGACCATACAGATGAGGAAGTAGAAGAATTTTATCAAAGTATAAATGACATTATCAAAAAACTAAAGAAACATGAAATACTCATCACAATGGGCGATTTTAACGCAAAAATTGGGAAAGGTAGGACATCTGAGTTGGTGGGTGCTTTTGGTCTGGGAGGAAGAAATGACCGTGGTGACACTTTGGAACTGTTCGTTGAAACACATCAATTAGTAATCACGAACACATGGTTCAAGCAACCACCAAGAAGACTATACACCTGGAAGTCACCTAGGGATAAACCTGACCAAATAATACGTAATCAAATAGACTATATACTGGTTAATAAGAGATTTAGGAATGGATGTATAAATGTAAGAACGTATCCTGGAGCAGACATTCAATCCGATCATGTGCCTCTGGTTGGTACTTTCAAATTTAGAATGAAAAAGATAATACCTAAAAAGGAACAGAGATGGGACATAAGGAAGCTGAATGATCCGGTGATAAAAGAAGAAGTTAAACAAATAATAAACGATTGTGTAAATGAGAGCCACGATCTCAATGTGGAAACGGAGATTGAGAACTTGAAGGCAGTTGTGGAAGAAGTCAAACAACAACAATTACAAGTGGATAGAAGGAAGAAGAAATCGTGGATGACAGAGGAAATTCTGAGCCTAATGGATGAAAGAAGAAAATTGAAACAACATCCAGTGAAATATAAAAAGATGCAAAACATTATAAGAAAGAAAATACGTGAAGCCAAGGAGAAGGAGGAAAGGGAGAGGTGTGAAGAAATAGAACAATATCAAAAGAGATATGATGACTTTAATGTACATCGCAAAGTCAAGGAAGCAACGGGAATGTTTCGGAAGAAAACGTATGGGAAATTAGTAGATGAGAGCGGAAGGATAATAATTGATAAAGAAGAAAAGAAAGACACTTGGAAACAGTATCTCGAAAAATTGTTTTATGACGCACGACAGGAGGTGGAGCCAGAGATCAAGGATACAGATGGCCCGGACATTTTAAAGGAAGAAGTAGAAGCAGCCATTCAACAGCTCAAAAAGGGAAAAGCAACAGGACTGGATCGAATTCCTGCAGAGATCATTCAACTGATGGATGAAAAACGAGTGCAATGGTTAACTACAATTTTCAACACCGTTTATAGAAGAGGAATCATTCCAAGGGACTGGTTGAAGTCAGAATTTATAACTTTACCAAAGAAGAAAGGTGCTAAGAAGTGTGAAGACCACAGGACAATAAGCTTAATGAGTCATCTCCTAAAGTTATTCTTGAAAATAATTCATAAAAGAATGTATAAAATTTGTGAAGAGCAAATTTCGCCCAATCAATTCGGCTTCCTGAATGCGGTTGGGACTAGAGAGGCTCTATTTAGTGTGCAAATACTGTTCCAGAGATGTAGGGATGTGAGTTGCGACGTTTTTGCCTGTCTGATTGATTATCAAAAGGCGTTCGATCGTGTCAGGCACGAGAAGATGATGGCGATACTAGAGGAGATAGGAATAGACGCAAAAGACCGCAAAATAATAACAAATCTCTACTGGAACCAAACGGCGGTACTGAAATGTGGAGAAGACCACACAGATGAAGTTAAAATCTTGAGAGGTGTGAGACAGGGATGCATTTTGTCGCCGATCCTGTTCAATTTGTACTCCGAACGTATTTTCAGAGAAGCATTACATAATATAGAGGAGGGAATATCAATAAATGGAATCAGATTGAACAATTTAAGATATGCTGATGACACGCTGGTATTTGCCGACACCATACAAGGCCTACAAAAAGTAATGGACAAGCTAACAGAGGTTAGTGCAATATATGGATTGGAGATAAATCCTAACAAAACAAAAGTGATGATCATCAGCAAACAACAGATTGGTGCACACGATCATATTGTAGTCAATCGGGTTAGAATAGAAAGAGTGTCACAATGTCAATATCTGGGCACATGTATAAACGAGACGTGGGATAACTCGCAGGAAATAAAATGTCGTATTGCAAAGGCTAGAAGTGTCTTCAATAACATGGGTTCGGTTTTCAAGAGCCATAACTTGACACTTCCAATGAAATTACGACTGCTGAAGTGTTATGTATTCTCAGTCCTCCTCTACGGAGTAGAAGCCTGGACATTAACACAGGCAACAATTAACAAACTGCAAGCTTTTGAACTCTGGCTCTATAGACGAATACTGAGAATATCCTGGACCCAAAAAATCACCAACAAGGAAGTCTTACGTCGAATGGGCAAGGAAGCCGAGTTAGTTAACACAGTGAAGGCACGTAAACTTCAGTATTTGGGACACATAATGCGTAACGAGCACAGATATGAGTTGCTGCAACAAATTCTGCAGGGCAAAATTGACGGGAAAAGAAAACCGGGACGAAGAAGAATATCCTGGCTGGCCAATCTAAGAACCTGGTTTGAGAAGAGCTCACTGGAACTGTTTCGTATAGCCTCAGATAAAGTACGCATCGCCATGATGATCGCCAACCTCCGGACCGGAGCGGCACCCTGAGAAGAAGATGTTGGTCACCGCCCAGGCGGCCGCTTTCTCCGCTATGCTGGAGTCGGACGCTCTCACCCTCTCCCAGGCTCTATCTGCTAACACGCGGTCTGCTTCGGCCCTGCCCACCGAGTCTTTGCGGTTGTGGTAGGCTATGTCGTGCTGTTTGCACGCGGCGTCGAGAGGGTTGATGCCCGGGTCTCCTCTTCTCAATCTCTTCTGCAGGTCCGTCCCCGGTCCGCAGTACTGATAGCCCGGTATGTGGAGTTCCACGGGTAAAACGTCTATCGCTTTGTTCAATACGGTTCCTACGACGTTCTCTGCAGCTCCTAAGACTCCGCTCGCGATGCTCCCTACCAGTCCGGCTCCTGAATGCGATCTGCTGCGAAACGTGTTGCATCTCCCCATTTTAAGGTCGGAATGAAGCTAGAGGACCCGTGTTTCCTTATTTATGATGCGCTTTTTCCCTCCAGGCGTGACGATACGTCCTCAAACTCTTTGCGCAGCTTTTGGATCTCATCTTGCATTTTAAAAATTTCGTCGACTCGCTCGTCTTTGACGGGATCTGAAACTTTCAGCTCTTCGGCGTAGGAGGATAGGTACTCTTTCAAGTACTTGAGGTTGACGGCGTCTTCTTCATCGATCGGGTCTCCTACTTGCACCATCCTGCGACCGTAAAGGTCGTAGTAAGGTTCGCCGCCGCCCTCTTCGTGAACTTCGAGGACTCCATAATCTTCGGCATAAGCTTGGATGAGTCTCATGCACTCGTTAACATTGACCGCGTCAGTATACGACTGGGCTACGCCTACTCGACAGATTCTCCGGCCTCTCATGTCCATATCTCCATCGGCGGTCACCCTGTAAGGGGTTAGAAAATGACGTACTGATCTTCCGGTGTCCATGGTGAGAATAAAAGTTATAGACGTAGATCTCCTCTTATAAGCCCCAGCTCTTTGAGTTCCTCGACTATTGAATTTATCTCGCTGTCGTGACCCGTATAGCCCGAGTCTTTAGAAGCTACGAGGAGTCTAAGCCTGTCGCAAAGCTCGTTGGGATCGTCGAAATATACGTACTCGGTCTTCCTGTTTCCGTTCAGCTCCATCATAGGCCCGGCTCGTATACCCTTACCGCGCTTCGGTCGGTCCGGCTTCGGAGGGAAAAGCCGGCTTATGATTGAGACGTACTTTTTCCCTGTGTTGGCCTTCACTTGACCTAGCGCCGAGTTGTTCCTTCTGTGGGCGCTTGTGGCTTCCAATAAGTTTTTGTACTCCTCCAAGTCTTCTTCCGAGTAGATGAACGGATCGGGTTTCCTTTTGAATATCAGCTCGTACAGACCGTGCGTGCCTGGGTACGATACGTCTCCGACGATTATCGAGTCGTCAGGCTTGAGTTGTACCGTAGAATCACCCATCACCAATTCGCTGCCTTCGAAGTGTACCCCGTATGTAGAATCCGTATTGTTGTCGGAGTCTGTGATGGCCTCATGCATGTACTGACGGGCCAGACGTCCGGGAAACGTGTTCTTGACCCATACGGAAGCTCGAACCTTACCTAGAGGCGTCGAAAGCATCTCCTCTATAGTGGTAGGCGTGCTAAACTCCTCCTCGCGAGGTAAAGTCCTCGCCGGGGTGGCGTGAGGTCTGGAAGCGTCCCTCATCTCAGCGGAATTCCCGACAGTTGCATCGTCCTCCGTGAACTCTACTGGGAGGCTGACGCTCGTATCCATCTCATCCATCCTATGGGGGTCTCCCGCATCCATCGGTTCGTCCGAGGTCTTCTTCTTAGTATGCCGAGGTCCGAACCCGTCGCTACTCCTCTTCAGATTGGAATACCTGTAGGGTCCGGTCATCAGATCCTTCCATGAGTCGTCGATACTTTTACCTGCGACTCTGTCTTCTTCGTCATCATCATCATCATCATCATCATCATCATCATCATCGTCAAGAGCTTTAACCCGGCTAAAAGGCCGCTTTTCAGGTTTCGTCCTAAAAGGCTTCAATGTCTCCCTACGCTTTACTCCCTTCAACGGTTCGCTCGTTGAGGAAGGGTCGGTCTCGGCTTTCTTCTCGTTCAACAGCTTCGATAGTGGGTCAGTTAGCGGTTTGAGCTGCTTCTGTATCCTGAGATCTTCCTCAGTCAAGCCATGCTTCAGAACTAGTTGCTTCTCTCTTATCCTCCTGCGTAACTCTGCGATCTCCAGCACTAGATTCTCGTCGACCTGTCTCGAAGCCATCTCATCGTCTATTAACGCAGTACCTTTCCACTACCGTCAATATATACACGACCTGCGACTGTACAGCTTTTTCCTGCTAGCTGCGCAGCTTTTTCCTGCTTATTCCTGCTAGCTGCGCAGCTTTTTCCTGCTTATTCCTGCTAGCTGCGCAGCTTTTTCCTGCATATTCCTGCTAGCTGCGCAGCTTATTCCTGCTAGCTGCGCAGCTTTTTCCTGCTTATTCCTGCTAGCTGCGCAGCTTTTTCCTGCTTATTCCTGCTAGCTGCGCAGCTTTTTCCTGCTTTTTCCTGCTAGCTGCGCAGCTTTTTCCTGCTTATTCCTGCTAGCTGCGCAGCTTTTTCCTGCTTGTTCCTGCTAGCTGCGCAGCTTTTTCCTGCTTTTTCCTGCTAGCTGCGCAGCTTTTTCCTGCTTATTCCTGCTAGCTGCGCAGCTTTTTCCTGCTTTTTCCTGCTAGCTGCGCAGCTTTTTCCTGCTTATTCCTGCTAGCTGCGCAGCTTTTTCCAGCTTATTCCTGCTAGCTGCGCAGCTTTTTCCTGCTGCATGTCGGTCTAAACGGGTCGTAGTTCGGTGATGAACGTATCGTAATTAAATCTATAGCGGCCGCCGAGGGTTTTTCTCTCTTTGTCGACTACTAGAAACCCGTTCATGTTTCGAGACCACGCCTCACCGCACAGATTCTTGAACTCCCCAAAAGTCATATCAGGGACTACGTGATCGTTAAAGATATGGCGTAGGTTGCGCTCGTCCTGACGGAACACGAGTAAAAAATTTGCATTATCCCTAACGAGCTGTTTAGGCGCCTTACTATATGTCTGGCATAGGTAAAATACGTCCAGGTTGTTATGTCTCCCCATAGCAAAGTACTTTACCACGTTGTGTTGTTTCTCGCATACAACATCGTCAAACATCATCACGGAATTGGGCTCTACCTCTTCCGGAGGCGGGACTTGCGCATTGTCGCTGAATTCGTGATAGTCTACACCCTCCATATCATGAAACACCCGCTCCAAAAACCTATACTTGGGTTGGTGCAGTGATTTTGAAAATACGTACACATTGCAGAACCTCAGCCCGTTGGGGTCGAACAGTAGGTTGATTATTGCGTTTGTCTTACCGCAATTCGACGGTCCTACAGCCAAACATCTGATACTATTCGGCAGGAGGCGACCGTGTCTGTTTCTCATTTCGCCTATTTCTCCCGACTCGATAAGCACATCTAAGTTGACGACAGGGAGTTTCTCCTTCTGCTCCCTACACCTCATTTTGCTCTAGTAACCGATAAACCTACATTACAGCTCTTATATAAGGTCTTTCTTGTCGATCCATGAATCGTGACTCTTGTCATGTCCTAACCACCTGACCAGCAACCTGTCACCTTTTCTCCTCAATACCTTCTCGACGAGGAATACGTCACCGTATTTCGTCTTGCTCAGTTCTTGAGCGTAAAAACTACCCTTGATCACATGTCCTTTTTCGTCTTTGAGCGAGTATGTGACGGGACGGGTGTGCAAAATACGATCTACGGTAAACACCTCATTGGTCCAATTGGGTATGTAACCCTTGTCGAAAGTCTTTTTGTACTTGCTGATCCTGACCTTATCTCCCTGCTCAAACTTGACGGTTTGGGGAGCGCGTTTCTTACGAGTATTGTACAATATATTTCTTAGCACCTCACCTTCGTTCCTCTTATTTACATCTACAGGTTTGAAACCTATAGTCCTGTGAGACCTGTTATTGTACTGAGACAGGAGGTCGTCTAAAAGACCTATCCAAACGTAATTGCCCCGTTCTGTAAACTTTCTCCACATCATCTCCTTCAGCGTCCTGTTGAACCGCTCTACTATCGAGGCCTTCTTCGGAGAGTAAGTGGAGTAGTGGTTGATCCCGTGTTTGGACAGCAGAGACCTCACAGACGCGTTATACCACTCTTTACCCTCGTCGGTATGAAAATGACGCATCTTGTGTTTTTTCAGTATGGGGCCGAGAGCCCTAGCGACTTCTTCAGCCGTCTTGCTCTTGAGCGGTACGGCAATAGCAAATTTAGAAAAACAATTTATTACTGTCATTATGTATCTGTAGCCCTTATTGACTCTGGCGTATGGGATCATCTCGACCAGATCGGCCTGATACAAGTCGTCGATACCCTTCAGCTCTACGTTTCTGGTGGGATAGTTCCTGCGGGCTTGCTTGTGAAGCTCGCGCGCTATACCACTTCTCAAGCTCATCGTGCGTTGCACTGAGAGCGACACTGCTTATATCTAGGTTAAATAAGGATTTTGAAAGAAACAGACGTTATTTTTATATACATACATTTATTAATTAAATATTACAGCCTTCGAGTTTATTATTTAACAACTACCACCTTCGGTTTATTCTCTTGCGAGTTTTTCTTCTTCTATTTACTAACGGACAATATGGCGAAGCCTTCCTATGTTCGGTGTCTGGATCGTCGTCGACTCGCCATTGGTATAGCTCTACGCCGCATTCGATACATGCAGTGACGTCTAGTATACCCGTATAGTAGAACCCTGATTTTACGAGGTCGTCCACCCGAGGAGATTCATGAGGCCACTTCTGAAATGTTTCTTTAAAGATTATTTCGGAGACTTCTGCGACGTCTTGAAAAAATCTGTAACATTCCATTACTTCTTTGCCTAAACTGCATTCCGGACTCGAGTGGATGTGATTTTTACTCGCGTGTAGTAGAGTGGTATCGGAAGAGTTCCACCATCCGCATTCTTTACAAGTCGCGCGATTGGAGTCTGAGCAGTGGATCAGACCGCATCTTTCGAGGTCGGGTTTACCAGCATCCATCATCCTACGGCTCAGCAGTACCATTTTTACAAACATGGTCGATGTCGAACACAAGGCTGTCGACGTAGTCTTTGAGCGAATCTGTCAAGGTGAAGAACGAAATAGGCGAAGGCAATTCTAGCATGAGCTCTAGCGGATCGAGGTAATGCACGAAGGCTTGTGGGAACGTCCCCTCGATTATCCCGTAGAATTCCTCCGAACACTCGATGTCGCCTAGTACGCAGCTTATCCGCCAGTTGTCGCTGTAAATGGCTCCTTCCGAGGAAGAATTCAGAGGGACATGCGTTCGAAGGTCTTCCGGGTCGAATAGACTAGAATTCTGTGCTGTAGTTCTAGCAGCTCTTTCCGAAACCGTATTAGTCTCCTGCGGTACTCTTCCTCCTTTCGTCGACGCCTGCAACAATGACAAAAACAAAAGATTACTAACGCCTATCGCAAAATTCGCACATCGCGTAGGCTAACAGTAGTACGTGTGAAGCTCTGTTGTTCCTCTCGTAGCAGGTCTGCAATCGGTATTGACTGTTGAACTTGCATATGTATTCATCGCAATGAGATCTTGGGGTCCTGTAATACCACCTATCCATCTCTGCGCTGAAAGCGCAAGTCATATTGCCATTCTGTAACGACTATGAACAGTAACCTACTTACAGCTAATTTATACAATCTGTATATTTACATATGATTGGAGCTCTTCATCGCCATCCAATGGTAATTCGTCTAGGATCGCCCAGGAATACATGCACTCCTTGGTGATGTGATGCGTCCATAAGTGCGACTCTATATAATGCTCCCTGTTAAATATACACTTTATACGGTCAGGCTTCCCGTTCTCCTTCCAACAGTGGACGGTGTGTCGTATCAGGTCCTTGGGTGTGAACAGGTGATGCCTGCTGAACGGACAATCAAGGTACCGGGTGCTGAATGCTGACATCATGAAAATAAACCAAGATTTACGTCGTCAACTCTAACCTACAAATAATTATGGTGTTATAAATTTGGTTACAAGTTCTGTTTCCATCTTACCTTTCAATAGTTATCGACCGATCGATGCCTCTCCGGGTTTGGTCTGTCACCTAAGCAGCGTAGAGCGGTATACGTTTGGCAGTAGAGTTATGGTACACTGGGAAAAACCACGGCCTTTTATACAAATAATTACCCTATGCTAATGCATTGGAAACGCTGAGTTTGCGGTATTACATCATTTAGAAAAATTAATTGCGATAAACAAGTTGTGAAACAAACAACTTATCGCTGACTCGACGACTCGTGATTTTAAATAATAATACGTTGCAACATTTAAAAAAATTAACTGTACATTTAAATTCGTAATAAACAAGTTGCATCATCTGAATCAATAATCTGTCACGTGTTTTTTTTTTTTTTTTTTTTTTTTTTTTTTTTTTCAAATTTTCAAACTTGATTTTCTCCTCAACCGCTGGGCCGATTTTGATGCGGGCGGTACCCACGTGACCGGGAGATCGAGATCTACAAGATAAGCCCTAATTTGTAGCCGTATCCCCGATGGAACCTGAGATCGTTTGTAACACGTGACCTGGTTATCAGATCGATGAGATTTAGGGCTTATCTTGTAGATCTCGATCTCCTGGTCACGTGGGTACCGCCCACATCAAAATCGGTCCAGCGGTTGCGGAGAAAATCGGGTTTGAAAATTTGCCATTTTTTTTATTTTTTTAAATTTTCAAACCCGATTTTCTCCGCAACCGCTGGGCCGATTTTGACGCGGGCGGTACCCACGTGACCAGGAGATCGAGATCTACAAGATAAGCTCTAATCCGTAGCCGTATCCCCTATGGAACCTGAGATAGCTTGTAACACGTGACCTGGTTATCAGATCGACGAGTTTTAGGGCTTATCTTGTAGATCTCGATCTCCCGGTCACGTGGGTGCCGTCCGCATCAAAATCGGCCCAGCGGTTGCGGAGAAAATAGAGTTTGAAAATTTGGCGGGAAAAAAATTTGGAGGGTTTTTTTTGTTTTTTGTTTTTTTTGGGTCAAAGGTCAATTTTTTTTTTTTTTTTTTTTTTTTTTTTTTTTTTTTTTTACAAAGTCGAGGTCAAAGGTCAAGCTTGTCCTCGGGCCGGGGGGTCAAAGGTCAAGGTTGTGTCAGTACTCTCATTTTTACACTACTCATTTATTCGTTTATTTTGTCAACATGGATGATTTTAATTCATTAATTAAAAAACGTGACGTGATCAATAATCATTTAAATCGTTTTGATCTATTTCTTAAATCTGATGTCGAGATAACTCAAGTAAAATTACGCCTAGAAAAATTCATTGACCACTGGTCTGACTTTGAATTAATTCAAACCAAACTTGAATTACTTCAACCTGATAAAAATTTCGAAATCGAGCGCACTAATTTTGAAAACAAATATTTTCAATTAATCGGTTCCGCACAACAACTAATTCAATCGCTAGATAAAACTGTAATTATTTCAAATCAGCATAAAACCAATAATTCCCCATTGGTTCAATTACCTAATATTCGTCTACCGTCCTACGATGGTGATATAACAAAATTCCAGAATTTCATAAGTCTATTCAATGATTTAATCCATCACAATTCTGATTTATCTCAAGTGCAAAAATTACACTACCTACGATGCTCTTTGAATAACGAACCGCTTCGCTTAATTGAACATTTACCATTGTCTGCTGATAATTACTTATTGGCATATAATCTAATACTCGACCGTTATTCAAACCCTCGCAGAATTGCAAATGTACATTTAAATCAAGTTTTTAATTTCATCAAATCTGATTCTCCTAACTATCAATCGTTGAAGCATTTCTTAAATGTTCACGAATCTGCTATCGGTGCTTTGCGAATACTCAATATTAATTTGCTTGAGTATCTTTTATTTGAAATCGCTTATTCAAATCTAGATCCTATTACTAAACTGAGTTTCGAAGATCATAATCCTGCGTCCACCGTGCCTTCGTACGAAGCTTTAATCTCGTTTGTTACTACTAAAATGCATTCTTGTGAATTAGTTAATCCTTCTCAATCCATCGATAATGTTCGTTCTCCGTATTCAAGTAGTTCTAACCTCGATAAACCGGACTCATCATATCCGGCAACCGCTAATCGTCGTTTTGTTCAAGTTAATCGTAATTCAACCTCGCCGTCTGCTAACTCTGACAATATACCTTCGTTTTTCGTTAAATCAAACTCAATTAAATGTCTTTCGTGCGAATCTAACCTTCATTCAATTCAAAACTGTAGTGAATTTCTTTCGCAAACCGTTGATAATCGTTACAAAATTATCTCTCGGCTTAAACTGTGTTTTGCCTGTTTCGGCCATCATGATCGTCGCAACTGCAACTCAACTAAACATTGTCGTATCTGTCATTCTAAATCTCATAATACGCTGTTGCATTTTGACCGCAACGCTCAACAGTCGAATTCATCTGCCTCTTCCGTTGTTAAATCGCATAATTCGCTAATCGCTAATTCGCCTGAACTCATCGAGCACCCAGTTAACAATTCTCAATCTCCCGGGTGCCTACTTGCTAATTCTTCGCCGTCGATTCATGCTACTGCTATCGCAACTCCGCCAATTAATTCCTGCGCTACCTGCTCTGCTAATAAGCCGGTAACTACTGTAACTTCGTCTTCGTCAACTGTCGCTGAAAAATCTACCGATTATTCTCTCTCTTGCCGCCTTGATGGCTAAACCGCGCTGTTAGGCACTGCTATTGTTCACGCTGTCAATTCGTCCGGTAAAATTGTTCCACTTCGCGCTGTCATTGACAATGGCTCTCAATCAAGTCTTTTAACCTATAACGCTGCTCGTTCTCTTCAACTCGACATAGCGCCTACTACTAAACGCCTACAAGGTATTTCGTCTCAAGTTACCTCCGTTAAGGGCACTACAAACCTTACAATTCAGTCGCCGCAAAATTCTAATTTTCGCTTACCGCTTCAGGCTACTGTTATTCAAAAAATATCAGACCGCCTACCTGCTTCTCGAATTCAAAAATCCGTCGGTAAACAGTTTTCTCAACATCTGCTAGCTGATTTTCGTTTTCGCAGCCCAAATTCAGTAGACCTACTGCTTGGTGCTGACTACTTTTCCGAAATATTAGATTTCAGTAAAACGCCTCTAATAAAAGGCGCTCCATCCGCTTTATCAACTGTATTTGGTTACGTGGTATTCGGCAAATTGCCCGACATCCAGCCACCTAGTTCTGTAACAAATAACGATTCGCTTTTAACATATGTTTTCTCGAATAACGCTAAATTCTCGTCGCCTGCTGCTGCTGTTAATCTCGCATCGCCTACTGTTGAAAATCGCACGTCAAATACAAATTCTATTTCGCCTCAAATTCTCGCCGTCGATCATCAAAATATCGTCTCTGCTATTTCAAAAATTGAACTCGGTGCTACTGTAACCCCGAGATCAATAAATCTACCGCTTCTACTGTTAATTCGACTAATTGTTTCCTTGTTTCGCCTGCATCTGACAACGATTCTTTTCGCCCTACTGTTTTCACAAATCGTCTTCGTAAAACTTCAGTCTCTTCGCCTTCAAATCGATTCGCCGCTTCATCCGAGATCATCGCTGTTGATTCTCGTCTCGCTTCGTCTACTGACTCCGCCAGTATCTCGACCGATTTTGCTGCTGGTACTTCGTCCATTCGTCGCTTCAAGTCTACACCTCGCTTCAAGTCTGCGCTGAAGGCTCCCGCCGAGTTGTCTTCAATTAATTCCTCGTCAAATCGCTTCTCGTCGTCTCTCGCACACTCTGTTAAAACACCGCTGCAAATCGCTTCGCTAAAGGGCAATCGGCCCTCCTCAGTCGCTTCATGCTCTGCTAACGCTCTTCGCGCGCCTTGTGCCCCTCTTGGCGGGCGGGGCCCCAATCGTCGTACACAATATTCACAACCGGTGAATAATTGTAATTTCAATTCTCGTTTTTCGTTCAACGCCTGGTGTAATCTTCGCAAATCTTGCATGTCGCCTCAACCTCAATCACGGATTCACTCTCCACTAGTTAGTGAAGTTCGCCGTACCGCAATTCAGAATTCTTGTAGCTATTGTTCGCCTACTCGCCAGTTCGTTTCGCAACCCGCTTACCAGTTAGTTCCGCCTTTGGGCAACTAACTTTTCGCCGTTGTTTCACTTCGTTTCCCGCTTAATTTCATTTCATTCGTTTTCGCTTCTTCGTCGTTTTCTTCGTTCTACGTTTGTCTTCGTTTCTTCTTCTTCGTCGCTTCTGGTTGTCAACCCTCGTTGGCAATCACATCAAGATCGTTCCGTTACTCGTTGGCTTCCGCGCAAGCCGTGGAAGATGCTCCGTTCGTCGTTGGCCGGGCAAACCCGTGCGTTTGTCACGCCACATCAAGATGTGTCCGTTCTTCGCTTCGTTTCTTCGTCTTCAATCGTCGTCGATGCTTCGCTCATCGTTTTGCTACGTTTTCCGCTCCCTGGTGCTTCAGGGCGGGCGGCCTCGTTCTTCGTCTTCTTCCTGCTTTCTACGCTCCCTGTTGCTTCAGGGCGGGCGGCTTCGTTCTTCGATCAGTTCTTTGTAAATCGCTTGCTTCGATTTAGGCGGGCGGTATGTTAGCGCCAGTCTCTCCCGGGTTAATTCAAACTGTTTTCCCCGCTAATCATAATTGTTCCTGCCTTTGTTTCCGCGTGACTTCACTAATCACGTCATCCTTTATCCCCTCTCCTTTTCTTGCATATCCGGCATCCTTATACACACTCTTGTTCCAGCTTTCGTGATGAATGGAAGCGTATCTACCACCGTCGCGCAAAGCATGGCGTTATGACGCTACCCCGCTGCCTGCTTTGCATTCTCGTTTCGTATTCGCCTTTCGTTTCGCTCGTAATCAACTCAAGTCGCTTGTTACTATTATGTGTGTGAATTATCATTATTCAATTGCTATATTTGTATTGTGTTACTGTTACGTTTATTGCTTGCAATGTTATCAGTGTTTCTACACGTGCGTGCCTACAAGTCTCAAGTCGTTTTCTGGATTCCAGGTAAGAGCGTTTTTCATTTATTACGAATAGTCGTTCAAGTGTGTGTCTTCCTATGTTTTTGTCCTATCAATTATGTCTCCTACCTTTCGGTATTTTGTTCCTTCTTCTATTAATTCATTTCGTTTATTTTCTAAATCGTTTTAGCTGTGGTTGGCAGCCGCTTAAAACTAACCTGGTCCTCCGAGTTCAATTAATTAATCGTCTACTAATTACGGTAGAATTATTCAGTCAAATTCGTTTTATTGTCTTTTATTCAGTGCCTTTACAAGCGCTAACAATTTGTTCCTCCGAGCTGCGGATATCTAACATTGAGGATGAAATGATTTTTTGTAACGTATGAAAATATGCCGTGCCTGAGCGAGATTCCAACCCAGGACCGCATGATGAGAGGCGAGCACGTTACCAACTGCGCCAATGCGGCCGGCAATTGTGTTTTATTTCGTAAATAAATTACTTTATTAAACTCTAATAACATCAGTTTTTTTCAGTGTTTTAATGTTTGTTGAATTTCGAATAATTATAATTCTCTAAACTTCACTGTGTTTCTGAACTCTATTTTAATAATACAATGTAATTACGTAAGTCGTACAATAATTTTTGTAAAAATTGTTATGTCTTAATATTGTAGTTACTATAACCTTCCTTGCTGATGTTAATTTAAAATAATAAATAAATAAAAACTGTTTTTGAATATTTATTTCAAATTTTAGTAACAGAAAAACCTACTACTCAGGATAGCGCAATGATTTTTAGCCTACGCTATTCCCAGAAATGAGCAACTACCGTTCTAGTAGTGCCGGCCGCATTGGCGTAGTTGGTAACGTGCTCACCTTTCATCATGCGGTCTTGGGTTCGAATCCCACTCTGGCACAGCATATTATGATACGTTACAAAAAATAATTTCATCATTCACTGTCTGCATTAGCAGTAACTGCAAAACAGTCGGACGTTAAATCAAAAAAAAAAAAAAAAAATACTGTTCTAGTGGAAAAGTGGTAAAGAGCCGGTTTATTTTCATTGTGACGTTAGAAAAGTAAGATTGATTGATTGAATAATGTTTCGATGGCTATTTAATATTGGACTACATTAACGGAGGTAATTCTCCCCGTATTTATGCAATAGGACAAAATGAAAAGCATATAAATTTTGTAATAGTGTTTTCAGGCAGTGAATGAACAATTAATTACAACTTTAAACAATAAATACCACCATCTGCAGACAATGTACTTTGAGTACAAAATTCGACTGATGCTAGCAACAAGCTGGCGCAATGCATGCATCGTAAACTTCTATTTTTTTTTAAACCCACATAGGACTACATAAGTTTATCAAAATAAAAAAACCCATTTCAATTTTTAAGGTTCAATTTTTCAGTTTTTGGAGCCTTTTCCTGACGTTTCCCTCCTTGAACTTTGTCCAGTATTCGTTCAATCCATCCGATCTTCTTCTCTGCCGTTCCTTGTCAGAATACACAACAACTTTCTGCCGGTTCGTCGGTTTCTGCTGTTCAAGTCTTGTGGTGCTCTTCAGCCGGTGGTAATTTCCGGATTTTGTTTTGAGGTCTTCAAGTGAGATTTGGAGTCCATTCATGTCCTCCTTAATTTCCCTGATCCAGTGGGGCTGAGTTTTTCTCAGCCCCACTAAGATAGATAGATAGATTGAGTGGGATATTTTGAGTGGGGTTGTTTTTCTGTTTAGGGTTTGTTTTTCTGTTTAAACTTCTATTTTATAATAAGACATTATATTTTTATTTAGATTTTTCTAAGTCATTAGATTTTTAGATTTTCAAATTTGTTTTGAAAATCTTTAGATTTTAATTATCTAAACAAAATAAATCAATTTTATATTTTGATAAATAAAAACTTTATTGAATACATAAGTTAAGATGTATATTTTAAATTACTTTCTACTAATAAAGACACTAATTTTAAATATTTTACTTGCGATTAATGTAAAAGACAATAAAACTATTTGAAATTACGGTAATAAAAACTTTCTTCCAACAACTGCAAAGTCGTTTTCTACATCTGCACTCAAACATTTGAGCAAAGTTTAAACTCCCTTTCTTTTGATAATACACAATTACTTCATTGGAAGGTCGGTCTCGAAAATTGGCACCGAGACAAATTGGGTAAAAGGAAGGAATGGTCCAATAGAAACTGACTCACTATTAAGGTTTTCAGATTCAATTGGAACAAAATAGTAGAGCTGTAGAGTTTATTCAATAATTTACTTGATTTAAAATATATACCTTGTACAAATTACAAAAGAAAACGTTTAAAAAATTCTTTGCCATAAACATGATATTGAATATTTTTGCCTTTATTGATAATTCTGTAAGGGATTACAAAAAAATGTGATTGTATAAAAAATCTGATGTGAAACACTCACACGACTTTCTCTTGCCAATACAAATAATGAACAATTAAATAATATAAAATGCTCTAATTAAAGTTGTAGAGCTTTTAAATGCATAAAATGGTTATACTCGTAAAATGCATACCAAGACTGAAATCTTAAAAAAATCTATTTTTACACGTTTTCGTGAGAAAAAATAGAAAATCGCTCATTACCGCTAAACTAAGTGTTATTCAAAAAAATGTTTATAATAAAAGTTGTAGTATTTTAAATTTTCTACAACTTTGATTATATACATTTTTACGCTAAAATGTATATTCAAGTTTCAATCTTAAAAAGACAATTTTTTTAAGTAAAACAGCCTCTCCAAGAATTTCAGCAGACATGGCGCCTACCCTATCTTGTAGAGCATAAAAAATTTAGTAAATGAGGTGATTTTAAAAAAAAACCGTAGGAGCCGTTTTTGAGAAAATCGCAAAAATATGAAAAATGAAACGAATAAACTACTACTTCCGGTTGACCGATTTTGATGAAAATGTTCGTGTCGGGTCCTTTAGTGGTATCTAACTTAAGTTTAAAATTTTAAGTTCGTACGATGTCCCGTTCTTGAGATATTCTGTTCACACCCACACACGCGCGCGCGCGCGCAAACACACACACACAGACCAATCGCTAAAAACATGTTTCTGGGGTTCAGGGGATCTGAAAACATGTAAATCTGGTGAAAATGGTCTCAATATGTTTTTTTATTGAATTCTACATCTATACCTTTTCGATTCAATTTTGTAAACACTCGGCGATTTATGGAAACACATGAATCTGACAATGTTTCGATCAGAATAAAATTATTCAGAACAATCACACCATCATATTTGTACATAAAGAAACAATAAAGTACAAAGATATTAAAATTTTTGTACTATTTAACACGAAATTTACAATTTAAGTACGCAATACCAAAGAATACGCGAATCACATACAAAAATATTTTGACCATTTTACTCTTGACAACTTAAAATATACTCAGTGTTTAAAACAAAGACATCCTGCAGATTTATTTTAAAGTGATAAGACAGAACTTAAAATCAACGAAGTTCAACCATTGAGAGGGTTTCTTTACCAAAATACATTAAAAAACATCTCGTCTACTCATTATTCCAGAGTACAATAGATCAGATTGTAGATTTTGGTGAAAAAAATAATATTAATGATTTTGAATTTTGGTTATTTTTTATTTTTTGAATAATTTGATTAGGAGGTTATCCAGGCAGGTTAAAAATTATCATCCGTTAAGTAGATTTGCATAATAAAAACCTTTATATGTACATGAATTTTACAAAAAATAAATAAATCCTAGCTGACCGGTGCGTATTATTTTGCAAAATAATAATAATTTATTCTTAACAATCAATTTTGACCCACCGGATTGGTCTAGAGGTAAAGTCGTCACTAAAATCAGCTGTATAACAGCTGATTTTCGGAGACTAAGGTTCATGGTTCAAATCCTAGTAAAAGTAGTTACTTTTATTTGGATTTGAATACTAGACAGTGGTTATCGGTGTACTTTGATGGTTGGGGTTCAATTAACTATACTCTCTTAGGAATGGTCGGCCTTTGTCTGTACAAGACTACACCTCATTCACACGTCATACACATCATCCTCATCTCATTGGGTCATGGGGTTGCTTATTTTTCTGAATTGAACAGATTGCAACGTACACAAATTAGGGATTACAAAAAAAACAATTAATTTCCCAACTATATTAACACTTGCAGTTTATTTCGGGTTGTTTTGTATCAGCGTTAATGAAATAAGATATGTACCTAAATAAACAATTCACCATAATGACAGTTAAAATAAATTAAA
The DNA here is from genome assembly GCA_035578175.1 of Catonia carolina. Taxonomy (NCBI): domain Eukaryota; kingdom Metazoa; phylum Arthropoda; class Insecta; order Hemiptera; family Achilidae; genus Catonia; species Catonia carolina. The sequence goes on along the minus strand of JAQMRL010000001.1, from coordinate 435,866,125 downwards.
CTTCACAACGCCACCACCAGTATAGAAGCACCCATTGAAATTTTAATATGACTATTTTCTTATTTACTACGCAAAACCTTGTTTCGGCTTTTACCAATTTTCAATTTCAGATTTTTTCCAGAAACGGTAAAAACTCTTTAAAAAAGTATTTTTACTTTCTCTTGCCTATATGAATACATAGGAAGGAAAGTATTGTTTTCATGTCGATTTTTCGAAATCGAGTTTTCACCGGATCTATACGTTTTCAGACCCCCTGAACCCAAAAAACATGTTTTTAGCGATTGGTCTGGTGTGTGTCTGTGTCTGTGTGTCTGTGTATACAAAATATCTCAAGAACGGAACAACGTACGAACTTGAAACTTGAAACTTAAGTTGCATACCACTACCGAACCCGACACGAACATTTTCATCAAAATCGGTCAACCGGAAGTAGTAGTTTATTCGTATGATTTTTCACTTTTTTGCGATTTTCTCAAAAACTGGTCCTACGATGTTTTTTAAAATCGCCTGGTTTACTAAATGTTTTATTCTCTACAAGATAGGGTAGGCGTCATGTTTGCTGAAATTCTGGGTGAGGCTGTTTTTACGTAAAAACATAGTTTTTTTAAGATTACAGCTTTAATATGCAATTTAGCGCAAAAATGTACATAATAAAAATTGTAGACAATTAAAAATCCTACAACTTTTTTTTATAACATTTTTTTGTGCAACGCTTAGTTTAGCAGTAATTAGCGATTTTCTGGTTTTTTCTCACGAAAACGTGTGAAAAATCGATTTTTCTAAGATTTCGGCCTTAGTATGCATTTTATGACAATAGTGTATATAATAAAATTTATAGAAAATTAAAAGATCTGCAACTTTTTTTTATCATTTTTCTCTACAGAGCCTAGTTTAGCGTGAAAGAGTGATTTTCCGTATTTTTAAGCCAAACTGAGGTCGATTTTCATTTTGCTTCTTTCACTCATGATTAAAATTAGGTTATGTTTATTGAGGTTAGTTTATTGAGGTTATTGAGGTAGGTTTATTGTAAATTTTTGCATTGGCAAGAGAAAGTTGTGTGAGTGTTTCACACCAGATGTTTTACGATCATGTAAAAACGTTTAAAATTCGTTCAGTAGAACTTTGTATTTAACAAATAATATCTCCATTTAAAATATATGGGAATATATGAATCCCCGTGATTTTGTGAATTTTTTTTTTTAATTCGTAACAGGTATTATTCTCTAATCCATGTAGGGAACGACGATGGCGAGATTAAAAGAGTAATCTCCGGTGAAATATTGAGTTAACATTCGAATACCCCAGAAAGAATCTTTTGTTTCTACTCACACAAACCACCTTCTCAAACTTCTATCGGAAGGGATAGAATAAAGTTAACCCGCAATTTACACCGACGTAAAATTTTCACACTCCACGTACGTTTTAAGCATTCTCAAACTGGTAGATAAGTTGTGCATGTGTGTAAAATGTGTTAGTCTCTGTTTTACGTGTACTTTTCTGTAGTATATGTCCATAGTAAATGCAACGTAATCAAATCTATTCTCTCTTAGTTTAAGAAAAAGAACAAGTATTCTATCACAATGAACAACTAAATCTTCAATTCTTTTTCCCATTTTCCAATTGTAAATTTTTCCTGGTATTTCGTACTCAGTCACTCCTTTTATATAACGTTCAATTTTATTCGTACGTACAGATAAAAAAATATTTTATTTGTAAGAAAATTGGAAATTTCTAAGTATAAGTGTTTTTAAAATATATATTACATTCTAAGTGTGTTTTATTACATACTAAATGTATTTTATTTTCTAATCATAAAATTATCTTCTGTTAGCTATTTTATTTATTTATATCATTTAATTTTGTTTCAAATATAAACCTACCCTCCTTTTTCAAGATTTTTATATATCTTTTATATATTACTTTTTTAAAAACATAAATCTGATCTCATTTTGTTTTTATTTTAGTTTATTTAAAGTCGCATCAACAGCTCGGTTATTAGCGATTACGGGGAGTTATACAGAGTGATTCACTAAGATATGCAGAAACTTTGGGAGCCCATTTTACATGTAAAAATAATGAAAAAAGTTCATATAAACATGGGTCCGGAAATGCTTCGTTTCCGAGTTACGGCTAGCGAAAGTTTCGCCTGGATTTCAGCTCACCAGGTGAAATGAGGTCTTCCTGGAATTCTGGTAAGGTAGATTAAGGGGCGAATTCAATCAGTTCTTATGGTTTTTGATCTGATAAATTGAATAAAACAGGTCTCAGAGCTGTAAGTTAAATAGTTTTTAAGAAAACCAGTGTCAAATGCAAAAAATGGAGTGAAAAACACATTTTTTCATCTTTGGGCAAGAATAACTTTGTTATTTTACCAAGAAACAGTTCAAAATTTTCAATAAAACATGTAGAAAATTTTATTCTGAACAAACCGGTGTAAATTAAGTACACAGAAAGCGAATAGTTTTTGATAAAACCAGTGTAAAATGCAAAAAATGGAGTGAAAAAAAAACATTTTTTTATCTTAGTTTTTCCGGTTAATTTTACTTTGTACTCTTATGAATAAAAATTCATTTAATCAAACATCTATTCGCTTTCTGTGTACTTAATTTACACTGGTTTGTTCATAATAAAATTTTCTACATGTTTTATTGAAACATTTTAACTGTTTCTTTGTGAAATATAAAAGTTATTCTTGCCCAAAGATGAAAAAATGTGTTTTTCACTCCATTTTTTGCATTTGACACTGGTTTTCTTAAAAACTATTTAACTTACAGCTCTGGGACCTGTTTTATTTAATTTATCCGATCAAAAACCATAAGAAATGATTGAATTCGCCCCTTAATCTACCTTACCAGAATTCTAGGAAGACCTCATTTCACCTGGTGAGCTGAAATCCGGGCGAAACTTTCGCTAGCCGTAACTCGGAAACGAAGCATTTCCGGACCCATGTTTATATAAACTTTTTTCATTATTTTTACATGTACAATGAGCTCCTAAAGTTTTTTCATATCTTCGTGAATCACCCTGTATAATTGTGGTTAAGTGAAAAATTTCTTCGTTCTGTACAGTTGCATAACTTTCCCTTTCCTACCCTAAATTTTTTACTTGTCATGCAAAACAATAAAGTTTACTTGTTCACTTTGATACTGAGGGGCGAACAGTTAAATGGACAGTTAATAACGAGTTAACTTATAAATATGAACATAAACATATTTTTTGACACTTTCAATTGAAATTTAGTATCTGTTATTACATTAGTACAACAATTTCTAAATGTGAAGCTAATGTTCCAAAACTTGAAGGAGCGTGCAGTCATCACCACAGTCCTACATTTGGCCAAGAAGATCTCTTGGTCAGAGGCGCTTCAAACGTCTGCGCTGAGCACCCGGTATTGCCCTAGTGTACTTGTTTTGTATGAGAGGGTTGTCATGTAATTCAAATTTGTCATGCATCGTCTTGTATAGTTGTTTCGCGACATCAATTACATATGGGATTTGTAAGTCTTTGAGCAACATTGAGTTTGTGATGTAAAAGGGGCATGCATTGCGTTATCATTCGTAGAATCTTGTTCTGAATCGCTTGTATGCGTTTCGTGTGTGAAGGTTTAGCAGATCCCCAAAGTTGAACTCAATATGTCCAGATTGGCCTTTAGACCGTCTTGTAGATTGTTAATTTGTGTGACATGTTTAATTTAGAACGGCTGACAAGTAAGCGTTCAGTTGATAGAAGCGTGTTTTGAGTTTGTGGCGTATGTGCGTGTAACATGTGTGTTCCATGTAAGTTTTCTGTCAAAGTGTAAGCCTAAATAGCGTGTTTGAGTAGTGTGAGGCAGCGGAATATTGTTAATGTAAACGGTTGGGCAGTTTTGTCGTCTAAGAGTAAACGTCATTTGTTTTCATTAATTTTAATTTTCCAAAATTTAAGATATAACTCTATCAGGTGTAAATGGTTTTGTGTCTTTCGAGTTGCAATTACAGGATCGGCATCAACCGCAAGTACTGCCACATTATCAGTAAACATAGGCATAGTTGAATGGAATCAAGTTGGTATGTCAAGGGTACTTACAGACAACAGCCTTGGTGCAAGTACGCTTTCTTGCGGTACCCCAGCATTGACTTCGTACATTTCAGAAAGTTCATCACCTTGTTTTACTCTAAAGTAATGTTCCACTAGAAAAGATTTTTTTACTAGATACAGGGTATCTGGAAGTATTAGTTTCAATTTGTTTAGAGTCCATCATGCCAGACACGATCAAAGGCTTGAGATACATCAAGAAACATGGCTGAACAATATTGACTGTTTTCAAGAGCTGAAGAGATTAACGATTAACTTTTCATGAATAAGGCTACCCTTAACTAACCCTTAAATTCCCTTAAATACCCTTAACCCTTAAATAAGTACCCTTAAATAACCCTTAAATACCCTTAAATAAGGCTACGCCATAACAGAGAGGTGGAGCATAAATAAATTATTTGCACTCGATCTGCTAGCTTCAGAGCTACAAAAAGTAGTTCTGTTACTTATCACATGGTCAGTCAATTATATGACTAAAAAATTTAAGAACAGAAGAGGTAGACGTGTAAAGGCACTAATCAGAGTTACCTCCTCTGAGAGTAATGAATTTCATTACACAGCCAGACCCTGTGGTAAATGAAGTGAAGGCATCTTTTGCAGGGTGGAAAGTAGGTGCTTTTCAGAGGGTCTGCCATACTGATAAGCGTACGTTTCCACTCAGTGAGGAAGGTATGGTAAACCACCTCACTCCTAGTTTTACTTTATAAAGCCTCCAGAGGTTAATTCCAGCCATTCGTCTAATGGCCTAACAACAACAAGCAAAATCTAACAAAGTTAGATGATGACCTTCTATGTTAGTTAGATGAGATAATTTAAAGGTTACTATCCTTCAGATATTTATTATTCCGGGACAAATACCCAGAGTTTGTCTCCTTTTGCTGTTACTAAAATATCACATACGTTTGGAGCTTAGTATATATTAACAACGCAACCAGCCAACGGATGCGTTAAACGTTGTTTACGTCCACACCAAAGGTAATTGAAATATACTATACCATAATACTTGATGGGTACTGCATTATACACGTTTCAATGCACACAAATTTGTTTGTTCAAATTGACAGCTCACACTATTGTTAAAGCTGTAGCGTTCACAATTGCTCTGCTCGATATAGTTCCATGATAATAATTAACGAACTGATACTACGAGTATTATTAAATGTTTTGATTCGGATTTTGAACTAATCACAAAACTAATTGTTTGAATGGAATACATTTCAATCATGGAATATACATTAGAATATTTTTTTTTATTAAACCTGAAAACGTCGTGGTTTTAATTAAAACTATTAAGTGATTATGATAAACAAATTATTCGTTCAAGAGATAAATTTCTAAAGGAAAGATAAATATTAACTGATCAACTTTATAATTTTATATTTGTTGATAATAAAATATCTAACGCCTGTAACAATCAATGGATAAAATGTTTGAATTCAGTCTTGAAATCTTGAAGTAAAAATCAGACAGGCTAATAAGTTAAGTTAAGTTACTTTACGTTATTTATGGTGATTAGCAAAAATAGCATACATAATTCATCATCTCTAAATAAATCCAGTGTAGTGGTTAGCGCAACAACCTTCTATGTTAGGGGCCCCAGGTTTCATTCCCGGTCAGGTCTGGCGTTTCTTCATCTGTATCATCAATACCATTAACTAGGCACAAGTCAAGGCTTATGTAAGCATCATCACTTATAATAATAATAATAATAATAATAAAAATTAAAAAAATAATAATAATACATCATGGGGGGAATGGATACAAAGTGTTAAAAAGGATTTAGAATTGGCCAAAATCACCAAAGAAGAAATTCTCATAAGAGACAATTTTAGAACAAAAGTTAAAAAATGGGAGGTTAAACCAGAGACAAAAGCTCCAAGAACCGGAACAAAGTGGAGTGAACAAAGAAAAAATGAATTCTCACAATGAATGAAAAACTAGTGGGCAGATAAAAAGGACAAGATATCCCAAAAACAAACCAGATTTACTTAGCGTCTTCCACTTCGGGAGCTTTACGACTAATAATAATAATAATAAATAACTTAATAGTTATAAGATGTGAAAAAATACACATACCTTGCATCACAGTCATTGACCAGTGGGGTTACACACAGGAGATTAATCACAAAATTGGGAAGACCAGAACTGTTTTTAATGAAATATGAAAAACTTTTACAAACCATCAATTTGATAATAAATACAAAGTTGAATATTCTGCGCTGATACGTGTTCTTGATGTTATTTCATACTCGTAGTTTAGAATCGTTTGAGCTGACGGAATCATCAGCAAGTATAAGGTTGGAAGTGTTCGAGATGAGGCTCTACCACAGGAAGTTGCGAGCATCATTGATGGACCACCTTACAAAAAGACTACTCAAACAATAATAATTTTAAACAAACGATGAAATATTTACTATTGCAAAAATTACGATAGGCCTACTTATGGCACTTTGTGCGAAATGAGAGGAGATTCCAACTACTAGGATTAATATTACTAGGAATGGTGCTTGGGAAAATAGATTTATAAAGGCGAATGTCATTAGCAAAATTTTAGAAAGTGGTACCTTATGACTAAGTCACAGCTATTTAGGGTACTTGTAAATGATATAATGATAGTTAAAATGGTTAACAACATCTATAACTAGATGGCCTCCTCCCGCAAAGAGGAGCAGAATCGCCCCGCTACTAGCTTTCTCAATAACATTTCATTATGTACTACTACTAACTAGTGCACTGGAATTGGTACATAATGAAATGTTATTGAGAAGGCTAGTAGAGGGCCGATTCTGCTCCTCTCTGCGGCACGCCATAAAGTTATAGACAGACAGTAGAATGGATAGGAACTAAGAGATGAAGATCAGGTTTGCATATTGTTTAAAAGGTTTATTATTCTCGTTTTACGCATTACCTTTAATTTTGAGTCACCAACCAGATGAAACGCAAGAAATTGGTGGATTTTTCTAATTATTTCTTAAAGATGACGAAATTTTGCTTTCTGTTTGTCTATTAAAATAAACCTACATTGTTGTTCTTTAAATATAAGCTAGTGTTAGGTATAGTATATCGTTAGAACGTTCTATCAGAACAAGATTCCTTCGATGTTATGTCGTCCCAATATTGTATTACAGAGTAGATACAAAAAGGTTTCTAACGGACGACTTTTTAGGCGCTTAGAGGTTTTAAAATTATGCTACCGACGAATATTCAGTACCTCTTGGATGGACCAATTATTAAACGAAAAAATATTGGAGAGAATGAAGAAAGAGATTCTGAGCACTGTTACGAAAAGAAAAATATTTTACTTTAGCCAGATAATGACAGGGGAAGAAAAATACTGGATAGATTGTCACGGATGGAAAAAGTCAAAAAGAGGAGTCCTGATCAAAGACGCACATTCCATCTGAAAAACTTGAGATAGTAGCCAAGTCTTACTGCAATGGATTATTATAATAATCGAAAGCATTTACTGAGGATATGACACTCCTTGGAGTGTTGAGTAATTAAATACTTTGCAAAGCTTTAAAGTTTAAATTAAATTTATTTTTTAATGTAAATATTTAGAGAAGGTGAACGTGTTTAGATTTAATAGAAAGGAAGTTATATAAAATAGGTAATTTTTCCTGTGTAATGACTAGATTAAGTTATTTATTAATAATCTTAAGAAATTTGTTTTGCCTGAGAAAGATGATCATTAAAAATGAGGTAAAATTATAAAGTGTATTAAATTAGATTCAAGCAAAGTTACGATGGAGAAAAAAAATAGGAGGCTATGTTTGAAATAAGTCCTTAAAATATCCGTTTTAAGGAGGTAAAGCAGTCAGAAAATAAATTAAACAAATACAATAAAACCAAGCAGTAAAAAATTATGTATATATACTCGTAAGTGGCTTTTTTAAGGGAAAGAATTTCAGAGATTCATCGTCAGTGCTGAAGCGGTTATTTATGTGAAAGGGCAGTACAATGCCTCAGTGCCTACAAAACCATCAAGCCAGCTGTTTTATGAGCGCGGCTCCGAAGACGACCGACGGTGGGTAGGGCGGGAGATGAAGCAACGGAATTAATGGTAGTTTGTGGCTAATGCTTCATATCCTCCCCTTTTACAACAGCACAGTAAAATTCAATTGCAGAATACTTCCTATTTTATATTTTATAAAACCGGAAAAATTGTCAGTGTTTATAACTATAAAACTAATATTTTATTACTAAATAAATTTTAATGAGGTAAATAAACTTAACAATAATAAAAAAAAACTAACGCAATAAGTCTTTTTCACAATTTTACACATATTTTTAGTACTAATACATAAAAATTACTCTTTGAAAACATATTTTCTCACCAAACAAGGCACAAAAATATAGCAAAAATTAAATGTTGTAACACCTAATCCTAGGTTCGTTCGGGGCCTTTATACAATAAATAATAAACGAACTCATAACAATTATTTACTTACAAAATTATAAATTACAATTAATTATCATTCTCAGAGTTCTAACAAATTACAATTAAATTAAATTTGTAACAAAACTTAAAGCTTTAACTAACTTACCTAATAGCCCTAAAGAATATTATTTTATTAAATAATTACCTCTTACCTAACCTAACCAATTGCCCATAACAGACAGGTGGAGTGTCAAATTATATACACTCAATCTGTTAGTTGCAGGGCTAAAATAAATAATTCTGTTTCTTATCACGTGGTCAGCCAATTAAATGACTGAATCATTTAAGAACAGAAGAGGTCGAGGTGTAAAAGATACTAATCAGAGTTATTTCCTCTGAAAGTAATGAATTTCATTATACAGCCAGACCCTGGTGAATGAAGTGAAGGTGTCATTTGCAGAGTGAAAAATATATGCGTTTCAAAGGGCCCAGCATGCTGACAAGCGTACTTTTCCATTCATTGAGAAAGGCAATAGTAAACCACCTCACTCCTCGTTTTACTTAGCAAAACCTCTACAGGTTCAAACCAGCCTTTTAGCTGATGACCTTAACAACAACCATACAGTGCAATTTTTTTCCTACAACAAGTTTAGTAAATAATTTTTAAAACAACAAAATAAACTATAAATTTGTTAATACAACCAGTACTATTATGACTAAAAGTTCTTCTTCTTCTTCTTACACTCAAGGATTAGGCTTTTGCCTGTTCCGACTCACATCAGCTTATTAACATTTATATCATTTAAATTACTATATTGTATCATTCAACTTGCATTGAGTCTTATTTTATTTCCGTTTATTACTGCCATCTTTTCCGCGGTCTACCAACATCCCTTTTACCTACGGGGTGGTAATTTAAGATATTTAGAGGGAATCTTTCTGCTGGCATCCGTTTAACATGCTCCTTCCACTGATTGCGGTATTGTAACACTCTTTCATTCAGGCTGTACACATTCAGCTCTTTCCGAATATCATCGTTCCTTATGTGGTCCCGTCTGTCACAGCCCTTTACCCTGCGTAGGAATCTCATTTCTGCCGCCTGCACTCTACTCTCTAGCGGTTTTGTAGTGACCCATGATGCACTTCCGTAGAGGAGGACCGGAGCAGCCATCACTTTATAAAACTTCATGGTAGTAGGGGTGACTAAAAGTTTTATAACATAATTTTTTTATACGATTGGCACCAGTGGGCAAACCTTCTGTTGTTGACCGAAACAAAATCTAAAGTAGCCTACTATTCAAATTATGTAAAAACAAAATAAATTAATCGTGATAAACAAATTATAAAATAAATAGCTGTACGATGAGTACTGTAAAACGTTATGGTCATATTATTACGTAGTGATTAGATTAATTGTATTACTGCTGAGATATTTCTGTATGATAGAATTGCATACGTAGGAAGGAATACATTTGTGATTTTATTACTACTTTTAGGTAAGCTATTTACCATCAATTAAGTTAGTGTATTTAACTACAAGTAAATAATTTAGCAGTTCAAAATAAAATTTGATAGAGATTACGTCCACTGGCGTAATTCCTTTAACCCTTTATAGGTAAAGACCTATACTTACCAAAGTAAGTATAGTAAGTAAGTAAGTATAGTAAGTATAGTAAGTAAGTATAGTAAGTAGTAGTATAGTAAGTATAGTAAGTATATTAGTAAGTAGGTAAGTAGTAGTATAGTAAGTATATTAGTAAGTAGGTAAGTAGTAGTATAGTAAGTATATTAGTAAGTAGGTAAGTAGTAGTATAGTAAGTATATTAGTAAGTAGGTAAGTTAGTAGTATAGTAAGTATATTAGTAAGTAGGTAAGTAGTAGTATAGTAAGTATATTAGTAAGTAGGTAAGTAGTAGTATAGTAAGTATATTAGTAAGTAGGTAAGTAGTAGTATAGTAAGTATAGTAGTAAGTAGGTAAGTATACTTACCAAAGGGTAAGTATACTTACCAGTGGCAATAAGGTCAATTTTTTTAAAGAATAATCTATGCAGTTGAACCCTTTTGGAATTTTATGGTTTTATAGATGTTCGCTGGTAAGTGGCTATCCACATTTTGACATTAGTCCGCAGCGACCATTTGCTTCATGAGTTACACGAATTTTGTTAGGATTCATACCAGCGCACGCAACTCTTGTTGTTTTGTTGTTACTTTTGCACAGTGCTTAAAAAACTCGAGTTTTTTTACCGTAAACCAAGCATTCATGCTAATATGAAGTTACGATAAGTTTTTCTACTCATTTTTCTGTTTTAAAGGACTACAAGTTGTTTTATTAAGCATTCTTAACACTAAATATTATGTGATTACCATTTCAATAAACGTTCCTTGGTAAGTATACTTACCAGGGCTTAACAAAAAAAAAAAGAAATATATCTTACTGTTGTGGCACTAGAAATACATTATTCAAGTCCCTATAAAACAAAATTTAACAGTTTACAACATATGTATATTTTTCCTCGTAGCCCTATAAAGGGTTAATTTTTATCATAAGCCAAAAAAAATCGGCTTTCGTTATCGATGAGGTTACTTTGTTATTTTGTCCTTATAGTAAGTGCAAACTTAAACTTTTTTGGCCGGTCATTAAAATAAAACTCAAAATTGTTTATCATAGTCAATTGTTAATTTTATCTTATTCTTTCTGTCTTGGATTAGGTCTTCCAACCTGTTTTGACTTCTTTGTCCATCTTCTTCGCAGCCTACCCACATCTCATCGTACATCAGATATATATGTAGTTTAATGCTCGTTTCCTCCATTTATATCCTTACTCATTCATATCAAAAATTCCGGTCATTTCTCTCCGGATTTACCGACTATTTCTAAGAGAGAGGAGACATCTAAATTGGCCTGTATTTCCTCATTCTTAATGTCATCCATTTAAACTACACCCCTGAACTTTTCTCAAGAACCGTATTTCCATTGCTAGATCTTAAGTTAATTATTCCTCCCACCTACCCAGGACTCACAACCGTACAACCTTATTGGAACAGCCAAAGTCTTGTAAATTTCAAGAGGGTTTCTTTCCGAAATCTTTTACCCAGTGATCGTCCTATTGTCCCACATAAAGCTGAAAACGATTCTGTTTATTTTGTTGATTTTATCTGTACGGTAAATCTAAATTTTGAATGTTTGAGATAGTGGTATTGGTCACTATTGTACGTAAAAATGTTCTTTCAGTTTGTAGCATGTTATAAATGCTTCATAAATTAATGAAATAAAATAAAATAAATAATAAAAATAAATTAATAGTTAGTTGTAAAAAGTTTGTTTCGTAGAATTTGACAAATATCTAAATTAATTAATTAATTAATTAAAAAATATTAACCTCAGCTGATTGAAAAGAAATAACTAATGAACTAATGTTAAAAAGTTGAAAAATATTTTTTTAATGTTTTGGTTGTTATGGTTCGGTATGTTCAATAATTGTTTCAAAAACATTAAATAAAACAAATTTCTCTAGCTATATAACAAACTACGTATTGTACTTTATTGGATGTCATGTGAAAAGTAAATAATAATGTTTTGATGTGGTTAAATGTAATTTGATGCTCTACCATATGAGATTGCTTATCAACGCTATAAATTATTCTAACTTTTTAATGTTTACAAGCATGCCAAAAAGATGTTTTTTTTTTTGAAAATGAAAACAGTTCTCGATACCAACAAAATACGAGAAAATATTTTTAAAACAATCATTTAATAAATTTATAGTTCTGTGAAATATCATAAATAACGTTTGGCAAACTTTAGAGCTAATAGAATTTTGGGAAAAAAAAGCAAGCGAAATTTATCCTGAAGGGATTGGAGCGCTGAATGCGGTATTTACTCAGAACCCAAAAACACTATAGTAATCTGTTTTTACTTTCACTTGCCTATATGAATATATAGGAAGGAAAGTATTGTTTTCATGTCGACTTTTTGAAATGGAGTTTTCACCGGATCTACACGTTTTCAGACCCCCTGAACCCAAAAAACATGTTTTTAGCGATTGGTCTGTGTGTGTGTGTGTGTGTACACAAAATATCTCAAGAACGGAACATTGTACGAACTTGAAACTTAAGTTACATACCACTACCGGACCCGACACGAACATTTTCATCAAAATCGGTCAACCGGAAGTAGTAGTTTATTCGTGTAATTTTTCACTTTTTTGCAATTTTCTCAAAAACTGGTCCTACGATTTTTTTTTAAAATCGCCTGGTTTACTCAATTTTTTATTCTCTACAAGAAAGGGTAGGCGCCATGTTTGCTAAAATTCTTGGTGAGGCTGTTTTTACGTAAAAAAGTGTTTTTTTAAGATTACGGCTTATTATAGTGCAAAAATTTATATAATAAAAAATGTAGAGAATTTAAAATTCTACAACTTATATTTCAAACATTTTTTTCTATAACGTTTAGTTTAGCAATAATTAGCAATTTTCTGTTTTTTGCTCACGAAAACGTGTGAAAAAATCGATTTTTTAAGATTTTGGCCTTAGTATGCATTTTATGACAGAAGTGTATACTATGGAATTTATAGAAAATTAAAAGACCTACAACTTTAGTTAGAGCATTTTTCTTTACAGAGCCTAGTTTAGCGTGAAAGAGTGATTTTCCGTATTTTTAAGGCAAACTGAGATCGATTTTCATTTTGCGTCTTTCATATATGATTAAAATTAGTTTATGTTAATTGAGGTTAGTTTTTTTGTTTATTTCTAATGTTTTAATACTAATGTTAGGTTTATTGTTAATTATTTTCAATTGGCAAGAGAAAGTTGTGTGAGTGTTTCACACCAGATTTTTTTAAATTAGAAAGTATAATTTTCTTAAATAACCAATGAAATTTTGATTCATAAAATATTTATTACGTGAACATAAATATAGAAGCGATACAGGAGGCTGTTAGCTATAAATATTTCTCAATTTGAAACGGATTCGATATATATTATTAACAAGTTTGCTGGTTAAACAAATGAATATTTCATTTCGATCTTCCATCAACGTGCATCTACAATTCAGGTTAACATCAGGACCTTTTAATAAATTACTTATTTTACCAGGTCTAAAATAACGTTCAGTTCAACATTTACGCCTACGCTGTTATTTTAGTAAATTTTGTACACCTCATTAATATTACTGGAATTAAAAAAGTCGAGTTGACATTGAAAACCTTGAACTTTACCAGAAATTAGATTTAGAAACTCAGCGTCAAATAGACTACAGAAACTAATGCAATAAATCCCATTAAGCCGTTTAAATTCAAACATTTATAAGGAACTAGTTAATTTTTTTCGGAATCAAATACATAAAACACTTTTGTAATTCACTTTTGTAATTTAAAAGAAAGAAGCTATTAACAATTCAATCATAAAAATTCATTCAAGCATTTATAGAATATAAAGTAACTGAAGTAAATCCTTTTTAACCGCGTTTCATTCATCCGGACTTCCGGATCAATGAAAAAAATTACTTCGTATAGTCACTTCAGTCACGAGTTTACCCTTGTTTGCAACGAGAGGTAAAGAGAGAAAAGCTTTTGAACGCATGCGCGATTGCTTTAATTACAGTACGACTAAGATAACAACTTATACTATACCCAGAGCAAAGCGGAACCTTTCGTAGGTTAACTGCACGAATACAACTGTTTGTTACCGTAAACACAAATGTCGGTTTCTCGAAAACGTTGTAGAACTATTCACAGTGCTGAATGCAATGTAATAAAATGCTGTGAAGTTGAAGTTTAACAAAAATGCCTATCCGTGCCACTTAACAAAAGCCGTGAGCAAGCGGCTACCTACTGAGATGTTTCTCTTTCCACATTCGAAAAATAAAGAAGGAAATTAAGGACGTGAAGAAGCTATTTTTAAGTTTTGTTGACACCTGATAAAAAAAGAAAACGGTTAGGTAGATACTAGACTGACAATGAAAACGCCGATGACAGCAATAATAAAGAAGGCGATTCATTCGTAATTAGATTAAATTAAACACTTCTAGTCATGTAATTAAGCTATAAGCAATATACAGGTCATATGTATTTCTTATAAGGTTTATGAAGAAAACATTTTCTCAGAATAAACCACAGCTTACAAAATGTAACTAGAAACTGCACGGTAGTGAAATGTACGAGTAGTGTCTCACTGTTGAGGTTGGCAGCACTGCAAATATTTCAGTGCCGTTCCGCACAGCCCACACATACGCAAAGGTAATCTCGTGACTTCAGTATCTATATTACCGACCGATTAATTTTTTTTTTTTTGTGGACTGATCTTTAGAGATTACTTGTACGCAGATTTTATTTTCACATAATAAAAATGATGTTGAGACCAACTACTGGTAATGCTGGTAAAGCCGGCAATATCAACATGATATATATAACCAAGTTTCTCTGAAGAGAGTTGATGAGCACTGGACAAGTTACATCCGCGATCAGTTGCTTTAATGAAAGCAACTCGTTATAGCGCCACGCTTTCAAATACAAAAAAAAACTACAACTTTGGTACACGGGCCTGTAATAGTTTTAATTGTTGGTTACATTTTATTCGTTTCTCAAAACTTTTGGAAATCAATTTAATTTCCAGATTTAAGTATGATTGCCAAAAATAAATTTTACAGTTGGCAAGGCCGAACCCAAAAAACTTGTTATTACAGACCGATTAATTAAAAGAACGTAAGTAAGAAAAGAAAAAGTAAATGACCTAAGTAAAAATTTGGCCGGACCATGGCAGCTTAATCAAAATTTTAAACGACCTTGATAAATTTTATGACCACTGCTCTACAAGTAAGCGGCATTCCTGCTGAAATTAATGGGAAGCTGTACTCTCGTTGTAAAAAAAAATGGTTCTGTTACGATTGTGATGACTTTAATAAATTATATTTTTGGAGCAAAAGCGTATTCGCGTATAATCAAAAATGCAAAAAATTAAAAACCTACAAATTTTAATTTCAAATATTTTTAAACAGTGGTTACTTTAGCGTTAATTAGTAATTTTTCGTATTTTGCTCATTGAACTCTGTAAATATTGAGTTGTTTTAAGATTGTGATCGAAATAGCATTTTAGGGCAAAAACATATATAGCTAAAGCCATAAAAAATTAAAAACTTATAACTTTAATTCAAAGATATTACTACAGAACTCCGTCTAGCGTCAGTAACTGATTTTTCTATAATCTGTTTTTAGAAAAACATTAAATAGTTGTTACAAAGCTAATTATCATGAAATTTTACATCCCAAAAAAGATACCTTTAAAGAAAAAACAATTCAAAGTTCATGGATATTGTATTACAAACATAGTGCTGAATTATGAAAAACAGTACTGCGGTAGTACCACAAGTAACTAAACAAGTAAGTCCGTCTAATGCCTACGTTTTTTGCCTTCGTTCTGTTCTACTGTTATGTAATAAACAGATTGACAAAAAATTTCTGTATCGTTAGATTCAAACCATTTTTCGTATTTTAGATACTGAAATTTGAACTTTTACTGTTTTGATGAAGAGGCCTTTCTGATTGTACCAGCTCGAAGTACGTAAAGTTGTGTGAGTGTTTCACACCAGATTTTTATAAAAACAGGAACTTAGTACAGGTATGTTTTAAATTACATGAATGACTATTCACAGAAATGATTGCGAATTCCTCAGTTTGAGAAATGGGCTATAAATTTTAAGTGATTGGTTTGGCAATAGAAGTGCAGCGTAGAAAGGAAACGGGAGACCCTGATAAGGCTCGTTCTAGGTTGTTAAACCCTTCAAGTTTTCGTTCAGTTATTGATCTTCGTATAAAGTTCTGTGAACAAGAGCAACCTCATATGAACAGTCATTAATGTCGTAATATTATGACTATTAATAACCCCAGCTAGATAATGACTATGTTTATACAAACATTTCGTTAACTACAATCAATTAAAGTTTTTTACTTTCTCTTGACTATATGAATATATAGGAAGGAAAGTATTGTTTTCATGTCGATTTTTCGAAATCAACTTTTCACCGGATCTACACGTTTTTAGACCCCCTGAACCCAAAAAACATGTTTTTAGCGATTGGTCTGTGTGTGTGTCTATGTCTCTGTGTGTGCGTGTAAACAGAACATCTCAAGAACGGAACATTGTACGAATTTGAAACTTAAAACTTAAGTTACATACCACTACCGGATCCGACACGAACATTTTCATCAAAATCGGTCAACCGTAAGTAGTAGTTTATTCGTGTAATTTTTCACTTTTTTGCAATTTTCTCTCAAACTGGTCCTTTGATTTTTTTTTAAATCACCTTGTTTACTAAATTTTTTATGCTTTACAAGATAGGGTAGGCGCCATGTTTGCTGAAATTCTTGGTGAGGCTATTTTCTCGTAAGTTCTTTTTTAATAAGAATAAATTAAATCAGATATAAGCAGAAAAAAACAGTTTAAAAGTAAAACGGTTCAAAATTTTATTCATTTTAGCTAAAAAATCTTGGGTGTTGTCTGTTAGAAGCCCTGCACTCTTATTAGCGCGCCTACAAAAACTGCAAATGCAACAATCAACACAGCACACTATTTACACAATGAGAAAAAAAACTGGTAATTTTCTACAATTGAACTTGATAACTAATCGTCATCATTAATAATTCTATGAAGCCAAACATTTTATAATCATTACATATCCCTGTTTGTTTGCACCGCAAAAAATCTGGTGTGGAACACTCACAAGATTTTCTCTTGCCAATGTAGATAATGAAAAATATAAACTATGTTTAATCATGAGTAAACAATGTATAATTAAAAAAAACCAAATTTTAATCATGAGTGAATGACGCAAAATGAAAATAAATTTATATTCGACTTAAAAATATGAAAAATCAGTAGGCTAGTTGCCTCTGAACTAGGCTATGTAGAGAAAAATGCTTAAAATAAAAGTTGTAGGTTTTTTAAATTTCCTATAACTTTAACAATATATATTTGTGTCATAAAATGCATACTAAGGCTGCAATCTTAAGAATTTTTGCGCCGACAAAGTGCTTGGCGTCTAACAGATACGATACAAAATCTTAATTAAACATCCGCCATTTTGTGGTGTATAACTTATAATGAAGACAAACACGTACGTCAATTCCTTTAATTATTACTTTTTACTTTTTTAATGAAGATTAAACGAAAGTAGAATCTATATACTTAAAATTACGATTTTGTCTGTATAGTTTTAAAATACCCCGAATGTCGTTTCTACGTCGGTTCTATTAAGTATACCAATGTCTACTAATGTGTTACACCAATGTATCTAGCAGAGTCTCCTTGTATACAGTTGAGCCGTTCTAAGTTTGCTCCTACTGTCAACAAACCAAAGCCAGCTACTACAGGGTGCACCCTAGGGTCCGCGACTTTATGGATGTCGTATTCCTATTAAATTAACTACGTTTTAAATTATAAGTACTTAAAAATCAGTCATGATATGATGTAGGCCTAACAATTTCATTTATAAAAATACTTTTAAAAGTATTTTGTATTTAAATCCTTTTGAAAGTATTTTCTTGTTACTTTTTAATCAGCGTGTACTCATTTTTACTTTCTCTTGCCTATATGAATATATAGGAAGGAAAGTATTGTTTTCATGTCGATTTTTCGAAAGCGAGTTTTCACCGGATCTATACGTTTTCAGACCCCCTGAACCCAAAAAACATGCTTTTAGCGATTGGTCTGTGTGTGTATGGGTGTGTGTGCGTGTGTGTGTGTGTGTGTGTGTGCGCGCGCGTGCGTGCGTGCGTGCGTGTGTGTGTGTGTGTATACAAAATATCTCAAGAACGGAACAACGTACGAACTTGAAACTTGAAACTTAAGTTACATACTACTACCGGACCCGAAACGAACATTTTCATCAAAATCGGTCAACCGGAAGTAGTAGTTTATTCGTGTAATTTTTCACTTTTTGTGATTTTTTCAAAAACTGGTCCAACAATTTTTTTTTAAATCGCCTCATTTACTCAATTTTTTATTTTGTAAAAGATAGGGTAGGCGCCATGTTTGCTGAAATTCTTGGTGAGGGTGTTTTTACGTAAAAAGAGTGGTTTTTTAAGATTACGTCTTAAATATTAATTTTAGAGCAAAAATGTATATAATAAAAGTTGTAGAAAAATTTAAAAACCTACAACTTTTATTTCAAACATTTTTTTGTATAACGCTTACTTTAGCGGTAATTAGTGATTTTCTGTTTTTCTCACGAAAAGTGTGAAAAATCGATTTTTTAAGATTTCGGCCTTAGTATGCACTTTCCGACAAAAGTGTATATAATAAAATTTATAGAAAATTAAGAGATCTACAACTTTTATTTAAAAAACTTTTCTCCACAGAGCCTAGTTTAGCGTGAAAGTGTGATTTTCCGTTTTTTTTAAGCCAAATTAAGTTCGATTTTCGTTTTGCGTCATTCACTCATGATTAAAATTAGGTTATGTTTTTGAGGTTAGTTTTTTGTTTATTTCTAATATTTTATTAATAATGTTAGGTTTATTATTAATTATTTGCATTGGCAAGAGAAAGTTGTGTGAGTGTTTCACACCAGATTTTTTTTTTTTAAATTATAAGTACTTAAAAATCAGTCATGATATGATGTAGGCGTAAAAATGTCATTTATAAAAATACTTTTACAAGTATTTCGTATTTAAATCCTTTTGAAAGTATTTTGTTGTTACTTTTTAATCAGCGTGTACTCATTTTTATATAATGCGCATGCTCAGTGACGTCATTATTTGTTTACATTAAGAGCAAAGTAAGAAAGGCTGGACTTTACTTATTAAATATAGTTTTCCTTAAGTATTAATTGTTTTACATAATTCATAAAAATGGCATTTTTACATAAGAAAAAGTTTTCCAACTTTTTGCTATTCATGTAAGTAAATTACATGGTAAAGAAGTTGATGGATGGGAAGGAATTTGAGAAATCCCTCAATAAAGATTTAGATGATAGCATTAATAAATTAAGCATACATATGAAAAGACTGTAATGATGAAAATTATGGATTAATTGTACGGTACCTTTTTAATGAATAAAGAGAAAGGTAGAGAGGAAATTTTCTTCTACACGACTCTTAAGCTGATTTATAAATAATTAATTATGTAGTTTGAAAAGAAATTATCAAGAGTTAAATTATCAACTGAAGAGTTATTCTGTAAGAGTTTTGAGAATTAAACTGAAGGGAGTGCTAAAGTTCCTGAGAGAAGTATAACGAAATTTTCCGACAGGAATAAAATATTTGAATGACAGGAGTAGAGAAAGGTAGACGAAAAGAAAAATAAACTTACTTACCTATAGAAAGAACAATATATTATTAACCGTTCCTTGAGGACAATGAAGTGACGTCAACAGCCTAAGAATTGCAAGAATGGGAATATTTGTTCATTAAAAGATAACAATTTTAACAGAAGGAAACTAGTGAAATTTTAAACAACTGGGACAACTTAATAACAAAGGGAAATTTTAAGAAGTGTTTACTTTGCAAGATTTAAAATCCTTACTGTTAAAATGTTTTTCATAAATCATTGTTACCACTAAATAGATTTGTTTGACTTTTATTACTTTTAAGCATAGCTGGAATTTTATTTTACAAAATATTTAGTTCATTTTTAACCGGCTTCAAAACAAGAAAGGTTGTCCGATTTGCGGCGTGTGTATGTATGTCTTGTTTTTATTTTATTGTATGCACTCAGATTATTTGTGATAAGCTTCGGCCAATTTTTCTTATTATATACTGTATCTTTGTTATTACATACTAATACATGTATTATTATATACTATTGTTATATACTATATTATTATATACTAAAACGGGAAACATGTTCACCAGTGTTTTTTAACAACGTACAAATTCCACAATCCGATACGGAAAAATATCTTGGCCTCCACCTAGACAGGCGTCTAACATGGAGGACTCACATATGGAACAAACAAAAACAGTTAAATCTTAAATACCAACAGCTGTATTGGATGCTTAATGAAAAATTCAAATTATTGGAAAAAAACAAATTGTTACTTTATAAAACTGCACATAAACCTTTGTGGACATATGGTATACAACTCTGGGGCACAGCAAGTCACAGTAACATTGAAATAATTCAACGGTTTTAGTAAAAAATACTTCGAAACATCATGGACTCGACTTGGTACATATCCAACACTATATTGCATAGAGACACGAACACTCCCACGATACACGAAGCAATACAGAAATTTTGCACCAGTTACCAAACAAGACTTGAAAATCATCAGAATCTAGAAACTATCAATCTCCTAGACAACAGTGAAACACACAGAAGAATTTACAGACACACCCTACAGATTTATTTTAATATGTGATTGTATAATTTATTCTTCATTCCTGGGAAGAACAATACAACAAAATGGGAAGTTTTATAGAGTAATACCAAGGGGTATTACTCTATATAAATGATTTATACTTACAACATATCAACTTATTGTTCTATAAGAGCAGATCGTAAATTTACAGTTATACAAAAAAAAATATATATATACTATATGTAATTTATGGATCCGTCGTCCTTAATCCTTAATGAACGACGGATCCTTTATTATTCTACCATTTGATTGGTCGAAACTGACCAGTGATACAACTACCAGATTTGTTTTGTTTGTTTGAATGAGGTAGATTGTTGTTCAAAAAAGTTTAACAAACAAAATGTTCCTATGGAATCAAATAATAGAAGCTACAGAAACGGTTAAGAATACTCCTCCCTTATTATTTTTTCCAAAAATAACGGATTAGTCGAGTGGAATTATGCATTGAATCAAACAAGGGCTGTTTCAAGAATTTCGTTGTTAATGAGCAACATCTTCATTCTCTTATTTCAATTTTTAATATTTTCCAGAATTGAATTATATGAAAAATATTGCTACTGCCAACATGCAAAAAATTATTTGATTCTATTCAAAAATTGCAATCATTTGTAACCAATTAGTCAGATTTTTTTACCAACAAAGTCAAATTTTAATTTAAACCTAAAAAAATATGTTATTCTCAACCCCTAATTTTTATGTTTGATGTCGGATATCTAAACAAAATATATAATAATATGCAATTCTGGAACCAGTTTTATCTAATTTTTCCGTTTAAAAACCTTATGGTACCACCATGTTCTCTTTCTTAGCTTATAGTCAGCCAATTTATATGACAACTATTTAGAAACAGAAGAAGTAGAGGTGTAAAATAAACTAGTCAGGATTATCTCATCCGAGAGTAATGAATTTCATTATACAGCCAGACCCTGTGGTGAATGAAGTGAAGGTGTCATCTGCAGAATGGAAAGTAAGTTTTTTTGGAGGACCTGGCATGCTGATAAGCATACTCTTTCAATTCGGTGAGGAAGGCGATAGTAAACCAACTTACTCCTCATTTTTACTTATTAATCCTCTAGAGAGGTTCAAACCAGCCTTTCGGCTGTTGACCTAAACAAACTCAGTAACGAACCGTTTTCGGACCTTATTTATTATAACCTTTAAGCCTAAATATTTTTTCATAATTTCAGCAATAGAATCAGTTCCCGAGAGAAAGCTGTTAAATTTTGAATCACTCTGTACATATTATATTGCTTAATTATTAAATAGGTCGACCCGTGGTGTAGTGGTCAGCGCAAGTGATTACTACGCCATGGCCCGGGTTTCATTCCCGGTCAGACATTTTTGATTACACCGTTTCATTTGGTTGTTAAGTTCAGTATATCCAGAACATTAAAAACAACTAAGATTTTCCCGGTAATATTTTTTCTTTCCTACAAATAAAATTAAAAATCACATGTTAAATCGCTTAAAGGAAATTTCCTTTATAATTTTTAAATCAAATATTGATTAAATGAATGTTATTGAAATAATGTGTCAAGAGAGATACAGAAGCAAAAATATTTTATAACCTATACTATAAATGAATAGGTTGAACAGTAATAAACACTAAATCAATACTGATAAAAAATGATCGTATATTACCTTTTAATACTTGAATCAATAGTGAATGGAACTGCATCAATTTGTACCGATGGGGAAATGAAACTGCGAGTTGTGAATTTAATTTAATAGGGAATGCGTGCATGTTGAAATAGCGGGAACGTTGTTATGCCTACAAAACTATAATCATGCTAACGCCGTGTGTTGCGTGTGTATGCAACCCATTCTACTACAATGTTGCACATATTGCTAGGTACCTAGGAGGAATAATACCAATGAATGTTTCAACATCACGTAACAACAGTAACTAAAACCGCAACATGACAAGTCATAATCTGTTATTAATGAGTGTACAGTAACAAACGTGTTTTGGTCAGCATCACTCAAAATATAACGTCCAAACAATATAACTGAACTAAAAACTAACGTAGTTACGAACATAATTTAATTGATAAGATCGAAGTTAAAATCATAAAACGATTTTCTGCCTAATTAAATGTAATTGCATAAACATTAACCTCACTTATCTGTTTGGAGTTTGAATTGTTAGTATAATTAAAATTTAGGATGAACCAATTGAAATGAAATCCAGTCTAGACTATTACTCTAACAGCTTTCCTGTTTTACACTAATTTGGAAAATAATAATACACTACTTTAATGAATATTGTACAGTGATCATTGAACGTTGTAGCGTTTAAGTAAATAATTGATTTGAGTGTCTTGTATACTTTTACTTCATTTTATTTCCTATAATTGAAACTTTTTTTTTTTTTTTTTTTTTTTTTTTTTTGTCTTTAATTTTAAAATCTAGAACACTATACTATACATTAAAGCACAATCACTAGATTTGATGAGAGTCATTATTAGGCGTGGAAGGAGGGGTCACACCCAGCAGTGTATCCTCCAGGATGACGTAATCATACTATGAGTGAGATGATCTTGATGAAAATGAAACCCAACAGTGACGAACTTAAGAAGATGTGATGTTGAAGATAATGAAATGAAGATAATGGAAGAACGGTAACAGAATGTTATCGAAGAAGATCCCTACACCATAGCCGGCGAAGTCGTCGAAAATTTGGAAAATTTTGAATGGCCATTTGTCGAGCGAGATCGTTTGGATGATTTTGCAATTTATCAAAGAAACTTTGATAAAGTTGTCGTGCAACGTCTTTTACGTAGGGAATACGAAGGTCAGAATGAAGGGTGTCGTTTCTCACATACCAAGGTGCTCCAGTGGCAAGCCTTAAATATCTTGATTGAAATACCTGTATTTTGTTTAAACTGGTTCGAGCAGCAGCACCAAAAATCTGAATTCCGTACAGCCAGAGAGGTTTCAGCAAAGTCTTGTAAATTGTAATTTTTTGTTTCAGTGGTAGACGAGAACGCGGTTTAACTAGGTGGAACAAACATCTGAGGCGATTGTTTAGTAATAAGCGTTTGCTTTTCAGATGTTCATTCCACGTCAGCCGCCTGTCTAACCATAATCCTAAGTACTTCACTTTGTTTCTAGTTGGAATGTTGACCCCACCAAGGGTTACCGGCGGACAGCTGCCTCTACGAAGGGTAAAGGTGACCTGGACGGACTTTCCAGGATTAACCTTTATCCTCCACTTTTTAAGCCAGGTATCTAGGTCGTTCAGATATTGTTGAACCTTTCTTGACGCTCCTTCTGTTGTTTCACTTCTTGCAATAATGGCAGTATCATCTGCATATGTTGCAATAAGTGCATTGTTCTTCAACGGCATATCGCTAGTGTAGATTGTAAAAAGAACAGGTGAAAGGATAGAACCCTGAGGAACGCCGGCATTGATTTTGTGGGTGTTGGAAAAAGCATCTCCTACTTTCACCTTAAAGAATCTATCCTCTAAAAATGACCTTATTACCAGAAAATATGAGTCTGGGAGGATTTCTTTTAACTTATAAAGTAAACCGGCGTGCCACACCCGATCGAAAGCAGCACTTATGTCAAGAAATACTCCAGTGGCGTAGAGCTTTCTTTCCAAACTCTCCGTTAAGAAATTAGTGACTCGATGAAGTTGTTGGATCGTAGAATGACCCTGCCGGAACCCGAACTGGTGTGGTGGGATCGTGTTGGATTCAGTGCAATGAAGTAGTATTCGAGGAAGCAGAAGACTTTCGAAAACCTTTCCTAAAACGGGGAGTAGACTTATAGGTCTGTACGAAGGGCAAGCATGAGGATCTTTTCCTGGTTTAGGAAATAAAACAATTATAGCAAACTTCCACTGTAAAGGAAAATAACCCAGCCGAATTATTGCGTTGAATAATATCATAAGATACCGGAAGGTCGAAGACGGTAGTTCTTTTAAAACGCACGCAGATATCTAGGATTGTATTGTACAGTAAGTTAACGTAGAACAAACTTGTAAATGTAAAACACAAAGCTTCAGTTAGCAGGCGTAAACAGGTAAAACTTTTTTCAGAAACTGTTAAAAACTGAGAAAGTTATTTAACTTTTTTTTTAACAAAAGCTTTAATTCTACCTGTTTAAAGGAAGACTGTACTTTGTATCCCGCCAATGTTAAATTTGCTATTTTTAGGTACATTTTTCACAAGATTGGTAAACGATAGGGAAATTAAACTTAACTTACTTATAGTTGTCGGGTTGCTCGAGCTACTGACATTTTTGCAACTTAATCCGTTAAACCATTAAGTTAAAAACAGAATAAGGGATAACACAAAGTTTCTACAAATTTTTTTACGGTATTTTACATTATTAATAATTTTTTGTATCTTTTGAAAAAGTCATAAAAGTGCCGGAAAATGTGAATGTACAAGATAAATAACTGGTAAAAATTTCAGCCTGGTATGTTTAATGGTTTCCGCAAAAATATACCTAAATGTTAAAAATCTTAATTTACGGGAACGGGCAAAAAGACAAAAAGGCACAAATCAAAAACAAAATATACACAAACAAGTAAATTTCCTATCAACATTTGGTTAAAAAGCTGAACTAACAGCTCAGAGTATTAAAAACAGTAATTTAGGTATTAAAAAAAAAACTAAAATTCCCTTTGCTCTAAAACGATCAGTATAAAATTATGAAAAATATTCGTTCGTTGTGACACGATCATTTTTCTGGGTAAACCTCCTAAAAAATTATTTTTACTTTCTCTTGCCTATATGAATATATAGGAAGGAAAGTATTGTTTTCATGTCGATTTTTCGAAATCGAGTTTTCACCGGATCTATACGTTTTCAGACCCCCTGAACCCAAAAAACATGTTTTTAGCGATTGGTCTGTGTGTGTGTCTGTGTGTGTGTGTGTCTGTGTGTGTGTGTGCGTGTGTGTGTGTGTCTGTGTGTGAACAGAATATCTCAAGAACGGAACATCGTACGAACTTGAAACTTGAAACTTAAGTTACATACCACTACCGGACGCGACACGAACATTTTCATCAAAATCGGTCAACCGGAAGTAGTAGTTTATTCGTATAATTTTTCAGTTTTTTGCAATTTTCTCAAAAACTGGTCTTACGATTTTTTTTAAAATCGCCTATTTTACTCAATTTTTTATTCTCTACAAGATAGGGTAGGCGCCATGTTTGCTGAAATTCTCGGTGAGGCTGTTTTCACGTAAAAACGTTGTTTTTTTTAAGATTACGGCTTTAATATAAATTTTAGCGCAAAAACTTATATAATAAAAGTTGTAGAGAATTTAAAAACCTACAACTTCTGTTTCAAACATTTTTTTGTATAACGCTTAGTTTAGCGGTAATTTTTGATTTTCTGTTTTTTTTCTCACGAAAACGTGAGAAAAATCGATTTTTTTAACATTTCGGTCTTAGTATACATTTTACGACAAAAGTGTATATAATTAAATTTATAGAAAATTAAAAGATCTACAACTTTTGTTTAGAGCATTTTTCTCTACAGAGCCTAGTTTAGCGTGAAAGCGTGATTTTCCGTATTTTTAAGCCAAACTGAGTTCGATTGTCATTTTGCGTCATTCACTCATGATTAAAATAAGGTTATGTTTTTGAGGTTAGTTTTTGTTCATTTCTAATGTTTTAATACTAATGTTAGGTTTATTATTAATTATTTTCATTGGCAAGAGAAAGTTGTGTGAGTGTTTCACACCAGATTTTTTTCACGTAATTTAATGTTTTTGTGGTTGATCTCGGTCTGAACTAGAACCGAAATTCGAAATTTTCAGTTTAAACCATCATACAGTCTCGCCTTAATGAAAAAAATACAAATATGCAGACTATTAAGGTAGGAGTATGGCCTGAGGATACTGATCAGCCATCTCAAGCTTCAGAATATACAGGGTGTCTCACGAGTAACCCGACAAACTTCCAAGGTGGTTTCCTCTCATCAAAATAATAAAAATGTTTATAGAAACATGGGTCCAGAAATGCTTCGTTAGCGAGTTACGGCTGGCAAAAGATTTCGCCCTGGGTTCACAAAATACGCCTAAATAAAGTCATCCTAGAGGTCTAGGAACCCAATTTTATGAGTAGATTTGATGGTTTCTTATGTATTCCAATCCGAAAAATTGAATAAAATAAGTTCCAGCACCATATCTCTAGTAGTTTTTGTAATATTTAATGAAAAACTGACAAATCTGTGCATAAAAATACGTTTTTTTATGTTTAAAGAACAATAACTGTGTTAAATGGCTAATAAATGTGTACATTTATTTAGCAAAACTTGTAGAGATTTTAATTCTGAAGAGAATGATGTCAAATAAGCCAATAATAAACAAACAAAAAATGTAAAAAACTGTAAAAAATTTATGTTTATCTCTACAAGTTTTCCTAAATAAATTTACACACTTATTGTAAATTAAATGTTAAATACATTTAATGTTAAATACATTTAACACAGTTATTGTTCTTTAAACCTAAAAAACGTATTTTTATGCACAGATTTGTCCGTTTTTCATTGGATATTACAAAAACTACTGAAGATATGGTTCTGGAACTTATTTTATTCAATTTTTCGGATTGAAATACATAAGAAACCATCAAATCTACTCATAAAAACTACTCATGGTTCTGGAACTTATTTTACTCAATTTTTCGGGTCGAAAGAAATAAGAAACCATCAAATCTACTCATAAAATTGGGTTCCTAGACCTCTAGGATGACCTTATTTAGGCGTATGTTTTGAACCCAGACCGAAATCTTTCGCTAGCCGTAACTCGCTAACGAAGCGTTTCCGGACCCATGTTTATATGAACTTTTTTCATTATTTTATGAGAGGAAACCACCTTAGAAGTTTGTCAGATTACTCGTGAGACACTCTGTATAATAGACTATAAGTGTGGCTAAGCTTGTATCAGTATGTTTGTAGATTGTGGATATACAAGTGTCAAATCTACATCCACTCTTTTAAATGGGACAGACATTTAAGTCGGTGTATATAGATTTGGGACTGCTTCACATACGGACAAGTTTGTATCACATTGTCTAGAGCCAGAAATGCAGAAAACAAATTTAACTTTTTGACCAGAAGTTAATAGCCTTCATCTTAGAGCGCTTAACTTACACAAACATTTTAATGATTTTTTAATACGTCAGCCAAAACCGCAAAGTTTTAGATAATTGATCCAGGTAGCTAAAAAAACTACTATCTTATCTGAAAATACTTCTCTGTAAATTCTTACGTAAACCCATGCAGATGGAAGGATGCCACATTTATATAGCTCAACTAAACTTACGGTTTTAGCTAAGAAACAATGTTTGAAATCTAAAATGTTGAAAATAGTTTGTTAACTTCATACTTTCAAATCGTGTAATCCACGCAGATCTTAACATATTAAACTATATCCACCAGGCATACCAGCAATTTAAAAAAACAATTTATTATAAAACAATAACAACGCACTAGTCCGTGCCATATTTATACCTTGCTGTTGTTTAGGTCAACAGCCGAAAGAAAGGCTGGTTGAACCTGTAGAGGTTTTACTAAGTAAAACGAGAAGTGAGGTGGTTTACCATAGCCTTCCTCACTGAGTGAAAAAGTACGCTTATCAGCATGCCGGGCCCTCTGAGAAGCACATAATTTCCACTCTGTAAATGACACCTTCACTTCATTCACCACAGGGTCTGGCTGTACAATGAAATTCATTACTTTCAGAGGAGATAACTCTGATTAGTGTCTTTTATACCTCTACCTCTTCTGTTCTTAAATGATTCAGTCATTTAATTGGCTGACCATGTGATAAGAAACATAACTATTTATTTTAGCCCTGCAACGAACAGATTGAGTGTAAATAATTTGACACTCAAGCTGTGTGTTAGGGGCAGATTTAGTAACCTAGTAACCTCAAACTTTTGACTCCGTAAAGGTGGAGAATAGATTGTGAATCAGTTTTACTAGTTATCTGATTTATATTTTCGTAGTTAACATAAATTATTAAACTAATTTTATCTTGCAGCTTATAAACATTGCAATAATACATTTGTATACTTTATTAATTTAACATCGTGTTTATTAGTTTAACATCGTTAATCTTTATTAATTTAACAGCGTGTTAATACGCTCAGCGAAAGCTTTCAGGAAACAATCAATTTGACATTTAAATTTGAGGGCCCTGTTAATGAGTGGTATTCTGAAAAGTTTTTAAGCAACTGTAAACATTAAATGTCAAAATATTTACTGGTTGTGTAGAGCTACACAGTTATACGTTTAAATAGATAAATTATTTCCTGTTTTGTTTACCAATAGATTCGGCCTAAAACATCATAGAATCTAATTAATTAGTAATCTTAGAATTATGCTTTTTCCTTCAAATCGCTTCTAGCTTTTTTACAGTGGGGTCCAACTGGTGATGTTCCTTTTCGTATTCTGCCATGTAAATTATTTAAAGTAAAATTGAATTTAAAAAAAAGTTTCTCTTCGTTTCTTTTAGCTCAGCAACAGTAGGTCAAAGAAAGATTCTCTTTGAAAGTCTGCGTGTGTTGGCTTTTTCATGAACTCATAATTAAAGAGCTAAGTGTACGATGTAGGTGTTATGTAATATTTTTCTCAAAAACTTATTTTTTGCGCTAATGAAGGTGCTAAGTGTTAAGTAGATGATGTAAAATACTTTTCTTTAAGTTTCAAGGAAAAACTAGTGGATAAAGACATTAAATCTTGCTTAATCCTGTTTTGTAATCGATAAAGATAATTGGAAAATAAATAAATAAGAGCAAGTTCATTTATTATTAGTTTATTTTTTTATCACTTTTTTTTAAATTCCTAATGTGTGTACGTTGCAATCTGTTCAATTCAGAACAATAAGCAACCCCATGACCCAATGAGATGAGGATGATATGTATGACGTGTAAATGAGGTGTAGTCTTGTACAGACTCAGGCCGACCATTCCTGAGAGAGTATGGTTAATTAAACCCCAACCATCAAAGTACACCGGCAACCACTGTCTAGTATTCAAATCCGTATAACACAGTTTATCACTTGACACTTACTTCTAACTGAATGTAAATAAATAATATTGTGACAATATCGGAAAGGAAAGAGTGTTCGAGAATGACCGAGAGTTTAAAAATGTTAACTTAAATAATAAGAGTAATAAATAGGGTTTTCCGAGAAATATTTATAAATATTATGCGTAATATAAATGGTATTTTTAGTACAGGTAATACAGGTTTATTGTTGTACGGGTATTGAGAGACCCGGGTACCTGTTTAGATAATTGGCCTTTTTGTATCACCTTCTATTCAATTCTTATTTGTTTACAGTTGTTAAGATTTATCCAGAAGCTCTCAGAAGGATTTTGTATTTTATTATTATATCGAAAATCTCTGTCTTTTCTCGAACTCTTCATTAGCTCACCTAAATAAACGTCGGTTTGTTTATGGTCTGGTTTTATGCATGATATGTCTGTATTTGAGTGTGTGAATTGCGTTGTGCTTAACGGTTACGTTAGAAAAGGTCAACGTTACTGTGTATTGTTTGACGTTGATTCTGTATAATTTTTGTAAGTAATATTAAGTAAATTAGTTAAGTTATTTATTGTATAAGTTAATTAGAAGTAGTTTGTTATTTATTAAATAATTTAATTGTAACACTTTAGTAGATGTAATATTGTACATTTTAGTCATTTATTTAATTGTAATATTCTTAGTTGTAATAAATACTTGTAATTTTAAACTTTAGTGTGCTAATTATTTAATTTACCCAGATCCCAAAACGGATTTCAGAGGTGTCACAATATAATATATAGCCTATATAATAATTAATAAATAGATAAATAATAATAGAATAATATTTTGCACTATCATAGTTATATTTATAATGAGCATTTTACAAATATTGTATTGTTTTAACGTACTCGTCTTTTAAGCACGGGGTAAGGAATTTTGGGTAAGTAATTCTTTTTTGTCGTATAGAGCCAATGTCATACCACGTGAGGTACTTTAGACGTTTCAGGAAACTCTTTTTGCAGCTCACATTCTCAGCATTTCTTCACTGTACGCTTTTCTCCTTTTTTCTGTATTTCCTCTTCATAAAAGTCTGCAATTAGTTGTCTGAATTTGGTACGGTTCATTTAGTTTTCTCAGTTTATTCCGGTTTTCTTAATATCTTTTCTGGCTTCTTTAAACAATTTTTCCAACACCTTAGGTCTATTATTTTAGTGTATTGAAAATTTGTCTTGTCATCCGGTTGTGATTGATTGTATACAGGTATCCGTAAAATTTTTATCTTATTTTTTTAATCGTTTCCATTAAGCGTTCATGTTCCTTGTACAGTTCTTTTCAACCACGTACCTACATTGTCCGACAACTACCTTCGGTCTATTATCATGCGGAGGATCTTTCTATAAAATTTCTCTACTTCTTTTAGACCAGCCTTCCTGGTAAGTTTAAGAGACTCATTAGCGTACAGACACTCAGGTTTTACAATTGGTGAATTCTTCAGATCTACTGGCCATCGGCCATCTTTCCTCGTCTGCTGTTCGTTCCTTTTCGTTGGTCTTCCGTTGTATTATTTCCTCGAGGTACGCGAAATTACTGACTTTTAATTTTTCCGTATTGTGTCTTCAAATGCCTAGGGCAAAGTAATAAAATTATATGAATATATTATAAAATAAATAAAACTATGAAGAATAATAAATAAAAAACTTTTTGTTCTAAGAATTATTTATAAACTCAATAGGGCCGATGTAAGAACTGATCTAAATGTAACTTCTGTTGATTTTCTTATTGGAGAAAGAAATGGTTTTTCCACATTAAACATAAATATGTCAAATAAAGGTCTCTTAAGAATTGCTGAAAAATGTTACGCTGTAAGATGGAGGCGGTTGGGACGACCACGGAGAAGATGGAGTGTTTTTGAGAACAGAACAAACTGTAAGATTGTAATTCTAGATGAGAAAAGAAGAAGTCAATATATTTTATTTGCTTTCTAAATAAATATTAGAATAACATTCTACGGTACGTACTCTGTTATAAAAATGGATGAAATGCCAAGTGTACATAACCAAAATGAAGCGACTAAATGAACGACCTATTTCAAAGGAAAAAGTAACAACAAAGAAACAGAGAGTTAATTCATTAACATTTTATTAAAATTAAATATACAGCAACAAAGAATGAAGCAAAGCAAGAGTGCACAATATCATCGTAGTATTAATATTCAGAAATAAATTTACAGTACTTTATCCTATCGTATTAATATTAAGCGGGGCGGATTTCTACGTTGTAGTTAATTATAAACAGCACCTCTCTTTGAGTGTACGCGTTTCACTCGTTCGTTTCACTCCTCTCCACACCCTTCTTCTACAATCTGAAACGCTCTCGCTTACTCCACCTGAATTTGAAACAACAAACCGTCATAGAGTTTGCTTCATTAGTCAGACCATTCATCTGAGACGTGTTTTGTGATTACCCGGTCTAAAATTCGGCTTCCCTTTTCGATATTTTCCGTCTTCTATACAACTCCTTCTCACTCTTTATACTTTCCCCATTCTCAATTAGTACGAACCTCACTCGGTTTTTACAAAAAAAAAACGGTACACCCCTACCGCAACTCTTTACCGACTTCAACCCTGTACAGTCAGTTGTCTACCCCTTTCTATTTAACTCGTTCTACAGCTGAAGGTAATCTACTTTGGAATGAACCCACTGAAGCAACATTTCCATATCCTTTTCTGTTTCTGTATAGAAGTAAAAAACTTTTTTCTTTATATTATCCAGTTAATTATAGAATATTTTAACTCGACGGCAAAAGAGAAAAAAAATTACAAAGAGAAACAGTAAGAAAGAAGAAGGCGATTCAATAGCAAGAAGGTCTCCGTTATTCTTAAATGTATAATATTACGCTTCAATAATTAATTACACTACATTCATTTTTACAAAGGCAAGAATTATTAAGAAAATTATGTTTAAATAAACAATGTAAATATCGCAGCAGGCTCAAACTCAACCTTCATCAAAAGATATTGTGCACACCTGATACCTTCTATTCGTTCAAATAATAATCTATACATTACAATTTTAATCCTTTAGTCATGTCCTTAGAACACTAACCGACTCGTTTTACAATTCATCTTGTTTTTGTTTGTTTATTTGGAATCATTTTTTTTTTAGGTACTGCTAATTTGTGTACGTTGCAATCTGTTCAATTGAGAACAATAAGCAACCCCATGACCCAATGAGATAAGGATGATATGTATGACGTGTAGTCTTGCGCAGACTCAGGCCGATCATTCCTGAGAGAGTATGGTTAATTGAAACCCAATTATCAAAGTACACCAGTAACCACTGTCTAGTATTCAAATCCGTATAAAAGTAACTACCTTTACTAGAATTTGAACCAGGAACCTTCGTCTCCGAAAATCAGCTGTCAAACAGCTCACTAGCGACGATGACGTTACCCTTAGACCAACGCTGAGGGTTTAGAATTTATTACCATATTTTTATGTTATTTATTTAAGGGTCTAGAGGTAAAGTCGTCATC
The DNA here is from genome assembly GCA_035578175.1 of Catonia carolina. Classification (NCBI taxonomy): domain Eukaryota; kingdom Metazoa; phylum Arthropoda; class Insecta; order Hemiptera; family Achilidae; genus Catonia; species Catonia carolina. Next base: position 435,832,786 of record JAQMRL010000001.1, on the reverse strand, counting down.
AAAATCAGCTGTTTAACAGTTGATTTTCGGAGACAAAGGTCCCTAGTTCAAATCCTAGTGAAGGTAGTTACTTTTATACGGATTTCAATGCTAGACAGTGGTTACCGGTGTACTTTGATGGTTGGGGTTCAATAACCATACTCTCTTCTGAATGATCGGCCTGAGTCTGTGCACCTCATTTACACGTCATACATATCATCCTCATCTCACTGGGTCATGGGGTTGCTTATTGTTCTAAATTGAACAAATTGCAACGTACACACATTAGGGATTTAAAAAAAAATTATTTAAGGTAGTATCAACAATGCAGTCATTAGTGACCAATTAAAAAACCAAAATATTACTGTAACAAAATAACAAAGACCAATTAACAAATATTAACAACAATGTATTACTAACAAAAATTAATTACTTGCATGAAAAATTATTTACAAGCAAACAAAACTATTTTTAAGAGTGTTTTCGCTAGGCATCATATAGATTATGTACAGTTTTATAAATTAAGGCTCTTCATCACCTGCAACACACTTTCAATCTTGTCTTCATGGTGGAAAAGATTACTCAGACACTTCTTTAAGCTGGAATCTTCGTCTTTGGGCTTTTGTGAACCGAAAATCAAATAAAATATGTTTCACCGACAATTTATTGGTCTTCATAGCAGAAATGAGAGATCGGTGGGATAGCAGATCTAGAAAATATGTAATCATGTTTAAATTGAGTATTGTCTTTACGTAATCGCAAAAGGACCACATGATCTCGTCGACTCTCCAATTCTCCTCGAAGATTTCTCAATCTTTTCAATTCTTCTCAAAGATGTCTTCTCTAATTTCGTGTAATTTTGATAATTTTGAATTCTATTCATTGTTCCATTTTTCTTTCATACGTTTCAAACAAAAGGTGGTCTACCAGAGCAATAGCAAGGTTGTTTAGTACCATAATTTTAAATTACAGTTGTAAACTAGCTATATCATCTAAGTGAAGGTTTTTGATGTTAGATGCAAAGAGCTATGCGACGGTAAAAATTACGCCTTGATCTAAAAGTGATTCTTTATAAATCTTTACTTAATGAGACAACACAAAAAGAAATTACATAAACAATTAAATGAATTAGATGGTGCGTGGTTGACACATTTATTAGTAAACATGAATAACTACGATTTGATTACAGCCTATAAATATAAATATCATAAAATTCATTGATTTTGTCAACGTTATTCATTTGAAGATATTTCTTCATTTTTCTTCCATTAATAATTGTCCATCTCGACTTTTTTAACTTGAAAATTTTACGTTTTCACCTTCAACTAAATATTTCACTACAGAATGATAATTATTGCGTCATTCAAATCTAATCTTGTACGTAAAAAATTTGCGCTATCTTTGTTAAATAATACTGTAGTAATACTTATCTTCTTTCGTTATTATGGGTGTCCTCAAAACAAATTTTATACATCTCTTATTTGTTTTTTGAAAACAAACATACACAACAGGAGGTGTTTTATTGCAACGTACACACATTAGAGATTAAGAAAATGAACTCCACCACTTTACCCCTTAAGAGCAAGTGATCGTGAAGTTATAGAGATAGTGATGAGTAAGTGAATCAGTTAGTCTATCAATAAGTTAGTATATACAGATTATTACCGATAATATTTTCATAAGAGATTAGGCTTCCCATGACCGACAGGTGGGTTTTGAATTATTTGCACTCAATCTGTTAGTTCCAAGGCTACAAAACATAGTTTTTTTCGTATCACATGGTCAGTCAATTATATGACTGAATTATTTAACAATAAAAGATGTAGATGTGAAAATGACACTATTTAGAATTACATCCTCTGCTAGTCATGATTTTCATTTTGCATCCTGACCCTCTGGTGAATAAAAGGATAGTGTTATTTGCAGAGAGGAAAGTATATGTTTTGCAAAATCCTGGCATGGTGATAAGCATACTTTTCAACTCAGTGAGGAAGGCAAAACTAAACCACCTCACTACTCATTTTACTGAGTAACACCTCTAAAGGTTCAACTAAACCTTTTGGTTGATGACCTAAACAACAACAACAAGAAATTCAGACACTTGTATGTATTTTATTTTGTTCCTAAATTTCTTACAAAGAGAACACAGCTATGATTAATAAACAAGGAAGAATGATAAAGACGGAAAAGCACATTCCTGGTTCTCAGAACTGATCATTAAAGTTAAGATAGGGTAGAATTGAAAAACTGTTCTTGTTTTGAGAATATATTTTTATAAAGTACTGTAAACAAAGTAAACATTTTGAACTTATAACGTTAATTTCGAAGTAAATCAATCAGGTAGGCCTGTAATATTTTAGCTGATATAGTTCGACAGTAATTACTTACTTCACGGTAAAACATGAATGACGGCGGCAGCTGTTCCCATAGAAACAATCTTGTCACGATGAATTTGAAGTGAACCCTTATGTTCAATACTTATACGTTACGTAATACTCAAGTAATACCAGGATCATATCAGATACTCTTATATTGAGCAAAGGGTGTAATATTCTCTGAAAACAACAATCATGCTAAGAAATAATAATACCCTGCTCTGTTTAAACATTGCAGTGCACTAATGGAAAATTGATGAAGGCCTTTAACATCTATTCGGTAACTAATCCTACTAATTAAAGCCGGAAAAGTGATTTTAATCAATATTGATCAAATCTTGAAACTTCCTCGATAGAAATTTTTGATTCAGCTTGGTGAAGCATGCCCGCGCGTAGCGCGGGCTTAATGTTAGCACCAGTTGGAAACACTTGGTTAGAAGTTGCTTACGTTTCAGACTGCATAAGTTTGAAGTTAAAGATTTCAAATTGTTGATCAGACCATTGTTGTTGAAGACACTTTATGAGAATTGCAACAGAAGAGCTAATCCACGAAAAAACAGGACTGTTAAAATGTTTCCAAAAGGATGGATGTCAGTGACCCAAAATGTCAGAAACATTCAAATTAAGTAAAAATAATACAAAAAACCAAACGCCATAACCATTGGACCAAAAGTTAACTTAACAAAAATAATATGTACATAAAAGTTTAATCCTAGTAAAAGTTTTAAATTTTTATACGGATTTTAATACTAGACAGTGGTTAACGGTGTACTTTGATGGTTGGGGTTCAATTAACCATACTCTCTCATGAATTCTTGGCCTGGGTCTGTACAAGACTACACCTCATTTACTCGTCGTACACGTCATCCTCATCTCAATGGGACATATTAGGGATAAAAATAAATTTAAGAAAATAAAATTTTTAAACAGAACTAAGAAAAAAGCAAATTACATAAACTAAATGTTTTCAAACGGAAAAAGTATTCCACTTTGGCCAAAATGTTTACACAGATTCTAAAAATGAGGTTGCCGAACCGATACAGGATACCCCTTAATATTACACGAAGATTTGAAATTTTTGGGTCTATTTTTTTGTGTAAGGATTCTAGACACGGTCTCGGTGGTGACAAGTGTCGTTTTCTTCGCCAAAAAATCAACAAAACCCCTAAATTTCCAAATGAATAAACCAACAGCTGACGATTTTCAGGTTTTCCAAAAGGGTATAATCAATCAAAAATTAAGGAAACACACGTAAGATTGCATCAATTATTTTTCTAGGAGGCTGCAAATCGATTAAGCAAATCATCTGTTACGTAAACCGTCAAAAAACCGTATTACAAAAATCCCTATTTTTTTATTTTTTGGTTTGATCAGGAATTCGGAAAAAATGACGAAGAGTGAAGGAAAATCTGTTCGTGGAGAGCTTTCCATTACATTACATTTAAAGAAAAAGTTTGACCAGAATCAGTCTAGTGGAAAGTGAAACCAACTCGACCAAAATCCTTATCCTTTTAAATACATATATTTTTTAAGTAAAATTTTATTTATTTATTTTTTTAATAAAAAGGATATCTTGAGGTCTCTAATACACAAGACTATATCCATTTCCAAGAATTCTATACAAGCTTTTTCTATTTTTGATTTTTCTTTGGTTCCAAAATATTTTAACATGATGAACTTGTTCCAGTTTTTGCCCTTTACAATAATATTAGCCCTTATTATACGCTGCCTCGTTTAAAGACTTAATTCTTTTTGACGTTCAGATCAAATCTAGCTTCTGCGCATCTCACACTATCATTGATTTATATCAATTATTAAGCAAATATTAATTTTTCTAATTTTTTTGTAAAACACCTGAGCATAGGTTTTAATCAATTTATTCGGAAAAATATTTGGTCGAAATAATATTTCTGAATTTACAATCGTAGTATGATATTACACTGTGCATTTTAGCATATTAGGAATTTAATATTTTACAAGAACAATATACAACGAACGTTTGCAATGTTCTTAGTAATTTTTATAAAAGAATAACAAGTATACAAATGTACCTGATGATAATGGTAAATATAAGAACCTACAGTCTAGCCTAGTTCACCCTCGTTATATTCTATTGTTATAGGAATGTTTCCAGTCTATATTACAGAATAGTTATTACATATGTTTGTATGAAACTGTAATATAATATGTATTATTACGGATAAATGATCATATTATTATTCTGCATCCTGCTCAGTGAAATAAAAGAAGTGTAGAAAAAAGAAAAAAGAATAATATAAGTGAAGACCCTGTGTTAACGAGCTATAGCAGCCGGGCGTGACGACGGTGCACCGGATGCGGACTCGCCCTGCACTAAGTGTTCCACAACTACTACTGGATGGAGACGACGGCAATCGCTTCGAGCGTTAAGATGAACATGACAAAATGAAGTACTGGTATAGCAAGCAATAAGTTCAGCAGTATCATCAAAGAAAAAATTACATTTTATAAAGTTACTGAAGTATATTTTCAAGAAATTTACTGAGTAATTTATATCAGCAAATGTTTCAATTATATAAAAATTGAAAGAAATTGCTATAATTTGTTAAATGGTGAAAAACGTCACGCTATTTTAATATTAAAATATTTTCAGTGATACATAATCCAACATTTTAACTTTATACTTTTATAAATTAAAATCTGTGCCCAAAAGGCAGGTGGAATGTTAAATTATTTGAACTCGGTCTGCTAGTTCCAGGACTAAAAAAAATATTTTTGTTTCTTATCACATAGTCAGCCAATTATATGACTGAAATATTTAAGAACAGAAGAGATAGAAATGTAAAAGACACCAGTCAGAGTTATCTCCTTTAAGAATAAAGAATTTCATTATACAGCCAGACGAAGTGGAGAATAAAGTGGATGGGTCATTTACAGGGTGTAAAGTATATGCTTTTTAAAGGGCCTGGGATGCTGATAAACATACTTTTCCACTCACTGAGGTAAACCACCTCCCTCCTTGTTTTATTTAATAAAGCCTCTAGAAGGTCAAACCAGCCTTTCGGCTGATGACCTAAACAACAGAAAATTAAAATCATCTACTGTGTACAATTAAACAAATAATTCATTTAATTTTATAGTGGCAATTAATTTCATTCTATTTTAAAATTTTTAATCATTCGTAAATGAAATGAATAATTAAATTTTCTAGTTATCGTAATTACTCAGAAACTTCCCAACCGATTTAAAAAACTTATTTCAATGTTGGAAGCTTATAACCTTCTGAGTAATCTCAGCATTGTGTAATTTATAAATTTTAGACAAATATTTTGTGATTTGTAACATTAAGTTAATTAATATTTTATTTTTTTAGTGTAAAGGGAAGGTTAGTTCTCTTATATGTGCACAATGTGTCGTGTTATATAGTCAGGGATGACACAATCAGGTGCGGCACAGTACCGCCCTACCATGTAACATCATCGTTTAGTCCGTTTCTCAATTTTTTTAACCCAATTTTTTACCTCAATTTTTTTAATGTGTGTACTTTGGAATCTGTTCAATTAAGAACAATAACCAAACCCAAAACCCAATTAGATGAGGATAATATGTATGACGTGTACATGAGTTGAAGTCTTGTACAAACTCAGGCTGACCATTCCTGAAAGAAGAAGGTGAAGAGAAGGAAACTTAAGCGTTGGATTTTTAATTTATTTAGAAAGATTAGATGACATGTATCATATTGTTTGTTAACATTATTCAAAACTACAATGATGATTTGGTGTCACCGAGGTAAATGTTGGTACTGCGTGTGAATGTGTGAGAGCGTGTGTTTATGTGACTGTATGGTTTTCCCTTTTACTTTTATTTGTTTCGTCTCTTTTTTTCAATAAAGTATTATTTTGTGAAGAATCCCAAGCTAAGTTGGAAAATGTTCCTTCCCTACCTACAGTCCAGTTTGTCTTTGTAGGTCAGATAGTTTTGTAATAAACTGATTTGTACATTTTTATTTTATTTTATTCATATATAAGATTTACTTCAATTATTATTACTATTATAATTCTACATAATTATTCTATTATAATTATTATTATTCGTTATTATAAACGAATGTGTTAGTTGTAAATATGTATAGTTATAAGAAATATGATAGGTTTGTATATAAATTGTATTTTCTTATTGAGCAAAAGTATAATATACATTATTGTTATTGTAAAATTGCCCAATTATCTACACTTTGTTGTTTTGGTCATCAGCCGAAAGGCTGGTTTGAACCTGTAGAGGTTTTACTAAGTAAAACGAGGAGTGAGGTGGTTTACCATTGCCTTCCTCACTGAATGGAAAAGTTCACTTATCAGTATGCCGGGCCCTCTGAAAAGCACATATTTTCCACTCTGCAAATGACACCTTCACTTCATTCACCACAGGGTCTGGCTGTATAATGAAATTCATTACTTTCAAAGAAGATAACTCTGATTAGTGTCTTTTACACCTCTACCTCTTCTGTTCTTAAATGATTCAGTCATTTAATTGGCTGACCATGTGACAAGAAACAGAACTATTTATTTTAGCCCTGCAACTAACAGATTGAGTGTAAATAATTTGACACTCCACCTGTCTGTTATGGGCAGGTCTACACTTTAGCAAAGTTGAAATAGCTAAAAAAACTTTCAAGAAGATATCGGTAAGGATCTTACCTACAACCATACAATAATATTTATAACAGTTTGTAATGTTAGATACTGAAATATGAAAGTATTAGAAAACCTACAATACTAATAAAGTTGTTAATAAATACTGACACACCTTACGAAATATTTACGGTCAAAATTATGAGATAAAATCCGAATCGAATCAAGTTGAAGTAAAATAAAAAATCTGGTGTGAAACACTCACACAACTTTCTCTTGCCAATGCAAATAATGACCAATATAACCTAACATTTGTAATAAAACATTAGAAATAAACAAAAAACTATCCTAAAAAAATAACCTTATTTCAATCATGAGTGATAGACACACAAGAAAAATCAACCTCAATTTGGCTTAAAAATACAGAAATCACTCTTTCACGCTAAATTAGGCTCTGTAGAGAAAAATGTTTTAAATAAAAGTCGTAGATCTTTTAATTTCCTATAAATTAAATTGTACACTTTTGTCGTTAAATGCATACTAAGGCCGAAATATTCAAAAAATCGATATTTCACACGTTTTCGTGAGAAAAAACAGAAAATTGCTAATTACCGCTAAACTAAGCGTTATACAAAAAAATGTTTAAATAAAAGTTGTAGGATTTTAAATTCTCTACAACTTTTATTATGTAAATTTTTGCGCTAATATGCATATTAAAGCCGTAATTTAAAAAAAACAATTTTTTACGTGAAAACAGCCTCACCGAGAATTTCAGCAAACATGGCGCCTACCCTATCTTGTACAGCATAAACAAATTAGTAAACCAGGCGATTTTTAAAAAAATCGTAGGACCAGTTTTTGAGAAAATCGCAAACAAGTGAAAAATTACATGAATAAACTACTACTTCCGGTTGACCGATTTTGATGAAAATGTTCGTGTCGGGTTCGGTAGTGGTATGTAACTCAAGTTTTAAGTTTCAAGTTCGTACGATGTTCCGTTCTTGAGATATTCTGTTCACACACACACTCAGACCAATCGCTAAAAACATGTTTTTTGGGTTCAGAGGGTCTGAAAACGTGTAGATCCGGTAAAAACTCGATTTGTTAAAATCGACATGAAAACAATACTTTCCTTCCTATATATTATTCATAAAGGCAAGAGAAAGGAAAAATTAAATTATATAAATTCTACACAAAAAACTAAAAATTTGTCTAATAAAAATAAATATAATCGTAAATGAAATTATAACTAAAAACGTATCTAGTTTAAATATTCTGAGAGAAATTCACTCATTGTGATATTTTATCAGGTGGTTAAATGGTGTAATCTATCAACTGAAAATGTCAAGTGACTTTACATTCAATATCACGTATAGCAGTATGTCATGAAAATATGTTTTCAAGATGAAACTGGAAGAGAAGGTCCCATAAGTGAAGCTTTTATCCTATGGGAAATGTTTGCACCGTATTTTGTGATCGTGATAATAAATAAATGCAGATAAATTATTTCACAGCTCTAAAATAAAAGAAATAGAAAGAACAAACTATAAACAACACTATTAAATACTACTGTCATTTCATTTAAACTTTCACATTCACAATTAAAGCAAATCAAAATATAAATAATAAATTCTATCACAAAACTACGGTTAAAAGAAATTTTTCACTACAAAAAATATTTTTAAAAACTATTTAACCCACCGGGTTGGTCTAGAGGTAAAGTCGTCACTAAAATCAGCTGTTTAACAGCTGATTTTTGGAGATGAAGGTCTGGTTCTAATCCTAGTAAAGATAGTTACTTTTATATGGATTTGAATGCTTGACAGTGGTTACCGGTGTACTTTGATGGTTGTAATTCAATTAACCATACTCTCTCAGGGATGGTCGACCTGAGCCTGTACAAGACTATACCTCATTTACACGTCATACACATCATCCTCATCTCATGGGGTGGGTGATGGGGTTGCTTATTGTTCTCAATTGAACAGATTGCAACGTAAACACATTAGGGATTACAAAAAAAACTATTTAGGCCTATTTTAGAATAATGTATGATTTTATAATATAAATTTTTTAATTTCAGACAACCCACCGAATTGGTCTAGTGGTAAAGTTGCCACCACGAGTCAGCTGTTTAACAGCTGATTTCATAAACGAAGGTTCCGTGGTTCGAATCCTAGTAAAGTTAATATTTTTATTCGGATTTGAAGTCTAGACAGTGGTTACCGGTGCACTTTGATCTTCTTCTTCTTGAAGTGCCTATCCTCTATGGATGTTGGCCATCACATTGGTCCACATTACTCTATTCACTGCCGTTCTGAACAGAGCTGTTGACGTCATCCCAGTCCACGCCCGCAAATTCCGCAGCCACGATATCCGTCTTCGCCCTACTGATCGTTGCCCCTCTATCTTCCCCTGTAGGATGAGTTGAAGAAGGTGATATTTTTCGTTTCGCATGATGTGCCCGAAGTACTCCAATTTTCTACGCTTGACAAGTTGTAAGAATTCTAGTTGTCCATCAATGCGTTGTAGTACCGCATCGTTTGACACGTGGTGTGTCCATGAGATTCTGAGCATGCGGCGATAGCACCACATCTCAAATGCATCTATGCGATTACATGAGGCATCAGTAAGGGTCCACGCTTCCGCCCCATACAGAAGGGTTGAGAGTACATAACATTTGATGGATGGATGCACTTTGATGGATGGGGTTTAATCTATCTTACTCTTTTAGGAATTGTCGGGCTGAGTCTACACAAAACTACATCTTATTTACATGTCATAGATATCGTTCTCATCTCATTGGGTCATATGGTTAGTTCTTGTTTTTAAATTGAACAGATTGTACCGGACCCACATTAGGAATTATATAAAGTAATTTCAATTGTTTAGGGCTAATAAATGTCATTTAAAAATTTTACAGACTGAAAAATTGAAGATTCAAAAGTTCTGGCCGAACAAATTTTTCCAAAATAATGTTGTAGACACGAACCTTAAGGAGAGTTCGATATCATTGAGTGTATATTGGTAAAATTAGTGATATATAAGAACATGAAAAAATTAAAAAATATACGTGTACAAATTTAACAAAAATACTAAGTAGGGTAGTAATTTTGTCCAAAACACTAACGGGCAGGTGGAGTGTTAAATTATTAGCACTCGATCTGCTAGTTCCAAGGTTACAAAAAATAGTTCTGTTTGTTATCACATGGTTAGCCAATTATATGACTGAAGCATTTAAGAACAGAAGAGGTAGGAATGTAAAAGACACTTGTCGGAGTTATCTCCTCTGAGAGTAATAAATTTCACTAACCAGCCAGACACTGTGGTGAATGAAGTGAAGGTGTCATTTGCAGGTTGCAGAGTAGATGCTTTTCAGAGGGCCTGGCATGCTGATAAGCATACTCTGTCAACTCAGTGAGAAAGACAATAAAATCACCTCAATCCTCGTTCTTACTTAGTGAAACCTCTAGAGGTTTAAACCAGCCTTTCGGCTGTTGACCTAAATAACAAAGAGTAGTAATAAACATTTTTAAAAATGAAACAAAATACAGTATGATAAACGAAATTAAATTTATAAAATAAAAATCCTTACCATGATTAACAAGAAATGACGTTTAAAAATAATATTGTAGATAAAAATACAATTTAAAACAACATTTACCAATATAAAGAAATAAAATAGTAAGTTATACACAAACAAAAATCATAAAAATCTCGTATCCGTGAAAACGTCGTTTAGAAAAATACACATGTACATAAGATTTTTAAATACGTAGGCCTAAATAAATTGTAGTTACTGAGTAAAGAGGGCTGTGTTATGAAGATATTCCTCTTCTTTTGCATTCCAACTTATAAAACTTTTTTCTAATATCTTATAAAAATAAAAGAAGAGTTAAATTCAGAGTATTCAACCTTGTCATTGAACTAAAACCAACTAAACGTCAAGAACACGAACAGGATGAAGTACTATTTATGTCAGATAGGAAGGGAAAGGTCCAACTCAAGATATTTACATGGAAGCTGACTATTTCATTCTCAGTAATATAATTGAACTAAAACATTGTTGCTGACGTAGTCCAAATTTTGGTTAATAAATACAATTTTCTTCACAAAGTTCTCTTTAGTGAGGGCTAGTTTAGCGTGTGTAGATGTAAAGACAAGACAGTGTAAGGTAATATGAGTTACCATAGCAACGACATTGCCTAGCCAACTTTGTAGCACTGTACTGTGAAAGTTCTGGGTAGAACTACTTCATCATTTAATGAAAAGGTATAACTTTCAATGAACAAATTAAAACATTGAAATATATATTTAATACTCACCAATTTTAAGTTTACCTGTAAGTTCTACCGTTATTTAATAATTTATAAAATAATTAGCCCTGTAGCTAACTGGAAAAGAAGTTAACAAAAGCTCCATTATTAAAAAAAAACTGCATATTAGAAAAATGTTTGTGGTTTAGGTCAACAGCCAAAAGGCTGGTTTGAACCTCTAGAGGTTTTACTAAGTAAAACGAGGAGTGAAATGGGTTACATTTTGCCTTCCTCACTGAGCACAAAATTAGCCTATGCTAATCAGCATACAAGGCCCTCTTAAAAGCATCTACTCTGCACCCTGCAAATGACACCTTCACTTCATTCACCGCAGGGTCTGGCTGTGTAATGAAATTCATTACTTTCAGAAGAGATAACTCTGACTAGTGTCTTTTACACCTCTAACGCTTCTGTTCTTCAATAGTTCAATCATATAATTGGCTGACCACATGATAAGAAACAGAACTATTTTTTGTAGCCTTGGAACTAGCAGATCGTGTGCAAATAATTTAACACTCCGCCTGCCTGTTATGGTCGAAGAAAAATGTTTTATTGTGCAAAAATGGTAAAAAATGTGTACTGACGCAAAAATGACTGATGCACCGACCTGTTATTTTTGCAACGATACTACACTGGCGAGAAAACACTCACTCATACAATGCCCACGATTACGTAATCTACGAGAACAGTATACCGTAACACAAAATACCAACTCATGTTAACGAATATCAAGAGTACAAATAACGTGTTTGTGTACCTCAGAGACTTATAGGTGCACACAACACATTTTATTTAAAATTCTGTAATTTTTAAATAATTCTGGTTGCTAATGACTTAATATTGTTGATGCTAACTTGAAAAATAAATGTAAAAAACAATCGTGTAAGTACTTCTGATTGTTCCCAATGAAATTAACTCATACAAAAATATACTAATTCAGGAGTAGCCAATACGGCCTACCTGTTCTGTCCGTCTGTCTTCGAAGCCATTATATTGCAAAAATGCCTGTATTATTATTTGTACAGTTGTTTTGTAAATTTACTCGGGAATATTTTTTACAGTCCACTACTAACGACTTACAGGTCTAGTTGCTTCTTTACAAAGAGATAGACAAAACAAAAGAGAGAGAGCTATATATATAGCCTAATGTACGTGACGTTTCAAAAATACGCGTTATATAATATAAGCCTTGTACAATATTATCGTCGGTACAGTTAGTTTCTGTTACGGCAAATGTTTTTGACATGAACAAAACATTCAGAAAACATCGAGATAATTTAGTTGCCGGCTTCAGTAACAGACTAACCGGTCACCTGTTGGAAAATTTAAAAATCTATGATTTCTCCGATATAACCAACAGGAAACCTACTTTTTTCGTTTTACGTGTGATTCTTCTGCAATTTCTGCTAATGCAGACGAGGGATAAAGTTGATAATAAAAATGAGTGTAATGTGACAAATTTACTGGACACCTGGAGTTGTTTATTTTTGAGTCTATTGAAATAAAAATAAACATCTCCAGCTGATTAAAATGAATACTTTAAAAATTATTCAATTTACATTAACAAAAATATGTTAAAAGAATTATTTATTTGGTTACTAGGCAACTAAGAAGAAGAAAAGATTTTGTAAAATTATTTTAATGGGGGACAAGAGGCCAAACCGAACGAGTGGTCCCTCATTATTGTGCCTAAATAAATAGTAATGAACATTTTATAATGAACAGTAAATACAAATAAATAATAATATATATAATCTTCATGTTATAAAAGAGACACTAATTATTCAACGTTAGAACAATAGGATTATCTAGTAGCTTTTCAATCGTAGATGTATGAAAACAATAACAATAACAGTGACTTGAGAAATATACTAATTATGAATCTATGTTTAAAATAGAAAGAACTAATGAACATTTTAATTTACACTTCAGACTAGACATTGTAAAAGGATTGTGAGAATCAATGTGATGGTAATTATAAAGAACACTGTTTAAAATAAAAAATAAATTAATGAACAATTAATAAATAATTTAGGAGTTTTTATTTAATCTTTAAAATTGGCCAATCCCTTCTGGGGATTATTTAGTTTCTTTATATGAGTGATGAAAAAATGCAAGAACTGACCGGGAATCGAATCCGGGACCCGATGTAGAAAACAGGAAACGTACTAACCAAATATTAATTTATATTAAGACCAGCAAAGATATTCATAGCAGTTTAAACAAAACAACCTACTAAATTTTTTTATAATATTACATTTTTTACCATAACTAGAATATTAAAAGTGAGAGAAAACACTATAGTTGCCCGTTATGTATAAAGAACGAAACATATAATTGCTTTTAGTTGAATCTATGTAGGTTGTATGTATAATGTTGATATTCACCGAGTTAAAAACCTTTAATTGTTTTACATAATTTTGTTTTTTTTATATATTTTATATTAAAACTTGGAAAGAGAATTCAGTAAATATAGTTAAGTCCGTGTTTGGTCAGGAGTTATGGCTTTGATAAGCCAGTTGGCAGAGTAACAAGCAAAATATTATCTTCAGTTAACTGTCAGGTTGGCTGTGTTGCGTGGAAATTGTTCAGCAGTAACAACAGCGAGCGGCATTACGTAATAGAGTAACCAAAGCTCCTCCTATACAACATTCATCAACCAGAAATTTACGGCAACACTCGTCAAGCGGTTAGATATCTGATTTATTCTTTCTACAGTAACTCCATCTATCTAAAAACTACCTCTAATAAAACATTAACCAGACTTATCTAATAATACAACACAAAATTTCATAAATTATTAAACCCTCCCAAAAACCATTATTTTTATGTAAAAATATAGATAAGTATTTTATTTGAGTTAAATGAAATATTATTTTTCACGATCCAAAATTGGTTTCAATATAAAACTCTTGTTACTTTTTTTATTCCTAATTTGTGTACGTTGCAATTTATTCAATTCAGAACAATAAGCAACCCCATGGCCCAATGAGATGAGGATGATGTGCATGATGTGTAAATGAGGTATAGTCTTGTACAGACCCAGGCCGACCATTCCTGAGAGAGTATGGTTAATTGAACCCCAACCATCAAGGTACACCGGTAACCACTGTCTAGTATTCAAATTCGTATAAAAGTAAATACCTTTACTAGGATTTGAACCAGGAACCTTCGTCTCCGAAAAAAAGCTGTTAAATAGCTGATTTTGGCGACGACTTTACCTCTAGACGAACCCGGTGGGTAACTCTTGTTATTGGTAAATAAATGAATTAAAGTTCTCTACTTATTAACAATCGATATACAATACCCTCTCTCTTAATCGATCTTTCCATTAACCAACTCTTTTCCAAAAGGGTGATTTTGTTCACTTTTTTAGTCGTATTGATTACTAAGATAATTAAGTAACCCTGTACTTCAGCATTTCAATCAGTTTATAACCAACAGAGCTATCAAGGCGGCTAGGCGTATCTTTTATACCCAGTACGTTTCAAAAGAACACCCGGAAGTAAAAGGAAAAATACATGTAAAGAGAGAAATACTGGAATATTAACCTCTTATAGAAAGGACAAGGTATTGGGTTTTGGGTTTCCTCTCTAAAAACAACGCAGGATAATATTCAAATTGTATTTGACAATTACTATACAACCCAAGAAAGAAACCGGCCGCATTGGCGCAGTTGGTAACGTGCTCGCCTCTCATCATGCGGTCCTGGGTTCGAATCCTACTCAGGCACGGCATATTTTCATACGTTACAAAAAATCATTTCATCCTCCATTGTACAATAGTTACACCCCAACGTCGTCGCTAATGACCGTTGTGGTTGATGCGACGTTAAACAAATAAAAAAAAAATAAAAATAAAAAAAGAAACCAAAGAGATGCTTGAAGAAGGACCTCGTGACGTTCGATTTTTTTTCACGTCTGATTTAGTATAAAAACATCAGAAAGTTTGCATCTGAGTTACTCCTTGATAACGACTGAAAAACAGAAAACTACGAGAATAATTTTCAAGCTACAATACCATTAACATTTAGAAGCTACAATTTTCGTAATAGTAGACTTGTTTTATACGTAACGGCAAAAAATTATTTGTTTAATAACTGAAATGCAGTAGAGTCTCAATTTTCCGACTCAAACTGCACTGGGAGATAGTCGGATAAGAAAAATGTCGAATAATACGGCACCACAAGTTAATTTAAATAAATAATACACTTATTAGATGTGAAAAATACATTTTATGAAACAAAATATGATAAATTTTGCAAAAGTTACGATAAATAATTTTAGATTGTAAATACTGCATGTGAAAATAACAAGTAAAAGTAAATATATCAAAAGTGCTAAATACCTAAGTAGGTAACTAAATACTGTGACAATATCGAAGACAAATATGGTTCAAGAAATTTCTAGTTCTTCATTCATAAAATAGTTAAGAGAGGATAATAGAGTGAAAAAAGTAACAATAGGGCTGGTTATAAAAGGTTATTTAAAAAGGACCGCGCAATTGTGTACGAGAAGGTAGGGTTATTGTTGTACAACTATTTATGAAAGGGCCGGTTGATTACCTGTAACACTTTCTATTTACAATAGATCTATTGTTGACTTGTTTACAATAGATTTTTCTAGTACTCATTCATAAAGGGTTTTTTTGTACTTTATTATTTGTATCGAATTTCGGTGTCTTTCGAGAGGATTCTTTTTGATCGAGCTATATAAAGAGCGCCCGAGTACGGTCAGCGAGTCAGTATTCGTTTGATCTTTGACGAGTGGCTATCGGTGCGTAGTGTAGGAACGTTCCGGGTATTGTGTTGGTCAACTATTGTTATACTGTCTTTTTGTATGTGCATTGTGTACTCAGTTTCATTTTGTAAGTTTATTCTATATAATTGTTGTAAGTAGTATTAAGTAAATTATTAAGTTATTTATTGCTATAATTAGTTTATTATTTATTTTATAAATCTTTTACGTAGTTGTAATAAATACTTGTAATTGTAAACTTTAGTGTATTAATTATTTAATTACCTAAATCCCGAAACGGACCTTAGCGATAAGTGTCACAATACTATCAACGATTTAAAAATAAATTGGGCCTAATAAATAATAAAATACAAAGAATATTCAACACATTTATCATAATAGCATTCATAAAATGTTCGGAAGTAGGGCTACTTACAAAAAGATTTTCTACTTTTGAAAAAACTCTGTTACAGACGATTGATGATTAAGTGAAGTGTACATAAAAGACATGTGCCTTTTCTTGGTAGCAATATCAAGCCAGTGCCCCAACACCATTATATTGTGACACTTATCGCTAAGGTCCGTTTCGGGATCTAGGTAATTAAATAATTATTACACTAAAGTTTACAATTACAAGTATTTATTAAACCAAAAGATTACAAAATAAATAATGAAGTAATACAATAAATAACTTAATAATTTACTTAAAATATATAATAAACTAATTATAATGAATGCACATACAAAATGAAACTGAATACACAAAAACTGAATTTAATGCACCTACACAATAACTTTACACAATGCACACACACACAAAGACAGTATAACAATAGTTGACCAACACAATGCTCGGATACGTGCCTGCACTACGTACCGACAGCCACTCGTCAAAGATCTAACGAATACTAACTCTTGCCCGCCTCCGGGGCTCCCTTTATATAGGTTAGATGAAAGAGGTTTCTCAAAGAACACAGAAATTCGATCAAAAAAAATAATTCCAGAGTGGCAGAGAAATTCCATGAAAATAATAAAGTACAAAAAACCCTTTTTACTGGAAAAGTCTTATTTATTGTAAACAAGTAAATAGATCTATTGTAAATAGAAAGTGTTATAGGTAATCAATCGGCCCTTCATAAATAGTTGTACAACAATAACCCGACCTTCTCATACACCTTTTATAAATAGTTGTATACTTTTATTGTTACTATTAACCTATTGTTACTTTTTCACTCTATTATCTACTCTTTACCATTTTATGAATGAAGTACTTGAAATTTCACGAACCATGCCCTTCTTCGATATTGTCACAATATCATATAAAGTTATTTCTTGTTTTTAAACGAAGGCTAAAATATTATGTCTTCGCATATCAATTTATATTTGTCAGTTAGTCAATCAAGTCGGATAATCTGAATGTCGGATGAGCGAAGGTTGGATAACTAGCATCTTAATGTTGGATAAATACAATTTTTGAAATAAATTAATAGATTAAGAAATCTGGACTACACTATTGTAATCTTAATAGAAAATTCGAACAGTGCATGGAAATTATTAGTAGTAATTTTTTTGGTCGTAGAGCAAATTTAAATACTCATCGGAAGTAAATAAATTATCATTGTAACATCACTAAACCCACCGGGTTGGTCTAGAGGTAAAGTCGTCGTCAAAATCAGCTGTTTAACAGCTGATTTTTTGAGACGAAGGTTCCTGGTTCAAATCCTAGTAAAGGTAGTTAATTTTATACGGATTTGAATACTAGACAGTGGCTGCCGGTGTACTTTGATGGTTGGGGTTCAATTAACCATACTCTCTCAGGAGTGGTCGACCTGGGTCAGTACAAGACTACACCTCATTTACACGTCATACACATCATCCTCATCTCATTGGGTCATGGGGTTGCTTATTGTTCTCAATTGAACAGATTGTAACGTACACATATTAAGAGTAAAAAAAAAAAAAACATCACTAAAGTATTCTACCTAAACATAAATACTTGCATAATATAAACTACAGAAATAAATTTACCAGTTTTATATCGCATTAAATTTAAATACCTTCATTTAGAGCGGATGTTACCCAGTATAAGGAAAAAGGTAAAACAAACAAGAATTACGTTATTCTATTATTTACAATTTCACTAACCAATCCAAACAGATGTAGCTACCACATAATGTGGTATAATGCATTATATACAAGTTTCATTTAGAAGTGAAATGTTCATTTGTATGTATTTCCACTTTTTTTGTGTAATCATGGTATTTTAAACGCTGACGACGATGATAAACGGAAATTCTTTAATGATTTTGTAATATGAATACTACTGTTTTTTTCTTTAACTTTTTATCGGAATTAGTGTAAAATAGTATTTTAAATGGTAGGTTTGGTGTTAAATATTTCTAAATTAATATTTTTCTGTAAGTGTTCGAGTATATTCCGGCATAAATACTAGTTAATTCCCTATAATTAGAATTTCCGTTTTATTTATTTAACCCTTTATAGGGCCAGTACTAGAGCGGGCATTGTCATGAATGGTACTCCTATAAACAACCTGCGATACGCAGACGACACGGTATTGCTCGCCGAAAGCATAGAAGGTCTGCAAAGAATGCTGAACAATGTAACTAAAGCCAGTGAAGAGTATGGGCTCACATTAAACGCTAATAAGACAAAATACATGGTCATTGCTAAGCGAGAAAATCCACAGGAACAACTTTTTGCTGGGGAAGACAGAATTGAACAAGTGGAAGCCTATAATTATCTGGGAACTCGAGTCGATTTCAGTGCAAGCCACCTGCCAGAAATAAAGATCATAATTGAAAAAGACAGGGCAGCATTCCTAAAAATGAGTCCTCTTCTATCGGCCCACGACCTGAGCCTCGAAACTAGAACCCGCTTCTTGAAGTGCTACGTCTTTCCCATCCTCTTGTATGGAGTAGAGGCGTGGACACTCACCAAAGAGTGTGAGACCCGTCTACAAGCGTTTGAAATGTGGAACTACCGGAGGATGCTTCGAATACCATGGACAGACAGGGTCACAAATATGGAGGTCCTCAGAAGAATGGGGAAAGAGATGAAAATCCTGCAGAGCATAAAGATAAGAAAACTGACATACCTTGGACACATCATGAGGGGGCCTAAATACGAGATTCTGCATCTCATAATTCAAGGGAAACTCGTTGGTAAACGCTCAGTGGGGCGCAGACGAATATCCTGGTTAAGAAACCTGAGAGAAGCGTTTAACTGCTCGTCGCATGACCTGTTCAGAGCAGCAGTGGATAAGGTGCGACTGACCATGATGATAGCCAACCTTCGTAATGGAGAAGGCACCTGAAGAAGAAGGGCAGTACTACAGGGGAAAATATGGTGTAAAATGTTAAATTTTGCTTTAGGCCTACAGGGACTTGGATAATGTATTTCTAGTGCCAGAAGAGTAAGATATTTTTTTTATTATGTTAAGTCCTGGTAAGTATACTTACCAAGTAATGTTTATTGAAATGGGAATCACATAAAGTTTAGTGGTAAGAATGCTTATTAAAACAACTTGTAGTGCTATATAACAAAAAATGTATAGAATAACTTATCTTAGTTTTATATTAGCATAAACGCTTGCTTGCCCGTAAAAAACTAGAATTTTCTAATTACTGTACAAAAGTAACAACAAAACAACATGTTAGCATACACTGGTATGAATCCTTACTGCATTCGTGCAACTCACGAAGAAAATGGTCGTTGCGCACTAATTTCAATATGTGGATAGCCTACTTACTAGAGATCATCCATAAATGCCAATAAGCTTCAACTTGATAGGTTATTCTTAAATATACTCGACCTTATTGCCAGTGGTAAGTATACTTACCAAAGACCTATAAAGGGTTAATAGAAATACTCTTTTTCTAGTTTTCATTGATAGTGTACTATAACAGATCAACATAGTAAAAAAATCTGGTGTGAAACACTCACACAACTTTCTCTTGCCAATGCAAATGATTAATAATAAACCTAACATTATTAATAAAATATTAGAAATAAACAAAACACTAACCTCAAAAACATAACCTTATTTTAATCATGAGTGAATGACGCAAAATGACAATCGAACTAAGTTTGGCTTAAAAATACGGAAAATCACGCTTTCACGCTAAACTAGGCTCTGTAGAGAAAAATGCTCTAAATAAAAGTTGTAGATCTTTTAATTTTCTATAAATTTAATTATATACACTTTTGTCGTAAAATGCATACTAAGACCGAAATGTTAAAAAAATCGATTTTTCTCACGTTTTCGTGAGAAAAAAAACAGAAAATCGCAAATTACCGCTAAACTAAGCGTTATACAAAAAATGTTTGAAATAGAAGTTATAGGTTTTTAAATTCTCTACAACTTTTATTATATAAGTTTTTGCGCTAAAATTTATATTAAAGCCGTAATCTTAAAAAAACAACGTTTTTACGTGAAAACAGCCTCACCGAGAATTTCAGCAAACATGGCGCCTACCCTATCTTGTAGAGAATAAAAAATTGAGTAAAATAGGCGATTTTAAAAAAAATCGTAGGACCAGTTTTTGAGAAAATCGCAAAAAACTGAAAAATTATACGAATAAACTACTACTTCCGGTTGATCGATTTTGATGAAAATGTTCGTGTCGCGTCCGGTAGTGGTATGTAACTTAAGTTTCAAGTTTCAAGTTCGTACGATGTTCCGTTCTTCATATATTCTGTTCACACACAGACACACACACACACAGACACACACACACACACACACACACAGATACACACACAGACCAATCGCTAAAAACATGTTTTTTGGGTTCAGGGGGTCTGAAAACGTATAGATCCGGTGAAAACTCGATTTCGAAAAATCGACATGAAAACAATACTTTCCTTCCTATATATTCATATAGGCAAGAGAAAGTAAAAATTCCAATACGCTAACTGAAAACTTGGAGAACTGTTCCACACTAACTGCTTCTTTGTGATAGTTGGAGCAGTGTCAACGAAGATAACCAGCTGGATTAACAGTGGGGGAGTAGTATTGATACACAAGAGTGGGAGAAGCAAAAATAGTACAAGCAGAGGAACCACGTCTTCCAAGTTTTTTAAGGAGAAATGGCACGATGGTTTTAACTAAAAATTTCGATTTTTGGTTTTTTGTATTTTTCAATAGTTTAGGCCTACATCTACCAAAAAAAACCATTAAATTACGTCGAAAAAATATTTTTTTATGAAAAAATTAAGTTCTTATTAAGTTTACACAGAAAAATTATCATGTTACCAAGAACGAATATTTTTCATAATTTTATACTACTCGTTTTAATGCAAAGAAAATTTTAGTTTTTAAAATATCTGCATCACTGTTTTTTGTATTCTCAGCTGTTGGTTCAGCTTTCTAAACAGCTGTTGATGGAAAATTTATTTGTTTTTGTACATATTGTTTTTGATTTGTGCCTTCTTGTTTCTTGCGTTTTCCCGTAAATTTAGATTTTTAACACTAGATACTTTTTTTTAGAAACCAATAAACCTACCAGGCTGAAATTTTTACCAGTTAAATTATCTTGTATATTCACATATACCGACATTTTATAACTTCCTCAGGTGCTCCAAAAACTAGTAATACGCAAAAAACGTAGAAAACAATTTTTTAAAATTTTATGTTATTCGTAATATTTTTAAAAAAATGGTATGGTCCAAAGATTAAATTGAAAAAATGTCAGTAGCTCGAGAAGATACCCGACACCTATAGTGTGTAAAGTTTAATTTCCCTACACATTACCAATCCCATGAAAAATGAACCTAAAAATAGCAAATTTAACATTGGCGGGATACAAATTAAATCCCCCCTTAAATTGCAAAATAATACTAGGCTACGTTTAATAATTAATTGCGTAAACAAAAATATTGCATTAAGTTTAATTAAACAAGTCTATTTATTATTTACTATCATACCCTGTGCGGCTTCGCACGCGAAACATGTATAATCAATTTTTTTAAAATAAATTATAACAGAAATTTTATACCTGCTAGTCACTGTACACACGCGCGCGCGCATACACATTAAAGTTTTGATAATTTCCCCCGCGTACGTCTCTCGACATCATCAAACCCCTTCATCCACTTCACACCAATACGTACTCACATGTACACACACACACAAACACATACATTTTTACAAAAAGTCGTCATTAGAGCCCTTAAGGAAATTATTTTTGAAAATTTAAAAATAAAATAATGCTGTGAATATTACTGAAAATATGCTGTCAATATTTCATGAAAATCCGTTCAGTAGTTTTGGAAATTAGCCTGCACAAAAAAAAACGCTGTGTTTTTATAATATTGGTATATAATTATTACATTCAGTTCCCGAACGAGTTAGGCTTAGGTGTTATAATGTTATTATGGAACGTTGAATTTGAATTTTTATGTAATATACATTACCCATAACAGGCAGGTGCAGGGTTAAATTATTTGCACTCGATCTGATAGTTTTTAGGGCTACAAACAATAGTTATGTTTCTTATCACATGTTCAGTCAATTATTATGACGGAAACATATTTTAAGAACAAAAGAAGTACAGTTGTAAAACAATAGTCAAAGTTATCTCGTCTGAAAGTAATGAATTTCATTATACGGCCAGACGCCGTGGTGAATGAAGTAAAGGTATCATTTGCAGGGTGGAAATTAGATGCTTTTTAGTAAGCCTGGAATGCTAATAAGAATACTTTTCCACTCAGTGAGGAAGGAAATTGTAAACCACCCACTCCTCGTTTTACTAAGTAAAGCTTCTAGAGGTTCAAACTAACCTTTCGGCTGATGACTAAACAACAACACACATAATGCAACGTATAATATCCAGAACATAACTAAGAATAGAACCTGAGCTTATCCGCTTTGTAGTCGTAAGGGTAGCACTATACCCATGTTAAATTGACCTCTTTTTAGGTACGTGTTTCTAAGAAACCGTTAAGAGTTAGGGCTTTAATTTTTTGTGCCTTTTCTATGACATCTTTTTAAGCTCTGGTACTAGAATTATTAATATAGATCTAGTGATACCATTTCGAGAATTATTTTTGAAAAATGCAAAAACAATTTAATTTTTTTGTAGAATATTTTATTTTATTTCGAACTTAGTAATAATACTGCAATGATTCTAGTACCATATGTCACAATTATACTGGCAAACATGCTCAAAAAATTTCAACCTTCAAAGTCAATAATAGTTTTTGAGGAAACTGTACTTTTATGGAAAAAAGTGAATTTGCGGGATATGAGCTGTGAAGTTTTACTTGCCCTAAAATCGGCCTGCACCATAATATTGATCCTCACTAGACTGTTCTTTTTCCTCAAATAATTTCCTCTTATTTTCTTTTGTCTTGCTTCTTTTGACACACTTTCCATTGCCTTCTCAGCTTTCTGTGTTCTTTGAATATCGCAACTCTTAATTGTTTCCACAGATTAACTCAATTAAAAGAAAATCTGGTCAAAACATTACTTAACAAAAATCTGCTTAGCTTCCGTAATTTCGATCGTACATTTATAATTTTTATAAGTAATTACAGAGAAAAAGATACAGAAGGCAATGGCGCCAAAATTAAATTGATTTTTTCGATTTTCGAGGTATAGTGTACCCCTGTAATGCGACGCGCTACGCTGCTGAGTCGGTCAGAAATTTTTAATGCTTCAATACACCATTTTATACTTCTAGATATTACACCAATTAAGAAATAAAAAGACTATAATGAAGTATTTATTATGCAGTGAAGAAGATGTTTCGGTGTTACGTCTATTTCAAAACAAAAAAAAGACAAAGATGAAAAGTGATGAACGATATAAAAGAAAGAGAGGGAGGGAGAAAGATGCATACAATAATAATTGTTATGCCTACCTTATTGTTGTTATTAAGGTGATGCAGATCACCTTGAACCAACAGAGAGTACTTTGCACCCGAGCGTGTCAAACTATTGAATAACCTAACTACCGTAGGTTATTCTTGTCCGGAACGATACATGTAAAATGTTGATTATATTAAACCAGAAAACATTTTGTAAAGAACTTCAAAGCACTGACATATGTTCGTCAAAAGGAACTAAAATAGTCAAGTTCCATTGTAATTCTAATATTTCTGAACTATTCACTTTCAATTTTAAAATATTCATGAGGTTTTAGGAAAGTTACGAGTTTGGTATGTTTTTTTTTCAATTCCTAGTATGTGTACGTTGCAATCTGTTCAATTCTGAACAATAAGTAACCCCATGACCCAATGAGATGAGGATGATGTGTATGAAGTGTAAATGAGGTGTAGTCTTGTACAGACTCAGGCCAAAAATTCCTGAAAGAGTATGGTTAATTGAATCCCAACCATCAAAGTACACCGATAACCACTGTCTAGCATTCAAATCCGTATAAAAGTAACTACCTTTACTAGGATTTGAACAAGGAACCTTCGTCTCCGAAAATCAACTGTTAAACAGTTGATTTTGGCGACGACTTTACCTCTAGACCAACCCGGTGGGTTGGTATGTTTAAAGGGAATATTTTGGTCAATTCTATATACCTCCAATGCTAAATTTTGTATATTTGATATTCCTTTTTAAAGTTCTGTTTTCCAGATAGGACTTTGTGTATTTTATTCCTGATGATGTCTCCGAAAGAGACGAAAGATCTAGAATAAATGTAATACTCTGAGGTGAGTGTTATATTTAACTTGTTTTGTTTTTGGCTGCTCATTATATATTATATATGTAATGGTGCAAACAAAGGAAAATAATGTTTAATAAAATAATTTAAACATTTATCCAGTCCGTTTGATGAAAATTTTTGAGAATAATTATAAATGTACAAAAATATTTTATAAAATAATCTATCACTTTGTAGAACTATATATGAAATACATGTCTGCAAAGTTTCATCTCGCTATCTCTCACTAAAGCCTCAAAAAGGAACATTGAATCTGAAAATAACAAATTTTCGGTAAATTAACCTCAAAGAATAATGGTAATGGTTTTTGTCGAATGGTTCTAACAGTGCTTTCACTCACACTATGTGATAGTTCCACATTTTCACTAATTACTTTATTAGATTTTTTTATTCCTAGCGCTATTAGGCCTATACTTTTTTCTAACCTAAGGAAAACCAAATTTAACTACTGAAACCTCTTTTCTTGTACAAGAAATTCAAGAAAAAAGTTATCAAAATATCCGTGTTTGTAGATTTTAGTCAATATAGCTACATGAAAAAAATTTATTACATATATTTTGTCCATCATATTAAAGAGAAAATTCTGGGTAATTTATAATATATTCTTTCCCAAAATGCCCGTCCGACCTCCTAAAACATGAATTCAACAGAGATATACAATAAAGTAATTCATTTATTGCTCTTTGCTGGTCACCATAAACCGTTTCTTCCCCAATCTGTGTTACTTAACTTAAAATACTACTTCCTGTTAGCTGACTGACTGATCCAGTCAAAAAATAAAAATCATTCAAATCATAAAATTTTTCCCTAAAAAGCCTTTCGTATTAAGGCCTTTAATATTATTATTATTTGTTTTTATTATTATTGTTTAATATTGTGGTGTAGTGGTCAGCGCAACGGGCTTATATACTGGCGTCCCGGGTTTCAATTCCTAGTCAGGTCTGGCATTTTTTTCATCTTGTGTCGCCTCATATCATTACTACTTACGCACAAGTCAAGTCTTATGTAGGCACATTAATCAACAAAATAAATGAAATAAAATTGTAGTAGGCCTACTAGTCTTAGACTAACAAACAGTTTTCCAATCCTAAACTACCTAACGATTACGGTTAACTTTAAAAACAGCCGTTAAAAAATTGTTGTGCAGAGTATGTAGTAGTTTAATGTATCAACCAATTAGTGCCCAATAGTTTTGATTTGAATGTAAAAATTAACAATTGTTTTGGTTGTACATGGCCGTATTTTTTATAGTTAAGTTTACTTTAAGTTTGAAAACATGTAATCAATTTAGTCCATTATTAAGTTAAGTAGTTTATTCAAAATTTTATTTAGCGTAGCTTTCATCATTAATTTAAATAAATATTTATTAAACAACGAAAAGAAAGTATTACTATTATTTATAACAATCAGATCCCGAAAGAATCAAAAATGTTTATTCCGTTAGCTAGTTTATTAGAGAACTAGTTTTCTTTGCATAGTTGAAAAATTAATTAAATAAGTTGAAAAATTAAATTTAAAGAAATTTAAAGAACGCTACACTCAGACCTAAACGTACCCTACATAAATGACGTTTTCTATATACAAACTCTATACAAAATTTAGGAAGAAACTCGTGAACCACCATAACCCATTGATCTCAAATCTGGCTACGCAGACTCACCCAAACAATCCAATAAGACGTCTGAAACGTCGATGGAGCTGGGACCTCATTAATTAACGTAATACCGTAATTGACTATTTATTACAATGCTCTAAATGCTACACTTGTCTATTCACGTCGGAATTCTGTCACTGGACTGTGTCTCCACTCAAGTTTTTGTACCATATTAATTTTTCTCAAATTTTGTGATATCACATTCACTGATTGTTTCTAACAGATTGTGAATTTCATAAATAGAAGGAAAAAAAAGAAATTTAAAAAGATTGACACAACATATTTTCCACTTTAACGTCATATGAGAGAATAGATTTTTCAATATTTTTTTAAAAACTTTTAATAAAAATTTTCTTTCGTAATAAAAATAATAATAATAATAAAGGACCTTAAGGTTGAGAGACATACGAGGACCCACCATAAGGACTAGTAATAAAAGAGATGATTTTGAACCCTTGACTTTTATAAATTAAAATAACATAATATATTTTTAATACTGGTCTACTGTAATTATATTTTTATACAACGTTTGAGCGAGCAACTCAGACTTACTTTATCATTTTCTCAAAAGATTTTTTTTATGAGTTTCAGATGTTACGCGTGGTTGAGATATTAATAACTAAAAAAAAACTTTCCCTTTTTCTTTATAATGCCAACTTTTTACTTAGAAGTTGACTTCAAACTGATGCCTCCAGCATTAATTTCAATTATTATAACTACGAATACAACAATAGAAAAATGAAAAGCATGAAACGACTTTTATTTGAAATTAAAAACGACTTTTTTAATACAATATCGTTGTTAAAAATAAGTTAACAATTAAATATCTATCATTGATAACAATGTAACTTTTAAAAAAAGTACTAATTTGAAAAAAGTTTTCCGTTAATTAAATTCCATCAATGAAAAAATAATATGTTTTATCAAAGTTATTTTGTTCAGATTTCTATAAAACTTTTCAACGGTCTAGAATAAAGAAGTTTGGATTTAAATAATTGTTTTTAGAACGTTCTTTGAATTACGTAAACTATATTTTTGTTCATTTTTCCAAAACCTGGAATCTCAAAATACGAAGTTACTCTTAAAAGTAAACTAAAAAAAATATTTTTAGTTCATATAATAATTATTATGTATTACTGCAACAGATTAGTCTTCATTAAACTTTGTGGGTTATAAAATGGTGGGGAAATTATCGTGTTAAATTTTCAATTCAACCCACCGGGTTGGTCTAGAGGTAAAGTCGTCGCTAAAATCAGCTGTTTAACAGCTGATTTTCGGAGACGAAGGTTCTTGGTTCGAATCCTAGTAAAGGTAGTTACTTTTATACGGATTTGAATACTAGACAGTGGTTACCGGTGTACTTTGATGGTTGGGTTTCAATTAACCATACTCTCTCAGGAATGGTTGGCCTGGGCCTGTACAAGACTACACCTCATTTACACGGCATACACATCATCTTCACCTCATTGGGTCATGGGGTTGCTTATTGTTCTAAATTGAACAGATTGCAACGTACACAAATTAGGACTAAAAAAAAAAAAAAAAAATTTCAATTCGAGATACATGAATTAAACTTCAGGTGTAGAGTATAGCTAGACTAAATTTATGTAGTGTTTAAAAAGTTAATTATGTTCGTTATATAGTAGCCTAGTTAGTCAATTTACATTTAATAATTACCTGAAAAATATTTTTTTATCCGTAGGCCTAATGTGTACGATCTTTCAATTCAAAACAATAAGCAACCCCATGTCTACAATTGAGATGAGGATGGTGTGTATGACGTGTAAATACCTTGTACAGACTCAGGGCGACCATTCCTGAGAGAGTATGGATAATTAAACCCAACTATCAAAGTACAGTACCCAACCATCAGCTCAGTTTGCAGAGAGGGTGATCGGGAGACTGCGGAGGGAGGAGACCAGCGGAACTGGAGATCAGCGGGATCACCCTCTCCCACAGTAAATCAATCCTGCCCCGATCTCAGAAAGTAGGCACACTAATTTCCTGAGCTGGTGATGAAAGAGATTTATGAAAGTGAGTGAGTGAGTGTTGGTCAGTGACAGCGAGAGGGGAATTAGGCTACGGTTCCCTTCCACGCCCCGCTGGTATGTAAATTTTTTAACCTGACATTTCCCTTGTTGTTGTTGTAGTTTAGGTCATCAGCCAAAAGGCTGGTTTGAACCTGTAAAGGTTTTACTAAGTAAAACGAAGAGTGAGGTGTACCATTGCCTTCCTTTTTTGAGTGGGAAAGTACGCTTATCAGCATGCCAGGCCCTCTGAAAAGCACATATTTTCCACTCTGCAAATGACACCTTCACTTCATTTACCACAGGGTCTGGCTGTACAATGAAATTCATTACTTTCAGAGGATATGACTCTGATTAGTGTCTTTTACACCTCTACCTCTTCTGTTCTTAAATGATTCAGTCATTTAATTGGCTGACCATGTGATAAGAAACAGAACTATTTATTTTAGCCCTGTAACGAACAGATTGAGTGTAAATAATTTGACACTCCACCAGTTTGTTATAATTTCCCTTGTAGTATTATACAAACAGGTCCAAGGGAGGTGGAGGGTTCTTAACTGATGTCGGATCAAGAGGCCAGGTGGCGGATTTTGGTTGGTAGGCGGTTGCAGCCTCTTTACGGCCGGACAAGGACGCCTCCATTGAGTCCAACACTACTTCCTCTATTGTGAGGGATTGAAAATGAGTTATTCTCGCCGCCTCGAATAATAAAAGAGAAAACCATCAAAGTATACCGATAACCACTGTCTGGTATTTAAACCTGTACGAAAGTAACCATTTTTACTAGGATTTGAACCAGGAACCTTCGTTTTCAAAAATATACTGTTCAACAGCTGACTCACGGCGACCGCATTACCTCTAGATCAATCCGGTGGGTCGAAAACGAAATAGTATACACTAATATTTTTATATTGTATTATATAGTTTTATATGAATTTGTATGTATGTATGTCAACGTCTAAAAAAACTTATACACCTGTTTAAAAGCCTTCGAACAATTTTAAATTTAAAAACATTAAAATGGTTTACTACTCGGTTTCTTGATCAGTGCTTCCCTACGGCGTAATTGTTGGGGAAGAGCATATTGACGCTCACATGATGCTGCTTTCAAAAGTACAAACAACAATATTGAAAATATTAAACAAAAACACCAACACAGTCCATCTGATGAGCTCTTCAGAGATTTTCAAGTAGCCTACTGGATATAGGCCAGCTTTATGCATGAAAAGTTCTTATTCAAGCATATAAAACCAACTCATCGCTATAATTCCCGAAACAGGCACTTGTTTCCACTCCACAGTACTTCCACCAAATTATACCAAAGGCAAACCTGTTATTTAGATTCTAAAATTTTAAATCTTATGCCTACTAAAATTAGAATCTACCAAACATCATAAAATTTTATGACTTCTTAAATTTAAGAATTTTCCCATAACAGCAGGTGGAGTGATTAAATTATTTGTACTCGATCTGATAGTTCCAGGGCTACAAAAATTGTTTTGTTTCTTATCACATGGTCAGCCAATATGACTGAATCATTTAAGAGCAGAAGTGGTAGTGGTGTAAAAGACACTAATCAGAGTTATCTCGTCTGAAAGTAATGAATTTCGTAATACAGCCAGACCCTGTGGTAAATGAAGTGAAGGTGTCATTTGCAGGGTGGAAAGTAGATGCTTTTTGGAGGGCCTGGCATGATGATAAGCATACTTTTCCACTCAGTGAGGAAGGCAATTGTAAACCATCTCACTCCTCGTTTTACTTAGTAAACCCTCTAAATGTTCAAACCAATCTTTCGGCTGATGACCTAAACAACAACAAATTTAAGAAGTTAGTCAGTCTGTGGTTTCTTAGCCAAAATAGACACGAAATCCATCGGATATAACTCCTTCTAATTCTAAACTGATTCACTAACTTTATTTTTAAGCCATAAATTTAATACAGACTTCTGCCCTAACAGAAAGTAGGCCTACTAATCAAATCTACCCTACAACACGGCTGTGCCATAGTTGGGTGGGGGTTGCTTTCCATCGTATCGTAATTATCATTTAGTGTAAATAGTATATGTGTTAACAATAAAAGTATTATATATATATTTTTTTTTCTTTTGTTTTTAATGTAACTTTTAAATTAGAAATAAAAATCATAAATAAAAATAAATAGATCATATTATGCCACTAGCCAGAAAATTTTTATTTCTGATTATACAATTTTTATAACTAATAAAGTTGGTAGTTTTAGGTTTTGTTAGATCCAATTATTATATAAAAGTTTTAAAAAATAATATCAAAATCTAACTGAAAGATCTTCTGTTTTACGGTTGGGATGTCCTAAAAATGTAATTACTATATTATACTTCCTTAATTTTTGATGTAGTTAGCGAAATGTGAAATTAGTAAAAAAAAAACAGTTCTAATGAATTTAATTTTTTTTAAATTTTTCTTCTTTATCAGTTGGATATAGATCTCTCCTGTTTGCCTCCAAAATGCCCTGCTCTATTATATTCTTCCCCAATCAAATCCGGCAACTAGTTTTAAGTCATCTGTAAGTCACTACCTCCATTTCTGAACCTCCATGTTCCATCAATAATTAATTAGTCTTCCTTATTGTACACCCAAATCCTTCATCTTGTCATCCAGGGAAAGATTATGGACAAACGATCGGTTGGAAGAAGAAGAACCTCCTGGCTACGGAACCTGCGAGAGTGGTTTAATTTGTCATTCATCGACCTATTTAGAGCTACAGTTTCCAAGGTCAGGATTGCCATGATGCTAGCACACCTTCGTAATGGAGATGCTACATGAAGAAGAAGATTGTACACCCAGCCCATCGCCATTTTAGTGTTGCCATGTGCTGTTTTACGTGTACTAATTTAGTTTTCAGCCGAATAACTTCATCTCTTACTCCATCTTTCAATTTAATTTTTAGCATCACTCTTTCAATAGATCTTTGTGTTCTTGCCAGAATCCCCACCATGCGTTTTGTGAAGGATTTTGTTTGCGCAGCGAATGAAAGAACAGGAAGTATACATTGATTAAAAAGGTACTTCTTAGTCTTCAGGGAATTCTTTTATTCTTCAAGATGTTACTTTGCCTTTCAAAAGCACATTCACGCAGATCTTAAGATCCTCTCTATTTCAAACAGCACCTGACTCTTATGTTAGGGGTGGCTGAAAATTATATCTTCTAGCCAGCATGGAGATCATGGCTACTTCATCCCCCTATATTGCAGAATAGGCCCTATATTGAAGAAATAGAAGTTTTACACACTATATAGTGTGTAAAATAACCATGTAGTCTACATGGGTAGAATAAATAATTAACAATTATTTGCTTTCCAAATGAGATTTAATATACAGTACATATAAAAAAATTTTTAAACCTTTCGTTCTGAATTTTCTATAGTTATTTGTCATTTAATACTTAAACAATCCGCTCATAGAAAATGACAAAATATTATATGGTCTAGATTTAGACGTACACTACAGAAAGCAGGTGAAAGCCAAACATTTATGCAGTGAAATGGAATAGGCAAGGGTAATTCTCTAAGGAAAAGATGAAATTAAAGCAAATGAAGGTATACAGTACTCGTATCATAGAAACGGGGAAAAATGAGAGAGAAAAGTCCCGTAGCAGAAGTTAAATGTGTGTGCGCCCAACCCAGCATCAACTTAAATTGCCCGACCATCCACTCACAACTGAGGTTTCGTGAGTACCATAAATGTTCGATGCTTTTAATTCTGCTGCTAACGGTTTGTTCACTAAAAAAGTCGTTGTTAAAAGAGGAAAAACCCTTGTTGATCGTAATTTAAAAATCAGTTAACGGTAAATTAATTCTCTCTTTAAAATTTATTACATATTCTTTAATACACCTTGGCTACGACTTTTAAAATATAAGCCTTCATTTTACTCGATCTATTTACGTTTGATGTTGGACTTCATATCGTTGCTTTAAGCCAAACCCTATCCATTAACGCGAATCCTGCGTACAGTAGGGGGCAGGTCAGAATGGAGAGTAAAACAGAGTAACCTCGCAGCTTTAGTATGTTTCACTAAGTGGAAACTAAAATAAATAAACGTCTAAATGAAACATCAAAATCCAAAAAAAAACAACGTATAAAATGGAAATCAAACTTAAATATAAAAGCGAACTTTATAAAGAATTAATAGAAACATAAAAACTAATATGAAATACAAACATATACCTGAAATTGGAAAGGAAATTTAAAAGATATCAGTTTTATCAAACAGCCATAAGAGAATGAGAAGTGATGAAAAAGGCTAAAACTATATAAGAAACTGTAAAAGAATACAACGAATGAAAGTCCTTCAAAAACTATATAGCTCAAATAGTTAATTTCTTTAAATTCCTGCTAAATAATGCCTAATAATGACTTAATACGTTCATAATAAAAACGAATTAGCGAACACGAAAAGAGCTCATAAAAATGTTTGCATTGAAATTCCCAAAAATTATAGTAGCTATCGACTAACTTAACGACTGTTCAATGCAGTATTAGAATGACCAATATTTTACTTAAAAAAGGTAACTAATACACAACAAGCTTAAAGTGGGTGTCTGTTTTTAATCAATAGCTGTCATTAGTATTATGTTCTCCATTTATATCTGATTTAATTATATAAGACCATCACCAAAAGGATTATAACAGAGTACCTGGAGGGCGTAAAAAGCAAAGGAAGCCCTAGATCTGCAGCAAATTTTATATTATACAGAATGTTGCATTCTTTTTCATCAGTCTGTCATCATCCAGTGTTGGATATAGACCTCCTCCATTTGTCTCTATAATTCCCTGTTTTACGATGTTCTTGGCCATTAAATCCTGCTACCAGTTTCAAGGCATCGCTCCACCGTGTTTGTGGATGACCTGTACCTTTCTTTCCCAGCTAAGGCCTCCACTAATTCTTCTTCTTCTTGTTCCATTGATCATCTGTTACCTCATTGTGTGTCATGAACATTGCCATTTTAGTGATGACACGAGCTGTTTTACATCTACTATTTATTTTCTGATGTGATTATTTTCCATTAGTAAAACGAAAATAATAGCATTAGAGGTAAGTAAGTATTTGATTCAATCAACATTAGTAACTGATAATAGCATTCGAGAACGAGTTTCTCTTTTTCTTTACAATAGGGATGTGGTATTGGATTTAATTCTGATTCAGAAGTATAGCAAACGCTCAACAAGTTTTAAAGGATATTTGTGGCCTTAAGCAGAATTTTTGGAAATAGAGTACAAAAGACACACAACTAAAGTTCCGTAAATTTATGGCAATCCCAACATATGGAAGTCAAGGACAAAGTCACGTGAACAGAAAATCAAGATATCAGCGATTAAGTTTTTTATGAAAGATAAAACGATTGGATAAAATTAAAACTAAGGATATAAGAATAGAAATGGATTGTAACATTTAGTATATTTGTACCTTTTTTTTTTTTTTTTTTTTAGTTTTTATTTGTTATTGGGAACTGTACATTGTTGACAACTACCCAATTTGATCGGTGTTTTTGCTGTATTTTTTTTTGACGTGGATTAGACATGAGTTTGAACAGGGACCCCCAGTAGAGTTTGTTCATGGATGGCTGTCAGCTGGTCACCACATAAAGTCGCTTGCCCAACTTTTGTTACTTAACAAATAATAGCAACTTTCTACCAGCTAACTGACTGGGCTGGCCCGAAGGCCTTGTAACTTACTTAACACAAAAAACAAATGACAATCAAAATAAAACAAAAGAAAATCGGTTTTAAATAAAATTTTAATTGAATCTGACTGGCTTTTAAAATAAATGAAATTTAGAATAAGTATTTTAGATATTATTTAGTTATTATTATTAGTAAAATATATTTATAAAGTCTATCTCAGCTGTTATTGAATTAATATTTAATAGTTTACCGGTTAATGTTCCATTCGTATCGTTTCTGAAGTCCGTCGCTCGCCTTTAAGAGTTTCGTTCAATGTTCCGTTGGTATTTGATATATTTCTTGCCGTCATTCAATTAACTAATGTTCTTTCACTCAATTTTATTTCATAGCTCTGCCTATGACTTTATACTAAGAATTATATAACAATATACTTTATATGTACTAAACACATTCCACAAATCAAACCACACACAAACACAACCATTCTCTTCAAACTACCCCTGTCAACAGCACACCAAATCAAATATGCATTCACTTTACATTAATTACCTTTTGTTTGATCATTTTTAAAACTTTCAAATAAAATATGAATTTGTGTTTTTAATATATCTTATAAACTTATTTGATGATCTGTGTAGATATTTCTTTATTTTAAAATTTTAATAATTTTTTTTGTAATTTTTAAACACTCTTTTGATTCATTTAAACATAAAAACTTCCATCACTAAATTAATACTTGATTTTTAATTATTAGCTGAGATTATTAAGTTATTTAAATAAGACATGGATATAGATATAGATTAAGTGAGTTCAGAACAAACATAATACTTAGTCTTGTTTGAAATAAGAATAAAAATAATTTTTTATTTTCCTAAAAAATATCTTCATTACTTTTTGACAATTACCTGGAATAACTGCAAAAATTTAATGTAATATTAATATACTGACCTACTAGGTACCAACCAATTTAAGGATTGTTTTTGTTTTTAAATTCCAAATAATATGTGTACATTGCAATCTGTTCAATTCAGAAAAATAAGCAACCCCATGATGATATGTATGACGTGTAAATAAGGTGTAGTCTTGTACAGACTCAGGCCAACCATTCCTGAGAGAGTATGGTTAATTGAACCCCAACCATCAAAGTACACCGGTAACCACTGTCTAGTATTCAAATCCGTATAAAAGTAACTATCTTTAAAAGGATTGTTAGCAGAAGAAAAATTGATTTAGAAACATAACTTTATTTCTATAAAAAGAAAATATATTTGATCTAAATGACGTAAAGAACTTATTAATAAATTTTTTATGACATAATTGTTTTTAAAATAATTGAAACTGGGAATTAAAACGTACTTACTATTTTCAGAACCACTCAACAACTTCTCTAAATAAAGATAAATAAAATTGCACTATATTTAAAATATAAAAACAGGATCTTTTAATAAAAAATATAACACTACAAAGTGTTGGTGTTTTGTTTCTACATAAATATAAATTATATCTTTATCCTTTATGAAATAGAATATATTTTTCACAGAATCTCTAAAGAATGTTCATGTATTAAATTTAATCAAATATTAATACAATACTCTGTATTATGATCACTGAGATTCAGTTAATTACAAAAAAAATTTTGTATCGTTTTAAAGTAATAACGTTACTTCTCTGTTAATTATTTACAAAATACTTTCTTTATAACACTACACTTTTATCACAAAAACATGAAATAGTTTTGCTCATTTAACATGTAAATATAATAGATATTTAATAACAAATAACCAGAAAATTATTATAGACAATTTTAATTTTCTATAATCTGTACAAATACATGCGGTATTTTGTTTAACAATTTATTTATTTTGTAATCAGTTAAATGTAATAAACACAAACATTTTAAGCGAATATTATAATAATGTGTGAATTTAACATTGAAAGTATAAATAGACTAAAACAATCAATTGTAAGCAATAAAATTTTTTCTCTATTTAGGAAATTCACAATGTATTGGAAACAATCAGTGAATGTGATAACACAAAATTTGGAAAAAATTAACATGGTAAATATACGTGAGCGGAGACACAGTTCAGTGACAGAACTCCGACGTGAATAGATACGTGTAGTATTAGTGAAACATTTAGAACACTGTAATGGATAGTCAATTACAGTACTACGTTAATTGATGAGGTCTCGGCTCCGTCGACGTTTTAGACGTCTTTTTGGATTGTTTGGGAGAGTCTGCGTAGCCAGATTTGAGATCAATGGGTTATGGTGGTTCACGAGTTTCTTCCTAAATTTTGTATAGAGTTTTAAGAAAACGCCATTTATGTAGGGTACGTTTAGGTCTGAGTGTAGCATTTTATTGGTTACATAATAGGGGGCGTTAACTACCCTCCGTAAAAGCTTTGATTGGAAACGCTGAATATTAAAAAAATTAAAAATTTCAAAAAGTAAACTAAGTAGGCATTAAATTAAATTTTGATAAAAAGAAGATGATGGTGATTACGATGATCATGATGACTAATGTTTGCCAGTTAAGTGAATCGAGTAGGTAAATTCAATATTTTTAATCATTTGCTATTGTCAAGAAGATTAATTCCAGCTCATTTTATCATACGGTTGCTTATTGTTCTTAAATTGAAACGATTCCAACGTACAAACAATACGAATTAAAAACGGACACCCAATCAGAAAAATTGAAAGTAGAATAATAATAAGATTCATAGAAAAGCTATGGAGGAAAAATGCCTAACTTATGGAAAGATGAACAAAAGTTTTTTTTTGTAATCCCTAATTTGTGTACGTTGCAATCTGTTCAATTCAGAACAATAAGCAACCCCATGACCCAATGAGATGAGAATGATGTGTATGACGGTTAAATGAGGTGTAGCCTTGTACAGATTTAGGTCGACCATTCCTGAAAGAGTATGGTTAATTGAACCCCAACCATTAAAGTACACCGGTAACCACTGTCTAGTATTCAAATCCGTATAAAAGTAACTACCTTTACTAGGATTTGAACCAGGAACCTTCGTCTCCGAAAATCAGCAGTTTAACAGCTGATTTTGACGACGACTTTACCTCTAGACCAACCTGGTGGGTTAATGAACAAAAGTAAACATGAAAACATTAACCATAACATTGGGTGATTTAGAAAATAACAATAATTTAGAAAATCTTAAAAATTCAAAATTACAAGTCAAACGAAAAAACAAACAAGACATTTTCAGAAGATAAAAGAAAAGAAGGAGAAGAATAAAAGAAAGAAAAATTTTGCAAAAACCTTAACACTATTGTTGAGTAAGGTTCCATGTAGGTCGTAAAAGCAACCAAACCACTTAAGAATTTCAAGAAATAAAATGATTTAAAAAACTGGAATTAAGGGCCAGGGGTTCAAAAGAGGTTTTAAGCGTACGGTATAAAACTATTGTCGTAAAACGCAGAGCCTTTTTATTGATTTTGGATGAGTTCCCCCGATAGGTACCACCAATATTATTCGTACAGTAGAATCTGAGTAGTCCGCCCTGTTCGAGACCGAGAGGGTGCCAAATTACTGAAAATGCCGGATTACTGGATGTGTTGGAATTTTGGAACTATAAATTATAAATTTAAACAAAAAATGAATATGCATTGATTTCTCTGTGATTTTAAATTAAATTAACTAATTAAAAAAGGTTTGCTGAGTACTTGTGTAGTCATTGTACTAAACATACGATAACAAACATACTCGTAATTATCGGCTACTGACATCGCCTAGTGTGGTGGGGTGGTGCTCGTGTTCTGAGAATTATGATTCGTTGTCAATTCAGCATTAAGTATAGAGTATGACCCAGTTTTGGCTTTTGAATAAAAGGTCAAAAATTATTTCATTTGACAATAATTAAGGCCTGCTTATTCACTTCTTTAATCAAATCCCTAACATACACGTTATTTTAAACCCGCCGTAATCAGGTCGAGTTGATTTCCCTAACTCAATTTAAATTTTTTACCAAAATCTGTCCTGGGTAAGGTTTCATACTTTTAGGTCTAATATTTTAAGGGCCGGATAACTGGAGGTACCGGACTACTGCACGACCAAACTACCGAGATTCTACTGTATTTCTAAACAAAAATCCTAATATTAAAAAAATAAATATTTTTTAGTTAAAAATTATCGCATACGTCTTCTTCTTAGTGAGGCTATCCGCTTTGAATATTGGTGATCATTTTGACTAATCTAATGTTGATGGTTGCAACATCTAACTCAGTTAACCTCTTATCAAACCCGGCCTCCAGATTGGCGAGCCAGGAAATTCTTCTTCGGCCAGGAGTTCGTTTTCCTTCTATTATACTTTGCAGGATGCGTTGCAGTATTTCATATTGTCTTTGATTTCTCATGATCTTCCGCAGATAATGAAGCTTACGATATTTGACGAAGATAATTAAGTCTTCACCTTTATTTATTCATGTTGGTGAATCTCAGCGGTTACGGTATTCTCAAGATTCTTCTATACAACCAGAGTCCAAAGGCTTCAATTTTTTTGGAAATTGCATACATTTAACAATACATTATAAGTACATTATTTATTACCTATTGCATATGAATACCTTTACAGCAATATACCTATACTGATGTGTAATGACGAGATGAACTCAGTGTGGGCAATGCGCTGCTGCTAGCGTAGTACGTACATTTCTAAAAACATGCAACTGTGTAGTCTATTATATAGTTTATTTTTTGCTTCTTCTTTACAACACTTAATAACATTTAAAATAACATTTCGTTCCGCACTTCGAATTGTTTTACCCTGCTTTCGAACGGTCGACATGATAAACTTATAATACGCGGATAGATAAATAATTTATAACAACACTACAGAATAATGAATAAAATGTGAAGAATTAAAATGAAAAGAAACGGAATCAGTTATAACCAATTAAAATACTTTTATTTGTATAAATGTAGCCTAATACGTAAAAACAGAATAGCCAAATCAAAACAATATTTCCTGTAACACTCGTTGCGTAATAAAATAAGGATTGTGTATTCCAATGAACTACTAGTGTCAGTATGTTTTTAGGATTGTTTTTTTATCATTCTGGAGACTCCAAAGGGAGTATAGGACATGTCAAGATAAAACTGATAGATAGATGTAATAGAGAAACTGGGCATGCGCAGTAGATTGTTCCCCTCTTACACTTCGTCACAAGCAAAGTTCATTTCGTGACTAACCATCAGTACTAATATTATAAAGAAGTTACGTTTGTTTATTTGTTTGTTTGTACGAGATAGTCTCAGAAACTACCCAACCGATTTCAAAAATTATTTTTTTGTTGGAAAACTTAGAGCTTTCCGAATAACATAGGCTATATGATATTAAATTTTTTTTAAATAAATTTTGGGAAAAAAATTGTGATTGGTAAGATGTAGTCATCTTTCATTTTGTCTTTTTGGGTAGAATTTTCTATCTTCTTATTCCATAGTTTACAATGTATTGCATTAGGCAGGGTAGTCAGGTATCATAAATTATTACCTCTCTACTATACATGATCCTTTTTTGCAAAATTCTGAAAATTATTTTCTGGACATATATATCCAATAACGTTTCATTTGATTTCTGCATAGAAAGTTGTGTAAACCTTTAAACAATATACAGATTATGCAGTTTTTTTTTAAGAAATAGATTTTACGAGTACCTCCGTTTTCTTATATTGTTGTTTAAGTAATCAGCCGAAAGGCTTATTTGAACCTCTAGAGGTTATACTAAGAAAACGAGCAGTGAGGTGGTTTACTATTGCCTTCCTAACTGAGTGAAAAATATGCTCATCAGCATGCCAAGCCCTCTGAAAATTATCTTATTTATACCCTGCAAATGATACTTTCACTTCATTCACCACAGGGTCTGGCTGTGTAATCCAGAGAATTCATTTTTTCATTTTTTATTTTTTAAGAATTTCATTATTCTCAAAAAAGATAACTCTGACTAGTGTCTTTTACACCTCTACCTCTTCTGTTTTTAAATGCTTCATTCATGTATAAATTTCCATGTGATTAGAAACAGAACTATTTTTTGTAACCGTGGAACCAGCAGATCGAGTACAAGTAATTTAACACTCCTCCTGCTGTTATGGGCAAACTTTTTCTTATAATGTAAAAAATATTCAGTTACTATCAGATCATGTTTCTTCCTCTTTCACAGGTGATTCATATTAATGTCTGTTGGTTTACAAGTGATTGGTTTTATTTGAACAGTCTTGTCAATACATCCAACATGTAGGGTTTTGTGAAAATTGAAACGCTTTAAGTTAATTTTGCTGTAAAACGTAGCGAGTAGGGGAAATATAATAATCAATGATACATTGTTTTCTTATTTTGACAGTATAATTCTAAGTACATTTTATATAAAAACTTTATACGTATATAAACAAATAATACATATATAGAAATAATAAATAATAATAAAATAATAAATAATACGTACATACACGAGTTGGGAGTAGCTTGACCTACCCATTCATTGCTAGAAGCCATGTTTTAGGGTAGGTCTTTGGGTTACAGTACAAGCAATGAATTACCCCAGTATCCCATTGCATTATTATATGCCCTAAAGTCATTTTTAAGTGTTCATTGAGCACAGACGTGTGAATTAATTCCAATCGAATTGCTAGTTACGGAGTTATAAAAACGTTCTGTTTCTTCTTACATAATCAGTCAATTTTTTTTCTTCTTTTCTCTCATCCCGTCTGTATCATTATGGGATAGGGGGTGCTAATACCCATCTTATCCGTTGCCATCACGCTTATCTCTCATACATTGTATCACTTCCTTACCCATTTCCTTTATTCTGATCTCGTATGTCAGTCTTCCGCCACGCCGCTTCGTTTCTTCTATTCTTGCTCCATAAACTGTTGCGGCTGCCTGCCGTTGTTCATTTATCCTAATGCCAAAAGAAGTGCTTTCCACATGAATCTGCTTATTTTTTTTGTCATCAGTCTCTCGACTAGTTTGATGCAGTTCTTCAAGCTGTTCTATCTTGCGCAAGTCGTTCATATCTACATACCTGTAACACCCCACATCTTTTGTAATTTGCTTTACATATTCTAATCGTTGCCTTCCCCTACAATTTACTCTCTCAATATTACTCTTCATTATTGATAGCCCAATACCTGGATGTCTTGAGATATGCCCCGCTAGCCTATTCCTTCTTCTGGTAAGATGCTTCCATATACTTTTTTCGTCCACTCGCCTAAGAACCTCTAAATTACTTATTTTGTCCACCCACCTAATCTTTAACATTTTCCTATAACACCACATTTCAAAAGCTTCTATCCTTTTCTTTTGTACAGCCCTATCACCCACGTTTCACTCCCGTATAATGCTACACTCCAAACATAATGTTATAAGAAATTTTTTCTAATCTGTAAATCAATGTTTGTAGTCGGTAAGCTGCTTTTTATTTCAAAAGCTTTTTTAGCTTGAGCAATTCTAATTTTGATATCATTTGTGCTTCTACCATCCTTTGTTATTTTACTCCCTAGATAGCAGAATTCCCCAACTACTTGTAAGTTTTCGTTGCCTATTTTTACATTTCCCGTCTTTTCTAAACAACTCTTGCTGCTGCACATCACTTTCGTTTTGTTCTGATTTCATAAAGTAATCCTTTTTCAAGATCTCATCCATTCCATTTAAGATATCCTCATGCCTATTATGTCAATCCAAACAAAGTGCCATCACATTTTACTTTTTTAATTTTTTTACGGTTGTAAATAAATCATTAATGAACAAAATTTATATGACAGCAAAACTTGGGCTTTTACAAGAAGAAGGAAACAGGAATCGCAATTAGAATATAAGGAACTAGTTGCAGACAGTAAAAGTGAATGAACAAATCAGTTAATTTTACAAATAATGGATGAAGCCCCTTCAAATATAAAAATCTGGTGTGAAACACTCACACAACTTTTTCTTGCCAATGCAAATAATTAATAATAAACCTAACATTATTAATAAAATATTAGAAATAAACAAAAACTAACCTCAAAAACTCACCTCAAAAACATAATCTTACTTAATCATGAGTGAATGACGCAAAATGAAAATCGAATCAATTTGGCTTAAGAAAAAACGGAAAATCACACTTTCACGCTAAACTAGGCTCTGTAGAGAAAAGTTTTCTAAATAAAAGTTGTAGATCTCTTAATTTTCTATAAATTTTAGTATACACTTTTGTCGTAAAGTGCATACTAAGGCCGAAATGTTAAAAAAATCGATTTTTCACACGTTTTCGTGAGAAAAAACAGAAAATCGCTAATTACCGCTAAATTAAGCGTTACACAAAATAATGTTTGAAATAAAAGTTGTAGGTTTTTAAATTCTCTACAACTTTAATACATACATTTTTGTTCTAAAATTAATAATTAAGCCGCAATCTTAAAAAAAAACACTTTTTTTACGTAAAAACACCCTCACCAAGAATATCAGCAAACATGGCGCCTACCCTATCTTTTAAAGAATAAAAATTGAGTAAATGAGGAAATTTTTAAAAAAATCGTAGGACCATTTTTTGAGAAAATCGCAAAAAAGTGAAAAATTATACGAATAAACTACTACTTCCGGTTGACCGATTTTGATGAAAATGTTCGTGTCGGGTCCGGTAGTGGTATGTAACTTAAGTTTCAAGTTTCAAGTTCGTATAATGTTCCGTTCTTGAGATATTTTGTATACACACACACACACACACACACACACACACACAGACCAATCGCTAAAAACATGTTTTTTGGGTTCAGGGGGTCTGAAAACGTGTAGATCCGGTGAAAAGTCGATTTCGAAAAATCGACATGAAAACAATACTTTCCTTCCTATATTATTCATATAGGCAAGAGAAAGTAAAAAGGAGATAGAATTCCAAAACAGATTTTGGGATACAGACCTGAGGGAAGAAGATTGGAAAGACTTCTAAAACTCTGGAAGTAGTATATTGTAACTACAGATTCCTAAACAGAACATGCAACGTGTCCTGTGCAGTGATGAGAAGAAGAATATGATGAACGAAACATTTATGCAGACATAGGGAAT
Organism: Catonia carolina; assembly: GCA_035578175.1. NCBI lineage: Eukaryota > Metazoa > Arthropoda > Insecta > Hemiptera > Achilidae > Catonia > Catonia carolina. Next base: position 435,789,680 of record JAQMRL010000001.1, on the reverse strand, counting down.
ATTAATTCTACCGCATAATGTAAATAATAATTTATAATATTTTTAATACAGAAAATGTTTAAATGTTAGCCAATTACCGAAACACCGTGCGTTTCTTTTTTATATTAAGTTTAATGCTCTTAGTTTAGGAGGATTTCAGTTTGTTTTGCAGTAAAGAGAAACATTATTAACATAGAAAAAAAACAGAATACAAAATATGGATAACAGCCTTAATAATTTTACAACATGTAGTACGAGAGGGGGAGGAGAAGGTCTACTTTAATGTTGGAGTATGCTATGAAGTAGAACAGCAACCAGGCTACTATATAGGATCCATTTGAAATGAGAAGGGAGCGCAATAAATAAGCTTCTTACGTCACCACAATACACAAATCTTGCTGCAAATTGCGCACACCTGAGAGCGTACATAAGCCGATTATTCTAACTTCTCACTTCTCATATATCGGCGCCTTCAAAATATTCCAGTCGAGTTCTACTCTAAAGTAGTATACAATCTTATTTCACATATTATGACAAGCATAAAGAGTTGATGTTAGTTCATATCCACTATAAAGAAAGTAGCAACTCCATTTTATATTATTTACAAGAAAAAACCAACATTTGGGTTAGAAAATCATGATAAGAAAATTTTTATTACTTCCAATAATAAAACTAATTTTATTTTTTAACATTTAAATATTAAAGTAGCGTTTGATTTAGTAGAAAATATAAAATAATGAATGCCACTTAACAGAATCTATGTTTTTAAGTACTTATGAAACAATAACTTAGTTTTGCAGTCATTATTTCTTGATGTAAAATGAATCTCAAACTCTTTCATTAAGGTGAAATTTCTCCTTCCATAGAAAAAAGTAAACCTATGAATGTACCTAATATTGAACTTCAAACTTTTATTATTTCTACATAAATTTATATAAAATAATTGAATAATACCATCTGACGTTTTGTCAGGTATGGTATAGTCATGTAAGTCAGACAATGATATTCGAAAAACTGGTTGAGGTAGGGTCTTAACCAGAGTGTTAGATCCTGTTTTATGAAGTTACCACATATCTTGTGAAACTAAGAAAAGAATATTCCGTTCTTATGTTGAAAGATTCTCAATTTATGTATGGCTCAGAGGTTTAAAAATTACTCTCCAACCAAAATTTAAAAGTAAAATAACTGCAATGAAAATGAGATTCTGGAGTAGAAGTAGTCAGATGACTTTGATAGATTGAGCTAGGAATTAAGAAATGTTAAAAAAATGGACACAAATCTTTTATTAACAGATAAAATTAAAGAAAGACAACTGTTCTGGTACGATCGTTTGCGAAGAATGGTGGAGAACAGGTAGCCAAAGATTTAGCTGTGGGTTTCAGCTAGACGGTAGAAATGAGGACAACCCAGAAAGGTTGTAAGGATGGCGTAATGAGAGCTACGGAGAGGTGAGGACTAAGACATGAGGTTGATAATTTAAAGAACAATTTTTAAAGAAATTAGCAAGTTATAGTGCTTCTAGCTTTCGTGTTGTTACTGAATGAGTTTGTAAATCCGTGGTTACATTTGAATTTATCATCATCATCATCACCCAAACACGGATAGGCCTAAAGCCTGTTCCGGCACCCATCTTCGTAGCGGTCTTCCTCTATCACGTCTACCCCGTGGGGCATAACTTAATATTTGGACTGGTAGTCTTTCCTCTCGCATTCTATTCACATGTTCACACCACCTGGAATTGTAGCGCGCAATGCCGTCTAATAGTGGTTGGACCTGTAATTCTGCTCTAATACTTTCATTACGTTTCATGTCCAGTCTGTTATAGCCTGCCGTCGCCCTTAAAAACTTCATTTCTGCACTTTGTATTAGAGTTCTCTCTCGTTGCGTCATGGTCCAACTTTCACTGCCATACAGCAAAACCGGGACTGCCATTTCCTGTATTCCCGGTCCTATTTCCGAGGTTATAAATCCCCTGGCCGCGTTAAGACGGGCGCTGCGCAGGTTAAGTTCAGTGGTGGGGCTGCCACCTTTCTGCCCCTGAACTTGCAGGATTATCATTCGATAATCCATCATTTATTTGATGCATTTTTAAGTTAAAAGTTTTTATAAACTTGTGTTTTATAATCATTCGGTATGTAATAATTATTTTACATGTGTAACATGTCCTAAAAACTGTAGTTTTCGTGCTTCTATCGTGTTAATGCTGTACAGATGGATCTTGGTGTTATAGTGGACGTGGAAGGTCACCAACGTGGAACTCCTACAGAGGATGAATAAGGACCCCGACGTGCTCAACATTGCCAAGTGTTGTAAGCTTCACTATCTCGGATATATTATGAGAAATCAAGAAAACTATGAAATACTGCAGCGCATTCTGCAGGTAAATGGTAATTGGTTTGCTGGCATTGCTCCCACCACCTTCTTTCCAATTGGTCGCCAGAAGGCATAGACCTGGAGGCCGTTCCTAAGAACTCTTATGAAACTTTGTGACGGCGATAGTCACCTTATTAGAAGATAAAAACTAGTTATAGATTTAAATTATTCGAGGGCGAGTTGGAGCCAGGCCGGCAGACCTGGTGAGTGTGCACTGCTCGCCCTCTTGTCGGTGTGCCTCTGAGGCTCAAAGCCCACGTCCGAAGAAATTTGGGTCCTAACAGTCAAGACTTGTCGAAGATTTTAAAACGAACTAACTAATAAAATAAAAATATTAGTAAGGACCTAGTCGCCTTTAAATTTGTCCAGCAAGTATTTGTTCACCATTTATGTAATTTTGACATCAGTGCCTTCGACGATAGCCGAGAGACAATATCCCTTAATTATTATACTACATAACGACGGTAGAATGAAGCTACCTCGTCAAGGAACCCCCATACCGCCCGAGCATGCACCTCGCGGTACAAGCTCGAACGTTCCGTGAGAGGCCAATTTTCCTCTTGGCCTTGAAGCTCCAGGGTCAGTTGTCGTCTGGACCCTCCAAGAGCGGGGTAATCGTACAGCAAATGCTGTATTAAATGCTGTATTCGATTGGACCTCCCTACAGACGCAAGAATCATCAGCCAGTAGACGGAACCGCTTTAAATATGCTGCGAACTCACCGTGACCAGTGAGGACTCGGATACCCGATGTCCTTAATGTAACGCTAGAAGCATACCATCCCCCCATTCTGCAGGTAAGGATATGGATGATAATAAGGACCTCCTGGCCGAAGAAGACTTTTCTGGCTTACCAATTTCAGGGCCTGGTTTAGAACAAGCTACGCAGAGTGATCCGTAAAGCGGCCTATAAGGTTAGATCAGCCATGATGATTGCCAACATCAGAAGCGGAGGCATGCTAAGAAGAAGATCGTGTTAATCGACTACCTATCATTATACAACCCACAGTAGTCGCTAATTACTAAGATGTTGATCGTAAGGTTACTGCAAAAATTTGCTAACTAACATTTTTCACTTTTGGAGATGAACGAGTTTAAAGTTTTGATAATTTTCAACAGTAAATTATGGTTATTTAAAATAAATTTCCAATTTTAATTTATATGATTATTATTCTACAGATGTTAAAATTGACACAAATTATCAAAATACTTAAAATATCTAATATTTTTTAAATAAATAACTCAATTTTCAATTTTTAGTTACCAACTTTTTACAGTAACCCCACGTGATGCAAATTAAAACCAACTTGTAAGTAACCTTTTGTTAAAACAAATCGTGTCATTTTTAGTAATTACAATTTCTATGTTAATTTTGTTATTTTAGTAGATTAAAAAAAACTGTGTACAACATACCTGCACATACCTATTTCTACAGCATACCTGTTTCTTTATCTTGGATGTATAAATTTTCAAGAAAAATACGTATTGATGATAAGATATTAATTGCACGTGTATGGGGACAAATAAATTAAATTAAATAAAATATAGCCTAAATACTAAAATACCTAATACTAAATAAGTTCAAAGTATTTAATACAGTAGGCTTATTAATTGTATTTATAACTTACTAAAAACGTAGTATTAAACATCAAATGTAAATTTAATAATTAAATCTACTCATAAAATCAACGCTATTATTTGAAATAAAACGAAAATTATAAAGTTCAAATGTAAAGCAATAGTATTAATTCTGTATCTAAAGAACACACGTCATTTCTTAGAATGTGATTCCTATTTATAACAAAATTTAATCAATAAGCCACACCCTTCTTGTTCAAATTTTATATATGAAAGACTTTTACTTGAAAGTTATAGTAGCTATTAATATTGCTTCTGAATCCACCTCTAAATAAAACAAAAACCTCAAAGTTTAGGAATATTGCATGTCTAGACTTTAAAAATGGTTATCCGTTTTTATAACTATCAGGAATGGTTTCTTATGATAATATTTAATATTTTTCAATGTATTTATATTTTTTATTTTGATATTTAACGAGTAGAATTATTCTATTTAATAAAATATTACTCATTTAAATACAATTATTATTTTAATAGAATAAAAAACTGTGTACAACATACCTGTTTCTACAGCATACCTGTTTATTTATCTTGGATGTATAAATTTTCAAGAAAAATACGTATTGATGATAAGATATTTATTGTATTAGATATAATTACAATAAGTATATAATACTTATATACAATAAGATATAATTTTATTGTATTATATTTTAAGATTATTATACATTAAACTGTTATAAATACTAATATTTATAAATAAAATTATGTATAGATATAAAGAATTATTATTATTAAAAAAAAATTATTTATAATAAATGATTGTAATTAAATTATTTTCATCGAGCAGTTAGGGAGCTGACAAATGTCAGTTCAATCACAAATAAATTAGATTGTGGTTCGATTATTCATGACTCTCCTCTAAAATCAGTTAAAAATTCTTTAAATTCTATTCAAACAATAGGATTACGTATGGCTCTGGGTGGGTTCAGGACTAGCCCGCTGAAAAGTATTATTATCGAAAGCAATGACTTAGTGTCTTTTACATCTCTACCTCTTCTGTTCTTAAATGATTCAGTCATTCAATTGACCGACCATGTGATAAGAAATAGAACTAATTATTTTAGCCCTGCAACGAACAGATTGAGTGTAAAAAATTTGACACTCCACCTGTCTGTAATGGGCAGTAAATTTTGTATAGAATTTTAATAAAACGTCAGTTATGTAGGGTACGTTGAGGTCTGAGTGTAGCGTTTTATTGTTTACATAATAGGGGGCGTTAACTATCCTCCGTAAAAGCTTTGATTGGAAACGCTGAATTTTTCCTAATACCGATGGTTTTATACAGCAGTAAAGCTGACTGGCATAGCTCCATATTGGTCGAAAGTAGGAGTTGTAAATTGTTAATTTGGATGTAGTTGGTAACTTGGATTTGCGTGAAAAAGTCTGTACAACTGTTTGAACCTAATTCTAATTCTGTACAACTAATAACGGGTGATTCAAAAAGAGCGCCGGTTTTTAAACGGCTGCTAATTTTTTGTTTATCGGTTGGCAACATTGTTAGACCTCATTTCTATTTCGGAGAGCATTCCGATTGACGATTCAGTTGTAGTTTCTCTTGTTCGCAGTGTAGTACTCTCGCAGTCTGTGTCTAACAATGGAGAAGTTTACTATTGCACAACGAGTGTTAATCGTCAAAACATTTTACCAGAGTGGAGAGAGTTATGCGGCTACTGTCAGGCGACTTCGCGGTACTCTAGGACGTAATGAAGCCCCGAATGAATCAACAGTTCGCAGGCTCATGAAAAAGTTTTTTGAGACGGGTTCAACAGTCGACCTTAAAAGTTCTGGACGTCGTCGTTCTGGCCGAACTGAGCAGAACGTTGCGTTGGTTCGTGACAGTGTGGCTGTTAGCCCAGCAAAATCAATACGTCGCCGTTCTCAACAATTGGGTTTACGATGTTCTTCTGTACGGAGAATTCTTCGATACGATCTCCAATATCACCCGTGTAAAATTCAGTTGACGCAACATTTGAAAGTGGCAGACCACCAGAAGAGACGACAGTTTGTTGACTGGGTATTGAGAAAACGGCAGGATGATGACACCTTCGCAAACAAAATCATTTTCAGTGATGAGGCGCACTTCCACTTAAACGGTTTTGTTAATAAACAGAACTGCCGTATTAAAGGAGCCGTATATAAACTGCCGACTTGAAGGAGGAAATTCGACGGGTTATCGGGCAAATGGAAGTCGAAAATTGTCGTGCAGTAATATCCAATTTCATGGACAGAGTTGATGCGTGCCAGCGCAGTAGAGGAGGACACATGCATGACATCATTTTTCATACATGAAATCGGAAGGTAAGATGAACTTGTTGATGTATTTATTTTCAGTTTTTCAATAAAATAAATCTCTTAATTTGATATATCAAAACCGGCACTCTTTTTGAATCATCCTATAGCTAATTCTGTTTGATTTAAACATTAGTATTAATACTTTTGTTTGGCAATGTTATATCATACTTGCAACTATGTGTACTTGCAGTCCTGTACCAATTTACTTTTTTCAGTTTCATATAAAGAGATTCAGTTGAAACTAACTTAACCCACCGGGTTGGTCTAGAGGTAAAGTTGTCGCCAAAATCAGCTGTTTAACAGCTGATTTTCGGAGACGAAGGTTGCTGGTTCAAATCCTAGTAAAGGTACAGTTCAGCCGTTCTTAGTTTGCTCCTACTGTCAACAAACAAAAGCCACCTACTACAGGGTGCACGCTAGAGTCTGCGACATTACGGATGTTTTATTTCTATTAAGTTAACTATTTATTAAATTATAAGTACTTAAATTACTAAAAACATTAGTCATGATATGATGTAGGCCTAACAATTTCATTTAGAAACATACTTTTAAAAGTATTTTGAATTTAAATACTTTTGAAAGTATTTGTTGTTACTTTTTAATCAGCGTGCACACATTTAGATACAATGCGCATGCTCAGTGACGTCATTATTTGTTTACATTAGGAGCAAACTAAGAGAGGCTGGACTATAGTTACTTTTATAAGGATTTGAATACTAGACAGTAGTTGCCGGTGTACTTTGATGGTTGGGGTTCAATTAACCATACTCTCTCAGGAATGGTCGACCTGGGTCTGTACAAGACTACACCTCATTTACACGTCACACACTTCATCCTAATCTCATTGGGTCATGGGGTTGCTAATTGTTCTCAATTGAACAGATTGCAACGTACACATATTAGGAATTGAATTAGAATTGAAGTTGAAACTAAAATACAGTAGTTAAAGTTAATGGAATCTAGGATTGCACTCAGCAAATACTAGTTAAAACTTAATGATATTTAGTTTAAATTATAAGAAAGTTCAAGGAAAATAATTTCTTTTTAACAATTAATCATACAAGTTTTTATTACGTATACTTTTATACAACTAATAACAAAGCACAAACGTCTGGTAAAATTATCTTTATACACAGGAAACACGGATCATAATTTTATTCAAACTAACATGGGTTTGTAATACGTGTGGGTATTATAATTTGTGTAAGCGTAGTTCTTAAAAATTTCATGCATTGTTTTTTTACAGCAGCTCGTGATGGTTTTATTAAAAGGGAATAGAAATTAAGTATAATTCAAGTTTCTCACGAACATCGATTGACCTTGCTAGATGAAAAGATAACAGGTTAATGCTGTTAGAGTTTTAGATGACTAAATTGTTATTAAGATCTAATTTCAATAATAAATATAAAGTAAACTGAATTATAGATGCATTTTATGTTGGCTAATATTTTTTTTTAATTTATTTAATGAAACAATAGATAAATTCCCCATGTCTTATTTTTTATTAACTATTGTTAAAGTAGAATTTTAACTTATATTTATCTTTTAATCAAATACTTTGATAAAAATCTGGTGTGAAACACTCACACAACTTTCTCTTGCCAATACAAATTATGAACAAAGTAACGTAACATTAGAAATAAACAAAACAAATAACCTCAATAAATATAACCTAATTTTAATCATGAGTGAAAGACGCAAAATGAAAATTAATATCAGTTTGGCTTAAAAATACGGAAAATCACTCTTTCACGCTAAACTTAGGCTCTGTAGAAAAAAATGCTTTAATTACAGTTGTAGACCTTTTAATTTCTACAAATTTTATTAAATACTTTTTTGTCGTAAAATGCATACTAAGGCCGAAATCTTAAAATAATCGATTTTTCACTTATTTTCGTGAGAAAAAAGCAGAAAATTGTTAATCATCGCTAAACTAAGTGTTACACAAAAAATGTTTGAAATAAAAGTTGTAGGATATTTAATTCTCTACATTTTTTATTATATACATTTTTGCGCTAAAATGCATATTAAAGCCGCAATCTTAAAAAAATAAAACAACATTTTTACGTGAAAACAGCCTCACCAAGAATTTCAGCAGAGATGGCGCCAACCCTATCTTGTAGAGCATAACAAATTTAGTAAATCAGGCGATTTTAAAAAATTGTATTTGTATAAATATACAAAATATGTTGAATTTCATTATTTTTGTACAAAGAAAACGGAAAATTAATTTTGATGATGTTAAAACCGATAAATTAACAAAACGTAATATTGTACTCTACTCCGTCATCGTTTCTGTATTCGTTGGGGATTTGAGAGTAAATTTTGGGGTGCTATTGTTCTAATGAAATCATTTTTATGACGATTGAGTTTATGTTTGAAAAATGAACAGATGTGATAAAATGTGTCGTTGATGTTGTTGTTTAGGTCATCAGCCAAAAAGCTGGTTTGAACCTGTAGAGGTTTTACTAAGTAAAACGAGGAGTGAGATGGTTTACCATTGCCTTCCTCACTAAATGGAAAAGTACGCTTATCAGCATGCCGGGCCCTCTGAAAAGCACATATTTTCCACTCTGCAAATGACACCTTCACTTCATTCACCACAGGGTCTGGCTGTTTAATGAAATTCATTACTTTCAGAGGAGATAACTCTGATTAGTGTCTTTTACACCTCTACCTCTTCTGTTCTTAAATGATTCAGTCATTTAATTGGCTGACCATGTGATAAGAAACAGAACTATTCATTTTAGCCCAGCAACGACAGATTGAGAGTAAATAATTTGACTCTCCACCTGTCTTTTATGGGCATGTCGTTGATGTACGGACCACATAAATCATTCTGCAATGTGTAAATAGGGGTGTATGAGGGTGCATCGATTATTAGTTTGAGTAACTTGGATTGAAACCGTATTTCAATCGGATTGTATCAAAGTGTAGGCCCGATTTTTAAAACATATTTGTAATTCATACTTAAACAGTAGCTAAATAATACATTAACCTTTTGTTGTAAACGACATCGGATCTAAATTAAACGTCTTAACTTTTTTCAAATGTCCATAAACTGGCACTACGAGGGAAAACAATTTTAGTTTGTCAGCCATTGTATTCTGAGTACTTTAATCCAATAAAACTGAAATAAAGAAAAGTAAATGAAAAACTACACAAAGATTAAACAAAAATGCAAAAATTGTAAAATTTAAAATTGTTCAGTAACTAGGAAAATTATGATTCCTTACTTTTCAGAAAAACTGTGTCAGCAAGTAAAATGTGACATGAAAATCAAGTTTATTGAATGAAACGGTTGTCACTCGGTAAGATGAAATGCTATAATTACTATGGCACAAAAACGAAGACAGAAAAATAAGTGAAGTTTTTCCTGATTTTACAAACATCTGTAGACACTACATTTTCTGCTAGAAAGACATTCTCTTCTAAACTTAACGAAAGAATAGAAATACGTACTTTATTCTGAAAATTAGCAACCCCACGCTTTTCTGTGCTTCACAACAAAATAAACTTGACGTGTTTAATTTCTTACACAATTACCTTTGTTGAACAGCAAACCACTACTGTAATAAATAAAATCAATTACTACTGGGCCTTCGGGCTAGCCCAGTCAGTCAGCTGGTAGAAAGTCGCTATTATTTGTTAAGTAACACCGGTTGGGCAAGCGACTTTGTATGGTGACCAGTTGACAGCCATCCATGAACAAACTCTGTTGGGGGTCTCTGTTCAAACTCATGTCTAATCCACGTCAAGAAAAAAATACAGCAAAAAGCAGCGATTAAATTGGGTAGTTGTCACAATGTACAGTCCCCGATAGCAAATAAAAGCTAAAATGAAAAAAAAAAAAAAATTACTACTGGGAACAGAAATTTGGTTGAATGAATCACCATTGAAACGGGAGAAATAAAACCTGAGTGGGCAGTTTAAATCTATTTTTTTAATGACAAGATCTCTTTGACTTTTGGAATTTATACATAACTTTCTACACAAAAATCAGATGTCACATAATTTTTGGGATAACTTTCTCATAATAAATTTTCAAAAATTTTCATAAAATAAAAGAGTAGAGGATGATCTCATATTATGTGTGTGCTGTACCATACATGATAATGTGTAATAATTACAATACATTGTACTCAATATACACTGTAATATTAATAAATATAAGAACTAATCATTTAAAACGAACTTACATTAAACAAGTAAAATAACAAATGACTTCACAATTATTTTTACCAATCAAAAAATTGTTTTTTTTACAATTTCTTTAAAAAATTTGAGTAAATTACATCATCTTCTTTATCCCTCTTCCAATGTAACGATACAAAAATGACTTGACAGCTGGCTGTGTTTATGTTTTGGTCTATTAAAGTACAAATATAAATAGAGCCAGCTGGTTGATATCAAATATTCAAAATTATTTTTTTTTTTTTTTTTTTTTTTTTTTTTCTCTTTAATTCTTTATTTACAACTGTAAAAACGTTACAACAAGCAAATGTGATGATTATGATAATAATGTAAATGACATGATAGGCATGAGAGGGGTAGGGCCCCCATTGGTGCCTCCCCAAGAATGAAATTTGTATATCAAATTAGCAGGTCTCTACTCCAGCGTCTTTTAAGGCGTCTAGGGGGATTATCAGGTAAATGGACGGAGGAAAGTGAACGCACCAGGGGGTTCTCGTGTTCGTGTGACTTGTCGTGAAAGCGTTTGTATAGGTCTTCAATGGAATTTTTTACAAGTGGTGTTTTCAAATCTGTATGTAAGGTTTTGTTGCTAATGTAAAGAGGTGCATTTGCTATAAGGCGTAATGTTTTTGACTGGAATGCTTGAATTCGTTGCAAGTTAGAGGGTTTGGTTGAACCGTAAATTTGGGATCCGTAGGTCCAAATAGGTTTCAAAAGAGAAAAATATATGCGTAATTTTTGTGCCATTGGTAATTTTGATCGTTTGTGAAGTAGGGAATATAGAAGTTTAAGTCGGGAATTCAGTAATAAACGTTTCCGTTTGATATGTGTGCTCCAAGTTAGTCGTTTATCGAAAGTCAGACCGAGATACTTGACCGTATCTGTCTTTGTGAGAGGCTCATTGTCTATGTATACTGGTGGGCAATCACCATGACGGAGTGTGAAAGTTACGTGAAGGGATTTTGTCGTATTAAGTTTTATTTTCCATGTTTTACACCATTCGTGTATAAGATTGAGATGATGTTGGAGTGTTAGTGAAGCGTGTATAGAGTTTTGGTCTCGGGCTAATATCGCTGTGTCGTCAGCGTAGGTAGCAGTGAGGGTCTGGGGTAGGATCGGTAGATCTGAAGTGTATACAGAATAGAGAAGTGGTGCTAAAATTGAGCCCTGAGGCACGCCGGCTAAGACAAGAAAGAAATTTGAGTAAGACGATCCTAAACGAATTCTAAAGAATCTGTCAGATAGGAAGGAATTTATGATAAGATAGTAGGTAAATGGTAGTATTTCTTTCAGTTTGTGTAAGAGACCTGTATGCCAAACTCTGTCAAAAGCTTGAGCGACATCCAGGAAACCTGCGGACACATACATCTTTTGTTCCATAGACGAAGCTATGTAATCAGTCACCCTGTGCAGTTGTTGTGTGGTGGAGTGTTGAGTGCGGAATCCGAATTGATGTGGAGGTAGTGTATCATGAACCAGCGGAAGAATGCGCTTGTAAAGGAGTTTTTCGAAAATTTTCGAAGGTACTGAGAGGAGGCTTATTGGTCGGTAGGAGGAAGGTAAATGAAAAGGTTTGTTCGGTTTTTGTATCATTACTATTTCTGCATACTTCCACTGAGTGGGGAAATGTGTCGTGCGCAATATACTATTGAAGATTGTAGTAAGGAGAACGAGCGCTTTCCGCGGTAAATGTTTAAGTATTTCAGCTGTTATTAAATCATATCCCGGTGACTTCTTACGTGGTAATCTCGAAATTTCAGATTTTACTTCGGAGGGGTGAAAGTATTTCGGCGGAAGGGATAATTGAAGCGGTTCGTCTAGTGACTGAGTAACGCGTTGGTGATGTACAGATTGGATGTCATTATGGGGAGTGAATGTTTCAGAAAGATGTCTACCAAAGCATTCAGCTTTGTCGTCGTCAGTTATTAGCCAGGGTCCGTCACCCATCCTAAGGGGCATCGATGTCGTGTGATGCCGTAGTAGGCGTTTTGTGCTACGCCAGAGACTACCATCCTTCTCGTTCAGAGTTCCAGTATAATTTTCGTATAAGCGGGTGTTATGTGTTTGAATTTGCTGTTTCAGCTCGTTTGTCAGCCGGTTTAAGCGACGTTTATCAGATGGTAGGCGAGTTCTCTGCCAAGTGTTACGGGCGCGGCGTTTTTCACGAATAAGTTCTCTGATATGGGTGGGATAGTGAGGGGCGTCTGGGACATTTGGACGGTATGGCAGTGACGCCTTCCATGCACACTGTTGAACAGAGGTAGTAAATAAATCAACAGCATCATCTACCTCCGTGTCCGTTTTAATTGATAATGGGATATCTAAGGCGTGTTCTAAATTGAACTGGAAGAGATCCCAATTCATAGGCCCGGGAGTAAGACTCGGTCTGCGTTCTGTAGAGACTGGTTGGTCTGAAACCGTTAAAAGTATGGGGGAATGATCTGATGAGAGGTAATTTACTGTGGTTATTTCAATAGGAAGGTGTGATAGATTCTTACAAACAAAAAAGTCAAGGAGGTCTGGTAATTTGGTACGTGCGGAGGGCCAGTATGTTGGACTATCTGGAGAAATATAATGTAGATGATTTTCTGTTATAGCTTTTAGTAAATTTCTGCCCCTGGGAGAACATACACGGGATCCCCACTGTATGTGCTTACCGTTCCAGTCTCCTCCAATAAGAAACCGATTACCTAGACTATTAAAGAAATCTCTAAACATTTGGGAATTTATGATGTGTCTAGGAGGACAATACACTGATCCTATGGTAAAATTTATGCTCTTGCATTGCAAATTTATCAGGGTCGCTTGGACATGAGGAGTGGAAAAAGGTGTTAAAACATTGTGTGTGATTGAGGATTTGACTAGTATGGCCGTACCCCCATGGCTTGTACCATCCGGATGATCGGCCCGATAGATCCTATAGTCGCGAATATAAAATCGAGACCTAGCTGTAAGATGTGTCTCTGAGATTAGGGCTACGTCAATACGGTGAGAATGTAAATATATGTCTAACTCAGTTTTGCGTTTCGTCAGACCGTTTGCATTCCAAAGGAGAACTGTCAGTGAATTTGCAGTGAGTAAATTAATGGCCATAACTGTTACTTAAAGACTGTGTAATGTGGGATATGTGTGTAGCGAGCGAGAAAAGAGGCTGGAGGAGTTGATTTAATTGAACCAATAAATTAAAAATCTGATCAACATTAGGTAACTGGGGAGGAGATTGAGGCCCTACCTGTGAGGTATGAGGGTGAAGATGACGATGATTATGTGTCCATGCATGATGTCTGTTTCTCTCCTGTGAGGTGGGTGGTTGTGGTGTTGAAGTTACTGAAACCGGCGATTCAGACGGTGTTAACTGATGAGTTGAGTGTTGGCGTGATGATGGAGTTAGGGTAGGTGTTTTTGTTGGTTGTTGCGGCAGAGGTGGAAAATCTTCCGGTTTCGGTGTGGCTGGTTGGTTGGAAGTATGTTTCGGTTGTGGTTGTGTGAAACGGTTTCGACTAGCTCGCAGATGTTTATGAACTTCGCAGCCTCTGTAATTTGCTGGGTGATCTTTTCCACAGTTTGCGCAGGTGGCCGGTGACTGTCTTGTTTTACAACAACTGCCAGATTCGTGGCCGCCACCACACCTAACACAGCGGTGAGGGTGACGGCAGTAAGATTTTGTGTGTCCAAAATTTTGACAGCGCGTACACTGTACAATTTCCCTCCGTTTATGTGGTTCCTCAACTGTAATCCTTGTATATAATAAAGTTTTTATGTCGTATATTTTGTTATTGTACGTCTCCGGCTCTATATCGACGAAAAACATCGGCAAAGGTGTACGATCTCGGTTCGAAATTGCGAACACCGCATTTCGAACTATGTAACCCTTATCCTTGAGAGCCTCCGCTATTAGCTCTTTTGGCGTGGTGTGATGTAGTCCTTTAATGACAATACGTTGTGCTCGTTGTTCCTGTAGTTGATACGTGTGAAACCGGGCCTTTCGGTCTTCCAAGTGATGGATGAATTGTCTGTATATCGACGGTGAGGTTGGGTAGATGGTAACACCTTTGATACTTGACCGGAGTGTGAATGATTGCGGACCGCCTACTTCTTCCAACGATTTTACTAGTTGGGCGTAGTCTTGAACGTCCGTTAGGAAGATTGGTGGCGGTTTCTTTTCGCGTTCAATGGATGGGTTTGCAGGTGTGTCAGGATCGGTAAGGACAGAAAATCGATTTTCTGTCGTCACGGATGGCTCTTCTAATGAAACCGAATCTGGCCGAGGTAGCTTCCTAGGGTCACTCCTGGAAACACCAGGGGCTGGCCGTTTCCTAGCAGGAACTGATTCCCATTCTTGTAATGGGTTATGATTGCTGCCATTAGTGCAGTCTTGGTTAGGTTCAGAGTCCATAGTAAATATACTATATAAAGAGTTCAAATATATTTACCCAAAAAATAAATAAATAACCCGCACAAGCACAGTTCTAAATTAAATAATTAGCACACATGAAAAAGCTCTTACATTATAAAAATTATAAAATAACATGAGCACAATGCTAAACACGGTTTGTTTACGTTTTGATCCAGCTCCAAAATTATTTAACATTAATAAATTTTGTACAAACAAAATCTCGTTGCTAGGCAACTAGAGAAAAGGGGAAGAATTATAAAACTTATTGAGTGGGGGACTGAAAATCTAAGAAGAGAGTAGGTCCTCACGTTCATTCTGAATTATTTAAAATATATATATATTAGAAGAGAATTTATTTAAAGTTACAAATATATGGTTATATAAGAAGAACGATAAATATTAACATGAATATGGATAATGAACAAAGACTTGTTTTCGTTTTATAAATAGTAACTTATTTTATTGATAAACTAAAGATTGTTAAGTTGTTTTATATTTGATTATAAATATACATAAAAAGAAAAATTCGCTTCACCAAGTTTCCTCAATTTAGACCAAATACACTCCCTCATAAATTATAGCCCCTCTCCATTTCTCTTTATTACTGAATTATCTCTCCTCCATTGCACTTCTGGCATCGCACATTCTTCCAATTCATCCATAACTGAACCCATCCACTTCACTCTTAGTCTGTCCCTTGGTCTCTTTTCCTCCATTTCTAAGTACAGCATCCTTTTCGACAGAGTTTACTTAGAACAATCAATTTAAAATAACTAAGTAAATATGGTGAACATTTACACGACGTAGACAATACCCAATGCTATTATTTTCATGAGGATAACAAAATTATTTACTTATATTGAAAACATTAAATCTATACATAAGACGATTAACTGATCCAATAAACGTAAAACAAAATTACAAAATAACAGGTAAAAACAAAAGGCGTAGAAGGCGGAATAGATGCTGATGATAGTGACCAAAATTAACTAAAAAATACTCGTGTGAAATACTCACACGACTTCCTTCTACAAGTTTCAAATAAAATTTATAGGTTTTTAATTTTCTACAACTTTAATATTATATGTGTGTTACGTCCAGCCATACTTTAAATGTTTTCTTTCACTTTACAATTTTATTTTATAAAAATATTTACGGTCCAGCTGATCTAAATTTAAAATCTAATAATGTGTAACTAGGCAACCAAAAAAAAAATTCATAACACATCAAGACTTTAACCAAACATGAACTCACAAATTTTTTTTTTGTAATCCCTAATTTGTGTACGTTGCAATCTGTTCAATTCAGAACAATAAGCAACCCCATGACCCAATGAGATGAGGATGATGTGTATGACGTGTAAATGAGGTGTAGTCATGTACAGACTCAGGTCGACCATTCCTGAGAGAGTATGGTTAATTAAACCCCAACCATCAAAGTGCACCGGTAACCACTGTCTAACAACATTCAAAACCGTATAAAAGTAACTACCTTTACTAGGATTTGAACCAGGAACCTTTGTCTCCGAAAATCAGCTGTTAAACAGCTGATTTTGGCGACGACTTTACCTCTAGACCAACCCGGTGGGTTTCACTAATTTCAAGACAATTTTTATAACTCATCATTATTATTAATCATCATTACTATCATCATTATTATATTATCATTATTAACAAAAATCAATTATTAAATACATCAATTATTATTATCAATTATTATTTCAATACATCGCCACAATGTGTTTTTTCCTAAAATGCATATTAATACCCCATTAAAAAAAACTAAATTATTTATATTAAATTTAAAATTAAAAAATTAAGCGCACAACAACCTATGAATTTTCAGTAAACATGCCGCTTACAAGTATTCAGATGAACTAATGTTCCCTAGCCGTGGGAGTGAGAAAATGCAAAACGCTCTCACTCGCACAACCCATACGCGCCGTTCCAATAACATTGTATTTAATTTTACTCAAGCCACCGGGTTGGTCTAGAGGTAAAGTCGTCGCCAGAATCAGCTGTTTAACACCTGATTCTGGCGACGAAGGTTCCTGGTTCAAATCCTAGTAAAGGTAGTTACTTTTATACGGATTTGAATAATAGACTGTGGTTACCGGTGTACTTTGATGGTTGGGGTTTAATTAACCATACTCTCTCAGGAATGGTCGGCCTGGGTCTGTGCAAGGCTACACCTCATTAACACGTCATACACATCATCCTCATCTCATTGGGTCATGGGGTTGCTTATTGTTCTAAATTGAACAGATTGCAACGTACACAAATTCGGAATAAAAAATAATTTTACTCATTGTTGTGCGCAAGTGTTTATGCATGCAGTAAACTAACAAGCAAGGTAGCGACTGTAGTATGTTTTCACATTTAGATTATAACGGTAAAGACCTTTGGGCGCATGCGTAGTTATGCCACATATCTCCCTCTCACTCACTCGGCTATGGGACATTAGTTCGTCTGATACATATACCTTATCTTGTATAGCATATAAAAATGTAGTAGCCTAGTATATGTCCGTGAGAGCCATTATCGGAAACATTTTAAAAAGTGTAAAAATTGCACGAATAAACTACGACTTCCGATTGACCTATTTTGTTGACAATTTTTGCGTGGTGTTCCCTTATGGTAGGCCTACCTAACTTATCTAAATTAAGGTAACTTAATCTATCTTACCTAACTTAAGGTACAAATTTCAACTTCGTATGATATTCCATTCTTAGATATTCTGTTCATACACTACACACACACACACACATACAGATCAGTAAGAACATGTATTTTCATTGTTTCAGGATAACTGAAAATGTACATTTCCTGTGAAAACTCATTTTCTAAAATTTGACATGAAAACAATTCTTAACTTCCCTATATATTCTAATACGGAAAGAGAAAGTAGTAAGTTTAAGTTATTTAGTGAAATATAAGATCAAGTAGTGTAATTCGTTTTAGTCTTGTTAAGTCTATCAAAATTTAAAAAACTACTTAACGTTATAGCCTATGTTATTCGACAGGCTCTAAGTTGTCTAACAGTGAAAAAATTTCAAATTGGTTTGGTAGTTTAAGAGATTATCTCGCACAAACAAAAATATAATACTTTTTTCGAGTTGCCCTTCAGACAGAGCACGCCAAATCAATATTTTAATTACTTTTTCGTGTTTTACTCACGTTTCTTTTCTCCCACAATCACTTCATTCTTTCGGATCTTTCCTTCTTAAGTTCTTCAATGTTAGAGGGTTCACATTTCTTCCTTTCATTCTCTACCCCGAAAATCTCTCTCTGGCTTTTTTTCTAAAAATTTCCCTATTCTGTATGCCTTCTGTGTTGATTCAAAAATCGACAATTATTTTCATCTTTAAAGTCATTTAGTGTTTTTTGTGAACCATGGTTTGGTTTTGAGTTTTATTATTTTATCAAAAATGTATTTTGTAAACCTGCTATCGTTCATTCTTGCCACAACTCAGAAAATATAAATCCTTTTTTACTTTCCCTTGCCTACATGAATATATAGGAAGGAAAGTATTATTTTCATATCGATTTTTCGAAATCAAGTTTTCACCGGATCTACACGTTTTCAGACCCCCTGAATCCAAAAAAAAACATGGTTTTAGCAAATGGTCTGTGTGTCTGTCAGTTGTGTGTGTCTGTGTGTGAACAAAATATATCAAGAACGGAACAACTACGAACTTGAAACTTGAAACTTAAGTTACATACCACTACCGGACCCGACACAAACATTTTCTTCAAAATCGGTCAACCGGAAGTAGTAGTTTATTCGTATAATTTTTCACGTTTTTGCTTTTTTCTCAAAAATGGTGCCTACGATTTTTTTTTTTTAATTTCCTCATTTACTAAAATTTTTATGCTCTACATGATAGGGCAGGAGCCATCTCTGCTGAAATTCTTGGTGGGTGTTTTTTCTAAGATTGCGACTTTAATATACATTTTAGCGCAAAAATGTATATAATAAATCATATAGAGAATTTAAAATCCTATAACTTTTATTTCAAACATTTTTTTGTATAACGCTTAGTTTAGCGGTAAATAGCAATTTCTCTTTCTTCTCACGAAAATATGTGAAAAATCGATTGTTTTAAAAGATTTCCGCCTTAGTATGCACATTACGACAAAAATGTATATAATACAATTTATAGGAAATTAAAAGATCTACAACCTTTAATAACACGATTTTGTTTCTACAAAGCCTAGTTTAGCGTGAAAGAGTGATTATCCGTATTTTTAAGCCAAACTGAGGTTGATTTTCATTTTGCGTCTTTCAATCATGATTAAAATTAGGTTATGTTTATTGAGGTTAGTTTTTTTATTTATTTCTAACGTTTCATAACTAATGTTAGGTTATATCGTTCAATATTTTCATTAGCAAGAGAAAGTCGTGTGAGTGTTTGACACCAGATTTTTTTCATTATAATACTTATTAATTATATTAGTAGAGGTACAAATGAGAATTACATGATAAACATGATTAGGAATCAAACCCAGATATGTGTACTTCAAAATTAAATCAATCACAAGTTCAAGAGATCAAAGTTACCGTGTGTATAGTAGCAGTAAAAATATTACTTTATACCGCTCGACGTAGAGAAATTTATATTAAAGGATATTTTTGACCAGTAGTAAATTGTATCAGTACACATTCAGCCGTTTTAATTACAGAGTAAAGAACGAATAAAATTTAATTAATTACTCAGGGCTCCGCGTTTGCATACCACGCCATGTCACGCCAAAGTTACCTCTGAACGTATTTTTATAATCCGTTTTATCATTACTACTTTCACCCAATCCTTTGTTTCAGGTCCTATTTTAAATTCATTAAGAGTTGATTAATTAACGAAAAATAGTGATAAAACGAATGGAATGTTTTCGTTTTTATTGTTTTTTATTCTATATAAATATATTATGTACTTTATTTAAATGCATTTTTAAATATAAAGTAAAAAAAACACTCATATTTCGTACTAAAGACAATACCGCTGGGTACTTCTCGTGGTAAACAAATTAAATTATTTTTAATATCCCACACGGAAATCGTGCCACTCAACGTGCAATACCACGAATCAAAAAAAAATATATATATATAAATAAAAGTATGTTTTAAATAAATTAATTGATAGAAGTGCCTTTTATTTTTAAATAATAGGACGACGATTGTTTTCAAAATCGTTGATTTCATGAAATATTTTTCACAGAATCTATTTTCTATCAAAACAAACTTTAAATAATTTTGAAACCTGTCTGGACCAGTCTGGCTGTTGTAGTCAACAGCCAGAAGACTGGTTTGAATTTCTAGAGGTTTACTAAGTAAAAACGAGAAGTGAGATGGTTTACTATTTCCTTCCTCACTGAGTTGAAAGAGTATACTTATCAGCATGCCAGGCCCTTCGTAAAGCACTTACTTTCCACCCTGCAAATGACTCCTTCACTTCGTTCACCGCAGGGTCTGGCTGTATAGTAAAATTCATTACTCTCAGAGGAGATAACTCTGAGTAGTGTCTTTTGCACCTCTACCTCTTTTGTTCTTAAATAGTTAAGGCATACAATTGGCTGACTCAGTGATAAGAAACAGAACTTTTTATGTAGCCTTGAAACAAGCAGATCGAGTGCAAATAATTTAACACTCCACCTGCCCGTTATGGGCAGAGTCTGGACCTAAAATGTTCAATTATGGGACACATCCAGCGACTAAAGTATCCTTATTCATCGTATTCATTAAAAATCTTCTTGGACTTTTTAGACATTTTAAAGACTTGGTACATTACAAATAAATTTCACATCGATATTTTTATTTTAACAGTTTAAGAAGAATTTTTTTTAAATTATTGAGACTAAGAAAAACGGCTGGAATCGCATGAAAATTATTTGGCAATCAATTTACTAAGCAATAATAGTACGATACGTATAAAGACTTAAAACCGGCATTCAACAGGATTATTTCTTTAAACAACCATTTTTTTGTATATTTAGCTTTATTATATTTTATATAAATATCACACTTTATGTTAACAGTATCTTTGTTAAAATATTTGAACTACCAATTACGTTTTCACTCGTATGTCATTTTTCACTATTCGCAAATCTATTTATTGTCCTCTGGCCAGTTTGTGGTGTAGTGGTCATCACAACTAATCTCTATGCCAGGAATCCAGGATTTTATTGGCATCAGGTCGTATTTTTGCACCACTGATTATTTTCATCTATCACACTTAGTCACATCAGCATCGATGTGCAAAACAGTCAGACGTATAATAAAAAAAAATTATTGGTCAATGAAAAGCAGATTGTAGATAAATAATACAAATAAAAAATATCATAAGGCTGATCTTTTCTTTATTTTATTCATATTAAATCATAAATTTAATTTAAAGAATCAGTCAAAAGTATCTCGATAGTTTTAATAGCCATTTACGTAAATCCATTTCCTATTAATTTTCTAGATAATACAGTACAGACTGAAGTGTTAAAAGAGAAGAATATCTTACTAATAGCAGATTAACAAAAACTCTTAGAAACAATATAATAATTATTATTCAGTTTGATACCCAATTATAATGAAATTAATTAAATTAAATCAGATCAATCTGGAAATCAAAATTTCCCAGAAATAAAATATGTTAATCCCTAAATTAAACTAATTTAAAACAAAAACTAATTAAATTACAAAAAGTGTATAACTACCGAGTTACTAAACCTCAGAAGTTTTTTAACGTCATTAAATTTATAGTCATCAGAATGATTGTAAATGTATATATTAGGGAATCTTTGCGTTTACTTAAATTTTTATAAATTTTAAAAAAATAAACTAGTTGTAGTATGGTAAGTTCAGGAATAACGTGAAATATTCTGACCTAAAAAGCAGAACAAAATTCTACAAAAACATACGAGTATACATCAAAATATCTTGGCTTCCTCCTGGATAGGCGTCTAAAGTGGACGACCTACATATTTTTTGTTGGCTTCAATTTAATTTTTATTTACAACTGTACAATTTTTAAAGCACAACCAGTAAATTAGATGGAATAAATGCGGAATGGCGGGAATATGAATCGATCCAGTGAAAATGTTTTAAGGAATGTGGTACCAATTTTTAATTATAATGATTTTATAAACTATGATAGATGATTTTTTTATGAGATGATATCCTTTTTCATGAAATGAAACAGGCATGAAAAATTAAATTGAATTTTTTTTTTGTTATTTTTATGGTGGTCAGAGAAGGGTCCCTATTCCACCTTCGTTGCTGTCGTCTGTTAACAGGGAGATCGTTAGTTGAAAGAGATTGGACATTAGTATTTATGTGGTCATTTGTATTTGTGTGTAATGAGTTGTATGTTGCGTTAACAATGTCTCGAACCATTGGTATTTTTAGATTTTTGTGAAGGGTATGATTGGTTACGTAAAAAGTTGCGTTTGTTATTGCTTTAAGTGCTTTTGACTGGTGTCTTTGAAGAATATTCAGTGTTGTATTGTGACAGGCTCCAAAAATTGGTCTACCATATAGCCAAATTGGCCGTACTAGTGATTTATGGAGGATGACTTTTAAGTGGAGAGGTACCGAGGACTTGCGTCCTAAGACGCTATACAACATACGAAATCGTGAGTCTGAGATTGCTCTAACGTGCGCAATATGTAGGTCAGATGGCTCTGACCTACATATGAAGCAAAAAAAAGAGTAGCTAAATCTCAAATACTAGCAGCTGTATTGGATACTTAACGGTAAATCTAAATTGTTGGCCTAAAATAAACTATTAAGTTATAAAAAAGTACTCAAACCTGTTGGAACGTATGGGATACAACAAGATACAATAACATTGAACTAATTCAAAGGTTTCAATCAAAATTACTTTTTATTAAATCATATATTTATCTTTTACATGTCCAAGACTATAATAATGCACAGAAAGAGAAGCGAACACTCCCACAGTACAAGAAGAAATTTATAAGGTTTTCACCAGTTACTACGACTTGAAAATCATTAGAATCCAGAAGCTATTAATCTCCTAGACAACATCGAAACACAAAGAAGACTCCCCAGACTATTGCTTGAGTCCCAGCTCCGTGTAGTTGGAAGGAATGCAGTGCGTTGTTATTGTAGTGGGAGAATGAATGAGTTTAGTAGTGTTTCACTGCTGCTGCATTTGTAGTGGTAGCGTATACTAACAAGACTAAAAAAATATTCTTATCATCCGGCGCATTAGTTTAACAAATACCTACCGGGTTATTAACTTGGTCGGATTCATAATATTTAACTTACCAATTTATATCAAAATATGTAAATAAATAAATGTATTAAAATACAAACAAATATGGACAACATAAAATTCTATGGACACATCAGTAGACTCCCCCCAACACGACTCACTAACAAGATTCTTACTTACATACAAAAAGTTAAATCAAAAACACCCCATGGATTACACAAGTGAAAATAGACTTACATAAGACACAAATAGACCCAATAGGTATTGGAGACAGAAACACATTCAGAAACAGGATAAACGAGTGGAATGTGATGCCAGAGAATGAGGTCCTTAGGAGGACAGGGACGAAGTGGACAGAGGAGAGGAAGCGAACACATGGTGAGAGAATGAGAGAAGTATGGAAAAAGAGAAACAATTCCCAAAAATGAGTCGGAATGCTTTGTGCGATCCATCAGGGTCCATACGCACATAATAATAATAATAATAATAACACAAACAAATCATATGTTAAATACGGAAAGTTTGAAAACGAATGTTTTCTATCAGAGTAATACAGCAATCGTTCTTCCAGCATGCGTCACTCATTCAATATACCTCACCCGTATCTTTCGCCCCGCAACTACACGGAGCTTGGAACCGAACAATATTCGCTACAAATATATTTTAACACTTTAACACTAGAATAACACAGCAAGTTTTTAAATAATAGAGTAATACTAGAAGGTATATACACTCATAACTCACATCACATCTGTTCGTTGCTCTATAAAAGAAAATTGTAGATTCATAGAAACACAAAAATTATACATGATACGTTTTGAATATAAAATCAATTTTCATAAAAATGATATACTAAATTTTAGAAGTTAAAGACACGATAAAAGGGATGTAGGTTTAAAATATAATTTTTATTTTCAGAAAGTTTTATCAACCACTCAATCAGTGTTCTGCTTCTGGAAAGGTCCTTACGTTACCCCCCCCCCCGCCGGCACGCTTCATGAACCTACCCCAGTTTTGATGGGGTTAATGAACATTCTTAATACTATAATACTTAAGTAATCATTAATAATAAATTGGGGTTTAATAATTAAAAAGTTTATAATTAAAAGTTATTAATAAGTTAAAAATTAATATTACTCCAGTAATAATTAATCGAGTTTTGTTCATAATAAGTAATTCAATTCCTAAAAATTATTTAGATTCTCTTTTATTTTCATATTGGTTTATATTTATCTGCTTATAAAAGTAAAAATAATGATTATTATTTTTAGTATTATGCCATTAAAAATCTGATGTGAAACACTTACACAACTTTCTCGCCAATGTAAATAATACTACATAACCTATGTCTAATCATCAGTAAATAATACAAAATTAAAAACATAACCTAATTTTTTTTTAATTTATTTAACGTCGCATCAACTACAATGGTCATTAGCGACGACGTTGGGGTGTAATGTACAATGGAGGATGAAATGATTTTTTGTAACGTATGAAAATATGCCGTGCCTGAGTGGGATTCGAACCCAGGACCGCATGATGAGAGGCGAGCACGTTACCAACTGCGCCAATGCGGCCGGCTAATTTATTCATAATCTAATTTTATTCATGAGTTAATAGCACTATATTGCTTTTCTCGGTTGATAAGCTCTACTGTTCCATGCGTTTAGAGCAATTAGAACGTTTACCAGTATTGTCAGTTGTATGAATGTATCACCTTGATGAACATTACGCGCGCATGCGTATAAAAGCCGCAGTAGTTTACTCGTACTGAACACATCGATTATAGAGTGCGTTAACATGCAATACTTTATAATAACGTGCGTTCGGAAAGTCGCTGTGCACTGGAATTGTGACTATGGATTTATGAAAATATGTATAAAGAAATGACTAAGCATTTTGGAAAAAAATTTATTCAATACCTTAATTACATTGTTAAACCGTGATTACATTGTTTATAGAAGGTGTTCGAAATGACCTCCATTGGCATCAATACAGCATTGCACTCGTTTCATTTTGTTTGCAAACACCTTTCGCAACTGAAGAACAGTGATTCCTTGAATGTATGCCGTTATTGCGGCTTTAAGTTCGTCAATCGTGTGTGGTCTGTTCCGATACACAGTTTGTTTCGCCGCACCCCATAAAAAGAAATCGGGGGGAGTCAGATCAGGAGATCTTGCAGGCCACAAATTCTTTGAAATTATTCGTTCACCAAACACGTTGCATAACGTTTTATACAGTTGCGAAAGGTGTTTGCAAACAAAATGAAACGAGTGCAATGCTGTATTGATGCCAATGGAGGTCATTTCGAACACCTTCTATAAACAATGTAATCACGGTTTAACAATGTAATTAAGGTATTGAATAAATTTTTTTCCAAAATGCTTAGTCATTTCTTTATACATATTTTCATAAATCCATAGTCACAATTCCAGTGCACAGCGACTTTCCGAACGCACGGTATAATCAGCTAGTTGTGTGTTTATAGGTTATAAATTGTTATTGAAAGACCAAAAATATGGCTGATGAAAATATATACAACAGAGCTACGAGAGCAAGTATTGGCAACGTTGCTGGCAAGTCATTGGCTAGCTATGAAGTGGGTAGGGGGCAACGCGTATGTTCAGAGCTTATTAACGCTGAAAAATAGTATAAATGAAAATCAATCTCTGTAGATGTTAAAAATACGGAACATCACCAATTGATGCGCTAAACTAAGCGTTGTAAAAATAAATGCTTGAAATGCTTATAGATTTTTTTAATTTCTTATAACTTTGATTATTTACACGTTTGTCATAAAATTCAGACTAAGGCCTCAATTTTAAACCATCCCATTTTTAACCAATGATGAGTAAAATACAGAAAATCACTAATTGACGCTGTACTAAGCGTTGAAGATAAAATGTTGAAATAGAAGTTGTAAGTTTACATCTTTAATTATATGTACTTTTCTCCAAAAATGCATTTTAAGGCCACAATCTTGAAAAAAGTAATTGTTTAACAAATGAGCACAGGCCCCAAGAATTCCAGTAAACACAGCGCTTACTCTATCTTTTGGAGCATAAAAAATTAAGTAAACGAGGCGATTTTCAAAAAAAAAATCGTAGAAGCCGTTTTTGAGAAAATCACAAAAAAGTTAAAAATCGCACGAATAAATTATTACTTCCGGTCGACCGATTTGGATGAAAATATTTATGTCGGTTCTCCTCGGGGTACGTAAATTAAGATTCAAGTTTTAACTTTGTATGATGTTCCGTTCTAGAAATATTTTGTTTAAAACACACAAAACGATCAAATTACACAAAAACCATTAAAACGATCGTAAAGGCCAAGAGAAAGTAGAAGTTCAATAAAATATGGTATAGCCTAACGTCTAAAATATCTTATGGCTATTACGGAATAATTAATTAACACACAGTAAGTATGTATTTTTATATGCCTTCTTTAATTAGTAGGAACGTTTGTGTATTACGCATGTTAAATTTTATGTTTTTATGAACCTTTTTTTCTGCAGCTATTTAAAAAAGTCTACAGCTCTGAAAAAAAACCGAGTAATTCAGCAGAAATTTCCTGCCGGACAGACTGTTTACGTTTTATTTAAGGTAAAAAAGTTTTAATGAATTTTTATCATATTATGTTTTAATAAGTAAGGATTTTCCATGAAATTCTGTATATATTTCTCCAAACCTTTGATGCTACAAAAAACATTAGAAATCTAATTACCCTTTATTGTAGTGCCAGGAAAGAAGGTAAAAGATTAATAACTTTTTTTTAAATCTTTCAAATAATATTTAACAAATTGGTAGCTAAGACTCAAAAAAAGTTGGTAGCGATTTAAAAAAAAAATAATTCCTCGAAATTAGGTTTCTATAGTTTGAAAAATTAACAGGAAAGTTTTCATGGGGTTTTCTTGAATGTAATGTCATTACTCTCGTAATTTTGTAACACTGATAGTATCTAATATTGAGCTTATAAATAGGCTAAATCATAAACACTGTTTATTGCAAAGCATCACTAATCTATTATATAAAAGGACAACCATGTCCTGGGTGATTCATTTATAGATCAACGCAAAGCCGAAACTACTGACACTAGAGACTTGAAATTTGGAAGTTAGCTTTGTTTTGTTGTGTAAGCGCGCACTAAGAAAGGATTTTTCGAAATTTTGATTTTAAAGGGAAGAAATCGCAAAAATTCCCCCACCCCCCACTGATGCGAGGATGCGGTTCAGCGCGAAGCGCTACACTTATGTACTGGTTTTTCTCCGACACACATTTACCCCCTCCATAGGCATATTCCGTTGCATCCAGTACATACATTCTTATCGTACGTAAATAGCAGATCAACTACAAAACTATAGCCATTTTCCCAGAAGTTAAATAGACTTTAACAACGATTTTAATCTATGGTTTACTTTTGTCACTCCGGATGTTGTACTGTACGTAGTGTTTAACCTAACACTGGATTTAAATTTTAACCAGAATTAATTCCAGAGTTGTTGTAATTAGTATAATAAGTGATATGTTTTTTATGCTTTATATTATTATTACATATTATTCAACATACGAATCTCATTGCTTAGGTCACATAATGTATTTGACTGACATTGTAAAAATGATTTTTGCAACCGAACAATTAAAATTTAATTTAAAAAAAAATGTGTCAACCAATTCAGTAAAATGCGTAGGGTAAAGTTATTTTCTTAAATCTAACTTAAATTAAAATAAAACAACAGTTATTTATGTAAATTCAGGCATTATGGTATTATAATCCTTCTCTTTTTTATGTTTTTACCATAAGGGTCGATTTACACACATCCGTCCACGTCACGTCTCAGTTCCGTAATTCCGAGAAGACAAGTATCAGTCACAGAAAAATGTTCTTTCTTGAAAAATTAATGATATTGTCTACACTGAGCACCAGAACCGCCCCAAAACCGGCGCGTCAGTATTGTCGCCGTCACCGAACCGTCAAAACGATATTTTTTCTCGACGATATTTTGTTTTTTACGGACGTATTTGTCTCTATGTAAAATGACTGAATGGAGGTTGACGAAAGGAAAACTGAGGTACATGTGTGAATACTGTCATCATTTTTGACTTCGAGTGACCGTACCGGTTCCGTTTCGGAACGGTGACGGTGACGTGTGAATCGTTCTTTATACGTAATTCAAAAAAATTAGATTTGTGACTTAAGTTATTAGCAAATTAAAATACAGAATCATAGCCTTAAAATTGCATGGGCGAAGCCACGACGGGGAGCTATCTATTATATAAAAGAGATGTCCTGATTTATAAATCAACTTAAGTTTTCTAACCTGTCGCTAAGGAAGGATTTCGCAAAATTTTTATTTTAAATGGTAGAATTCGCAAAAATACCCTCCCATAAGAAATACAGAGAGTATACTTAAACAGCTGATTCTTCGTTTACGTTTGCGTGGGCGAAGCCACGCAGGACCCGCTAGTTAACTTATAAACTAATACAAATTCAATCTAACATTAACTATTTTTAAAACTGTGTTGTGCAAAGACATATATTGTGCCGTATTGTACGAACGATTTGGTAGACTATTAGAACCGATCTTTTTACCCAATTCCCAATTCGCTCGAAATCACTCCCAAAGCCATTTTTACTAGCTGAACTAGCTGACCAGAAGTCATATATGATTAAAACAAATTTAATCTAAAAATCCATGTATTATTATTTACCAACTTCCACGCAAGTTTCTTTTTAGAAATTTATAGTCATCCATACCTGAAACAAACAAAAAGTATATTTTATAAATGATTACTAGATAAGTTTTAATTGAAATCTAAAGATAAAGAATTTTTTCTAAATTATTTTGTATTGCATTACATAAAAATATGGATTTCCATTACACTTTCTACAGAAATACATTTTTAATTAATCCAGTCTCTCTTTAAATAAAGTTTAAATTTTTACGACAACTAGTTATATTATGAGCAAGCACTCTAACTAACAAATACCATTTTCTAAACACTAGAATGGAAAAACAGGTATGGCCTGATTTTCGTAAAGAGAGCGCTAGGAAAAACGAGCGTCTGCATTAGTATAGTCTTGTATGTACTGCAATAGTGCAGTGTATGTAATCAACAATGGAACAGCATGCCTACAAAATACAATGGGTGTTGTCAATTTTTAACAACACTCTGACTGTACATCTAACTGTGGGTGGGAGGGGTATGCGGGGTCCAAGTCAAGTATGCGCATGCGTAGCCCAGTGCTCACAGCAACTGGCTTGGCCTTCACCAGCATGCCAGGCCCTCTGAAAAGCACTTATTTTCCACCCTGTAAATGATACCTTAAATTCATTCACCACATGGTCTAGTTTGATAATGAAATTCATTACTTTCAGATGATATAACTCTGATTAGTGTCTTTTACACTTCCACCTCATCTGTTCTTAAATTATTCAATCATTTAATTGGCTGACCAAGTGTTAAGAAACAAAAGTATTTTTTGTAGCCCTGGAACTAACAGATAATTAAAAAAATTAACACATTAAAAATTTTTTTTAAATATTCATGAACCTGATTTATTTGTCTATTTTATAAAACAAATTGTATTTTTAATACAGCAAAAACAATAGTCTATTCCTGCCTAAAATCATATAAGCAGATGCGTTTGCTTTATACATGTTATGACTCAAGAAAACCTTTCGATGGAGGAACTATTTGTCATTTTAAAATATTGTATTGTCATTTTAAAATAAGTCCGTAGGGTGTCTTCGTTTCAGACGGTGAGTGTCGTTTGAATTATTTAAAAGTGAGATAGCCAGATGATTTTTGTGTGGTTCAAGTCTTTTTTGGTATTTTGTACTGGATATTTGTATTTCCTGTAAAACACTTTCCAGTCTACCATTTTTTTCACGACTGTGCACTACACACTAAAGTAAATTATACGTATCTTGCACTGTAGACTGACGTTTTTTCAACTTTTTCAAAAAATCAGTGTGCAGTCACTTCAGTTCTTATCAACAAGGGTATAATATGAAAATAAAGTTTGAAATTTTCTTTTTCTAACCATATATTTAGTTTAAGTCAATTATTAAGTTATTTATAAAATAATAATATTTACAATCACTCTAATTAACACATTTCCGAAAAATTTTATATGAAACTTATATCAATATCGCTTTCATTCTCCGCAGGATCGTATGATTCATCAATGTCCGTGTGATCTAATTCCGACCCAGAATTTTCTGCAAAACAATCTAATGCATATCAAGACATCGTTTCATGAAATGTATAATTTCACAATAACAGTAAAACACATACACAGCAAACAACGTGGCCTTGTAACCCGCTATCTCGGCATTCGGTAGTAGACGCTACGTTTCGATCTCGCTCATTAAGTAGCGGTCGATAGTTTCGTCAATATATCAGAAAATAATAATCGATTTGGTCAACTATCGCTGTAGGTAAACGGAGAACAAAATGAACTAAGTAACAGTGAAAACGGGAAATGGATAGCGTGAGGGTAGCCACATTTATAACAATGTGAAAGTAGCAAACGTATGAGATACGTTTGCCGTCTTGGGATGTATATTGCCGTGCCCGTATGGCATACGTTTGCCGTCACTCGGTGTATATCATCACGGCCGTATCACGTACGGTTGTCGTCTCGAAAGTGTTAATTGCAGGAGTGTTTAAATCTCTGTTGTTTGTGTTGTTTTTTATGAACCAAAGAGATGCTGCAAAGAGATTGTTCTGAATAGTTTAAATTAAAATCGTTGCGAGATTTTTACATTCGAGAGATTTTCCTTCCCCCTAAATTGTATCCCATACGTCCAAATTGGTTTTAATATTGATTTGTTTAATAGTAGTTTGTTATTCTATGAAAGAGTAGATCGTTTCCCATAATTCAATAAAACTGTTTAAATTTTTATATAGCTATTTACTACAATTACTTTTATTTATTATTTACTGTGTAACAATTTATTAAAGACCATTATAAAACAGTTTTAAACTTTATCACAATTGTTAAAATATCACGTTTGGGGCTTCACACTCTAAATATTTTTTTATTTAAATGTTAATTGCAACTTTAATTAATTTTTTACGCTGATATTCTTTTTTCTTTTTAAGTATTAAAAGACAAATAAAATGACTGATCACCAAAAGTCGTAAAAGTCTTATCTTAAAAGAATTAATGACAATATTAAAAGAGTGAAAAAACAAGGGATGAGAAGTTTCAAAGGGATTTAGTGGACAGATTAAATGAAAAGATGGAATTAAGTACGAAGCCTATAATAAAGATTAAAATAAGAAAGAGAAGATAATTTTTAAGTATTTTTATTAATAAAAGTATAAGTAGACAAAAGTAATAATGGATTAAAACTTGTACAAAGAATGACAATCTGGAAAAATTCTTTGACGTATTTAGTAAGTTATAATCGTCATTGTATCAAACTTATTGATTTACCTCTTGGAACTTAAAATTTTCCATCAAAGTACAGAGTGACTTTAAAGTCGTGCAACCCAAATTTTTCTGCTTTACAGGAATGACATTTGAAGTCGCGAAAGATATTGCTAGTAGGGAAATTTATTGTGTGATAGTACTGTATTATGGTAGCTTTGCTAGATCACGCCATCGGTCAAAGGAGGGCGTTGCACGAAACAGTTTGTTTAGTCCGAGACGTCGTTTACGCAAGAAAAATGTGGTTCATTTTTGTGAGTTACTGCCAATCGAAATCGTATTCGAAGTGTAAAGAAAAGTTTTTAAATGCTTTTCCAGATGCTCATGTGCTAAACAAATTCACTATATCTCGTTTATTTATTCGTTTTCGGGATATAGGAAGAGTGGATGACTGTAAACGCACAGGCCGTCCAAGTGTTTTAATGGATGACTGAAGATAAACGAAAAACTTCTTCGTTCTCCGAAAAAATTTCTTCGAAAACTTGTTAGCCACACTGAGCTATCTTATGAAAGTGTAGGTAAGGCTACTAAAGTGCTGAAATTACATCCGTATTGGATAAGTAGTGAGACTCATCAGCTCCAAGAACCAGACTAGGAAAAGCGAATGCAGTGCTGTCGGTGGTTCAGACGTTTCAGATTTTTTTAAATTGACCATCTGTTAAAAAAGAATGATATTTAGCAAATGAAGGCAATAGTAAAATTATTTACTTGTATTGACATGGTGCCGACAAGGCACTGCATTATCCACACAAATAAGCTATAGTTTTAGTTTGTAAATGCTTATGCTCCATGTACGGATTAAAGTATGTATTTGAAATTTAATCCGAAAAATTATAAATAAATTTTATTAGGCCTATATCTCCGAGATCTGCCCATAACAGACAGGTGGAGTGTCAAATTATTTACTCTCAACCTGTTCGTTGCAGGGCTAAAATAAATAGTTCTGTTTCTTATCACATGGTCAGCCAATTAAATGACTGAATCATTTAAGAACAGAAGAGGCAGAGGTGTAAAAGACACTAATCAGAGTTATCTCCTCTGAAAGTAATGGATTTCATTATACAGCCAGACCCTGTGGTGAATGAAGTGAAGGTGTCATTTGCAGAGTGGAAAATATGTGCTTTTCAGAGGGCCTGGCATGCTGATAAGCGTATTTTTCTATTCAGTGAGGAAGGCAATGGTAAACCACCTCACTCCTCGTTTTACTTGGTAAAAACTCTACAGGTTCAAACCAGCTTTTCGGCTGATGACCTAAACAACATCTCCGAGATATAGTAAAAGTAAGTCGTTAGATAGTTGTTGTTGGTGACATACTGTCTGCCTATAACTTGATGGCCTCCCGCAGAGAGGAGCAGAATCGGCCCACTACTAGCCT
The DNA here is from genome assembly GCA_035578175.1 of Catonia carolina. NCBI lineage: Eukaryota > Metazoa > Arthropoda > Insecta > Hemiptera > Achilidae > Catonia > Catonia carolina. The sequence goes on along the minus strand of JAQMRL010000001.1, from coordinate 435,756,768 downwards.
TCTCAAAAACATTTCACTATGTACCACTACTAACTAGTACACTGGAATTGGTACCTAATGAAATGTAATTGAGTAGGCTAGTAGCGGGCCGATCCTGCTCCTCTCTGCGGGAGGCCATCAAGTTATAGGCAGACAGTAGTAGGAAAAATGTGTGACTGTTACAGTACTCTGTTACATATTTCCTGAGTGCATTTTGTTTAATGGTTAATTGAAACCCCATAATAATGTACTCGGTAAGTCCAAAGTGATCTTATGATTCATTTATTTTAAAATTAAATATGAATTTGAAAACTCAAAAATAAAGTGGAACTTAATTTGAAATTTTATGCATGTTAATTCTGGAACTTCAAGATTAATTACGTAATATCGTAGTAAAACTTCTTAAGGTGCACCTTGTACTCTTTCTGAACAGTGAAAGAAACTGAATTGTCACGTATAAAGCATCACGCGTCACACATAGAATGAATAGTTATTTTTATTCAACTTCTTAATGGAGAAACCCGAATTCCTTTATTTGAGATTAGTTTAATATCGTAAGCGTATGTTATTGAATATAGGCCTAATCAGTGTAATATTTTTAAAGTCTTGCCCATAACGGGCAGGTTGAGTGTTAAATTATTTGCACTCGATTTGTTGGTTCCAGGGCAACAAAAATAATTCTGTTTCTTATCAGATAGTCAGCCAATTATATAACTAATCTATTTAAGAACAGAAGAGGTAGAGGTATGAAACAAGCTAGTCAGTGTTATCTTCTCTGAGAGTAATGAATTCACTATACAGCCAGACACTGTGGTGAATGAAGTGAAGGTGTCATTTGCAAGGTCGAAAGTGGGTGCTTTGCGGAGGGACTGGCATTCAGATAAGCATACTCTTTCAAATCAGTGAGGAAGACAATAGTAAACCATCTCACTCCTCGGTTTTACTTAGTAAAACCTCTAGAGGTTCAAACCAGCCTTTTGTCTATTGAGCTAAACAACATTTTTAAAGAAGCCTCCGTAATGAAATATTTAAATACAGAACACAGCTTGACGGAGACGTTTTTCAGATATGTAAATAAATTCGAATCTAAAGTATATATATGACACCGCCACCCCTTCTAATTAATCATTTACTGTGTTGCCGGCCTTCAATAGTTCTCTTGGCCTTTGTCGGCGCACCGACAAACCTTTCGGCTCCACACCGACAGAGGCCTTTGTCATCAAGGCCAAGCCAGTAGCCGCCCTCTACCACAGCGCTCTCGGCGACTACAAAAAGAGCGCTGCACTAAACCGAGCGATTCAATTCCGATCAAGACACCGAGGGATTCACTTCCACCAGTAGTCTATAGCATCGACAAGACGTCAACCACGGCAGACGACTGCCGGACTTCAGCGAAGACTAATCGACGACCCCGCAAGAGAGAAGATGATGCTTCCGCTTGCCGACCGTCACCGTAAGCCGTCGACCAGACCGTCATCGCCCGCTGACGCGAGCGATGCCCACAGCAGTCCCTCGACCGAGCCTTACGCCCACCGGAACCGACGAAGCAGCCATCGACGCACTACTGTGAAGGAAGAAGATGACGACTCCGCTGGACGACGACATGCCGTGTCGCCCAGCTCCTCGACCGCCACGACGACTACGACCGACACCTCTCCAAGACGGCCACCGCTTAAACGACCCTTTTCAGGGCCACCAAACAAATAAGGTTTGCCACTTAATGTTGCCATCCGGTGACATATAAGATATTAAAGTTTCCATAATTATTTTTGTTTTATTCTTAGAATATAATAGCAATGAAGAAGTCCAATCAGGGCAAAATTCCACTAAATGGTTAATTTCACAAATATAATAATATATTTTATATCTAATATAACTTTACGAGTATAGAAATAAAAATAAATAATATTACTCGTATTTCATGTAAGTTTTCTTCTTATTAATGTTACAGAGTGTATAAGTAATTGAGTAACGATAAGCGAAGAACCTAAAAGGGTTAAGTTTTTTAACATAAGAGAAAAACAGTCTACATCAAGAATTTGAAGAATAAACACTTACTTCGAAAATTAATCACGTAAGTGCTCCTTTACAGTTATGTGTAATCTGTATTTTCTTTCGGTACCTTCTTGGCAATCATAACTACAATATTCGCTTTTAAACATGCTGTTCTAAGTAGTTCCACAAAGAAGCCATGATAAGAACACGTAGGTTCTTCAAACAGAATGTTCTTTGTTTCCCTTCAGCTATTTTCCCTCGAATAATTAACTGCATCATAAAATATATTAAAATATTTCTCTTTGCACACAGCATATCCAAAACACTGCAATATTTTTCTATTTATCGGGTTAATTAATTCTCATTCTTTATGTATCTGATGGAAGACTTCTTCGTTCGTCCGTTTCTTTTTCCAAGATATATTTATCGTAGTATCTCACGAATTCGATTTGTACTTATGTACATAAATTCCTGTTACATGTATCAGGGATTTATGTACAAATGATTTATTTTTATGTTGGACGCTTTCACCATTTTCTACCTATTCTTCTTTCTTATCTATTTTTTGTCATCAGTCTCTCGAATGGTGTGATGCAGTTCTCCAAGCTGTTCTATTTTGAGCAAGTCGTTTCATATCTACATACCTACAACATCCTATATCTTTTGTAATTTATTTTAAATATACTAACTTTTCCCTTCCCTACAATATTCACTCCCTCAATATTACCCTCGAGTATTGATAGAGCCTTGATGTTTTAAGACGTGCCCCACTAGTCTCTCCTTCTTCTGGTAAGATGTTTCCATAGACATTTTTTTTCATTCACTCGTCTAAAAACCTCTAAATTATTTATTTTTTCCACCTTCCAAATCTCTAACATTTTCCTATAACACCATATTTCAAAAGCTGTTATCCTCTTCCTTTCTACAGTCCCAATCACCCACGTTTCGCTCCCGTATAATGTTGCACTCCGAATACAGTGGTTTAAGAATTTTTTCCTAATATGTAAATCAATTTTTGTAGTTGGCAAGCTTTTTTCATAACTTATATTATATACCTAGTGAATTTATTTTATATGTACGTCATATTAGTCTAACATCAAGTATTTTAAATTACATTAGGATATTTTACTAAAAACGAATTTTCCGGACTGTTTAGAATTGGAATAAACGTGTACAGGATGTGATAACACACGATATAATTTTTCAATTCGTATAAGCTTTTATTTTAGATGTTAATCCTTACTAATGTTTCGGAATAGAAGCCTCTTTAGTTACACTCCCGCCAATGAACTGAAAACTATTCTTGTTTGTCAAGGTACTCTACACATTACACGGAGTCGTAAGCTGATTTTTATAACAGGTAAAAACAGACTGTTCATAAAATTATCTATAACAAAACGCAAATAAAATCTGATTCATATTTAAAATTTTGCATTCCTTGAACAAAGAATTGAATTTGAATTCCTTTAGATCTTAAAGATGTAAAGGAATTTAATTCAAGCTTTACAGAAAGTTTTGTACAAAACATAAAAACTTCCCATTCTCTCAACGAAGCTCTCGCATTTCTTCTCCCTTGTAACCGCCTTCTACGACACCATCTCTTCACCTTTTCTTGGCACTGATATGCTGATAATTTTAAAAGAAGGAACGTGACATGGTTGTCAATAATGTTTTATCTTCGGGGAAAGTTAGTCTTGCTGTAGCAAAAGTTTCTTGTTTCTTCAACTTAACTTTTGGAACCTATATTATTGCGCTGAGCAATCGTTCTTTTTTACATTCTTTAATAAATTTAACCGCAAGTTTCTTAACTAATAAGTATGAAATTTTATCTTCTTCCACAAAAATGCATGCTAAATGAAATAGATTTCTAAACAAATTAAAACGGAGAATGCTATGAAAAGAAAATGTTCAGTGAACTAGTTAAAACCAAGATAAACATTCAGAGATGCATAATTTTTTATGTACACTGCAAATATTTTATATTAATTAAATTTCGATAAGAAGTTATATCAAAGACTTTTATTACTAGTACCGATAAAGAAAAAAAATTATAAAAAGAAAGATTATTATGTTTTCTGAAACCGGTTCTATCAAAACCAGTGATGATGCGAGTCGTAGACTGATACTTTGAACCTAATACAAGCGAATATTAGGAACAGGACTGTTACTGCTACAGCGTGTCCTACTGCAGTCTTTGGCGTCCTCTCATATCCAATCAAATGGACTGTTCAACCTCACTTGGCTTGCAAAAAGCAACCACTAAAAATAAATAAAACAGTAACAACATAACTAACATTTTACATTAGGCGAAGTACTTTTTAATTATGTTTAATCTTTTCTTTCTACTCTGCAATCATAAATTGTTAAAATATTTGCCATACTTGTCCTATTACCTTATATTTGAAGCACACTTTTGAAATTTTATTTCCGTATCAAAAGTTTTTGTAATTAATTACTATTATAGTATACATTACAGGTTCTCTTGATACAGTTGTAGAGAGACTAATTAATTTAATGCCCACATATTCAAAATGTATTTACTAAAAACAAAGTGTTTTGTTACACAATGATACGTATTGTTTAACCTAACAAATATGAAATAATGCTAAATACAGAAAATAACAAACTTTTCTCTATTATAAAATCATCCTTTTGTTCATTTTAGCTTTAGGTTAAATTTTCATTTAAATGAACAGGACAACTATAATAAAAGGGACGTTAAAGCCCCATTAAATATTTTATTAACAACTATACATTAAAGTCAATTGTGCAAAAATATTTAAATACCTACTATTACTATCTCCATTTCCTTTTGTAGAACTAATTTTCAATTTATTATTTGACTTTATTTATTATTTAATTAAATATTAGTTACACTTATAGGACATAAAACTAATTATTACTACTATTACAAAACACTAATGTCCTTTTATAAATGCAAAAGTCCTTACAGACCTGCACACTCATTACTAACCCTCTAATTCTCTGGTCACTTAGATAGCTGGAACTCAGCAAAAAACTAAGGTCTGTACGTTTAACAAAATAAACTAACGTATTTCAATCACTTACACCTAAGACTTAAATTGGTATATTTTTTTCTTTCTCTTGCCTATATGAATATATAAGAAGAAAAGTATTGTTTTTATGTCAATATTTCGATATCGAGTTTTCACTGAATCTACACGTTTTTAGACCCCCTGAAACGAAAAAACATGTTTTTAGCGATTTGTTTGTGTGTCTGTGTGTGTGTGTGAACAGAATATCTCAAGAACGGTACATTGTACGGACTTGAAACTATAAACTTAAGTTACATACCAATGTCGGACCAGATATGAACACTTTCATCAAAATCGGTCAACCGGAAGTAGTAATTTTTCACTTTTTTGCGATTTTCTCAAAAATTGGTCCTACGATTTTTATTTAAAATTGCCTCATTCACTCAATTTTTTATGCTCAACAAGATAGGGTTAGCACTATGTTTGCTGAAATTCTTGATGATGTTTTTTTCACGTAAAAAATTGTCTTTTAAGATTGCGGCTTTAACATGCATTTTAGCGCAAAAATGTAATAATAAAAAATGTAGAAAATTTAAAATCCTATAACTTTTATTTCAAACATTATTTGTATAACGCTTAGTTTAGCGGTAACTAGCGATTTTCTGTTTTTTTCTCACGAAAACGTGTGAGAATTCGACTGTTTTAAGATTTCTGCCTTAGTATGCATTTTATGACAAAAATGTACATTATCAAATTTATAGAAAATTAAAAGATCTACAACTTTTATTTAAAACATTTTTCTCTACAGAGCCTAGTGTAGCGTGAAAGAGTAATTTTCCGTCTATTTTTAAGCCAAGCTGAGGTCATTTTCATTTTGCTTCTTTCACTCATGATTAAAATAAGATTATGTTTTTTGAGGTTAGTTTTTTGTTTATTTCTAATGTTAGATTATATTGGTCATTATTTGCATTGGCAAGAGAAAGTTGTGTAAGTGTTTCACACCAGATTTTTTTTTTGGTAAAGTGATTAGCTTACATTCTTATTCAAACAAAATCAAGTATAGTGGATTTGTATCTTCTTATGAAAGAATATCTCATCATACGTTCACAAATGACAGTAGGGTAAATTGCATACTGTGTCACGATGAATAATGATTGTCATCAGTTTTTTGTTTAAAAAGGGTTTTAAAATGAGTTTCGATTTGTTACTCTAAGAGTTCGAGGAAGTGATAAAATGATAACGTTCTACAAACATTAATTTTTCCATACAGTTCATGTACAACATGTTTTAGTGCTTAATATTGACCACTTTATTATTTAAATTGGTTCAGTAGCAAAAGAACAAAAAGAAAGAAATAACACAATAAACGATAAAGGCCGAGTTTTGGTAATCCGCTATAAGTTGACGATTGCGCCTATCATGGGGAGGACAGTATAATATCTATCCTACTTACATCGGCCAACCCGAAAGCGTAAGACATGTATCAAGCGTGTAACTCAAAACGTAACCACCACAAACACTTAAGTAATAAAATTCAGTTCATGACCCGTCACACTAAATAAATAAGTGAGTAATATAATTATTTAAAGAAAGTGATTTGTTTAAAATTCAGTCGCAATTTAACATAACTTTACAGAACGTAATGAAATATAAAAACCCTAACAATACAATAACATTTTGAAATTACCGTAAAACTAGTATTATTCACGATAATAAGCCCGCACCGACAGAACTCATGGGCTAACTAGTCTATCATTACAAATGTCGGAGTGCAGTAATTCAGTTTACTGCTGATGACCAAAAAGGATACTAAAAATAGCTTAGGCTTAGTATTATGGCTTATTTAGAATGAATATTCATTATTTAGGATAATTATTAAGAATCAATAAATAACACAATGGGATGTTTATAAAACGACATAGTTGTAAACATAATAAATCAATGGAGTAAAACTACATACAACATGATGTCATGGCACATCAAGCTGTCGCTACGATGTATTTAGAAAAGCACATAAATAGTAGCACTTCCACCCCCCGCATATTCCTGTCTTACTGTCGCTGACGATCGTCAACTTACATTGCGTTACCAATACATTAAATAAATCACAAAACGAATTTTCGCTCACTTGTGAAAACAAATTTGACTTTACCAATTTTGATCTTTAGTACTGTTAAGGCACGGTATACTGGCAATAACGTATTTAGATTCCCACAACTCAGTATTTCAAATTCCTAAGTAAAATAGTTCCTGTGACCTCATGCACACGTCATTCTTCCTGTCCTCTACCACCGCTCTCTAACTTCCTTTGTCTCCCAAACTTGCACTTGTAATCTGGCAATGAGCGCAACAAGTTCGGCGCTATCTCGTTCTGGTTATAATGTCGCGTTATGACCTTATATCGTAATATATGCCTATCGTTGGCATTTACTGCATTCGATCTCTTCGTGAGAACTCTTATTGTGCTTTTATCATTTGTGTATTGTGAACTTATAACTGTTTAATTTGCAAATTATGTTTAGTGAGTTTTCAATCTATCAACCACGTGTTAGCGACAATTGCGAAACTATTCCAGGCTTAATTAAGGTAAGTGCTGAATTTTGTTGTGTTTTATGTTATTTACTAGTGCAATTCCAGTAATTTCATGTTCCTCAATTCATTCTATTGTTCATTTTGCCAGTCGTTCTTAATCGCCTTAAACTGCCCGTTACAATCAATCAATCGTTTAGTTGTGATTGCCAACTATCTTATCAACGCAATCTGGTCCTTCGGAAACAATCGTTTTATTTGCTATTTCACTAAATTCAATAATTATTCGTCGTGGGTAATTTTTCATTGTCTTAACATCCAAGGTATCCCTCGCATCGGAAACCTAACAAGTACTCTACCGTTAACAGGCAGGTAGTGTACTACTCTACCAGCTTACTCTAATGATTACTACAACAATTTCAACAAACCCTAAGGAATAAAATACTGGATGTATTCCTAAAGAAATATTTACCGTCTCTACACTTGTTTGAAGTTCAACAAAATATAGGCTCAAAAACCTTTTCGTTCATTGTTCTTTTTTTAAGAGCGAGTAGACCAACGATTTACTTCAGTTTAACAAATATAAGGCACGCATTTATTTTCAATTATATGTTTTTATTTTTGGCATTTAGTAGTATGAGTTAAGGAAGATTTTGAGAATTATCAGTCTGAAATTGTACAGGGTAACAACAGGTTAACATTTCACATACAAGCATTGTCACCTTATTATCCAGTGAACTAATTCATGTTTTTCAGAGAATACTGAGTTTTCAAAAAATGAATAGATATGAAAGGTTTAATGAATAATTAAACATGATATATGAAAACAATATGCACCACCACTTATGGATTTCAAAGAAAAAAGGAAGGAATAATAATTTAGTTACCAGATGGAAGTTTGAGCTAAACTGAAGACTCCCTTCATATTGATCAAAAAAATGTAATATCATCCCTAACACAGACATTTTTCCAAATTTAATGACTTACAATAACTCATTCTCTCTACATCAGACAACGTTCAATTAATTCACCACAGGTTCCACTTCTCAAATAACATTCAAATAAATTAACTCAGATGAGTGTCATTTTCACCCCTCACTGATGTTTTTTCTTTTTTGTCTGAGCGCATTAAGCAAATCCAGGAAATACAAGAGTAACTGTGTGACTACTTTTTACTTTCTCTTGCCTATATGAATATATAACATAGAAAGTATTGTTTTCATGTCGATTTTTCGAAATCGAGTTTTTACCGGATCTACACGTTTTCAGACCCCCTGAACCCAAAAAACATGTTTTTAGCGATTGGCGTGTGTGTGTGTGTGTGTGTGTGTTTGTGTGTGTGTGTGTGTGGGCAAAATATCTTAAGAACGGAACATCGTACGAACTTGAAACTTAAGTTACATACCACTACGTAACCCGACACGAACATTTTCATCAAAATCGGTCAACCGGAAGTAGTAGTTTATTCGTGTAATTTTTCACTTTTTTGCGATTATTTATATATTAAAAATATCAGAGTAATTCATAACATCGAAAAATATAGTTGGTAATTTTATCGGTCAAAAAGACAGAAATAAACTTCGAAATAAAAATTCGGTTTCAAATGTAATTAGTGATGTGTGGAGTGTTAAAGCAAAATATTTTCTCGAATTTTATTTAATTATTTGTTAAGTTGTTATAAAATAAATAGTTTCAAAAACAGTTAACTTATAACCATTGTATTGGAATCATACGATCATATTATTTATTATATTTGCAACATTCAAAACTGAATTAAAAGCGTTTAAAGTTTAAAACGCATAATACAATAATCTCTTGCCGGCCGCATTGGCGCAGTTGGTAACGTGCTCGCCTCTCATCATGCGGTCCTGGGTTCGAATCCCACTAAGGCACGGCATATTTTCATACGTTACAAAAAATCATTTCATCCTCCATTATAAACAGTTCCACCCCAACGTCGTCGCAAATGACCGTTGTAGTTGATGTGACGTTAATAAATAAATAAATAAAAAATAATAATCTCTTGATTAATATTATATATTAACAACACGAATTAAAAAAAATAAAAAATTATGATAATAAATATTAAAGGTTAACTCAATGGGAAAAACCAATGACAAAGAACATCCATTTAGTAAATAGGTTAGATTAAAGTAACTTATTACTTAAAGACTAGGCGTTATCTTAAATATAAATGAGTTAAAACAATTCTTAAGTAAAATTGACGTACGTGAAATTTGGTAGAAGACAAAAATATTGGCTAATATTAAACCCAAAATTATTTCAACCGAAGCCTTTTAGTCTCTCTTTAATGCTTAAGACCGTTCAATGCAATGAGCACTTATTCGTTTGTAATGAAGTATTTTTACATAAATAACCGCTACACGTTATAAACAAGTTCTGGTTCTTTAATTTAAATTAAGTTGTATCAACATTTCGGCTATTAGCGATTAATTTCGGTTATGGAATAATTATTTTAACATTAAATGCTTTTCGGACCATGGCAGGAAATCGAATCCGAAGGCTTGCGCTCTGTAGTCCAACACTCTGACCACCACGTCACGGAGACGGTCCAAGACTCGGTTTTAATGATCCTTTAGTGTACTCGTACATGTAAATCTTCTGAAATTTAAAAATATATTTCAATCTAAATTACAATCTAAATTCAATCAATGCAATCAATTCAATCTAAAATTACAAGTAGCACTGGTAACGCAATATAAGTTGACAATCGTCAGCGAGAGTAAAACTGGACTATGCGGGTGGTGGAAGTGCTACTATATGTGCTTTTCTAAATACATCATAGCGACAGCTCTAACCATGACATCATGTTGTATTTTTACTCCATTGATTTATTATGTTTAAAACTATATCGTTTTATAAACATTCCCTTGTATTATTTCTTGATTTTTAATAATATTATTCTAAATAATAAACATTCATTCCAAATAAGCCATAATACTAGACCTAAGCTATATTTAGTATCCGTTTTAATCATCAGCAGTAAACTGAATTACTGGACTCTGACATTTGTAGTGCTAAGACTAGTTAGTCCGTGAGTTCCGTCGATGCGAGCTTATTATTTCAATAATACTAATTTTACGGTAATTTCAAACTATTATTGTGTTTTTAGGATTTTCATATTTCATTATTTTCAGTAAATTTATGTTAAATTTCAATTGAATTTTAAACAATTCACTTTCTTTAAATAATTACATCACTCTTTACTTATTTAGTGTGACGGGTCATGAACTGATTTTTATTATTTAAGTGTTTGTGGTGATTACATTTTGAGTTACACGCTTGATACATGTCTTATGCTTTCGGGTTGGCCGATTTAAGTAGGATAGATAGTATACTGTCCTCCGCATGATAGGCGCAATCATCAACTTATAGCGCGTTACCAGTACTTCAATATTGTTCAGCCTGCACAAACCATTTTAACTGCCATTAAAGCCAAAAAAAGAAAACATTTTACAACATATGATAGAGAAGACAAAACAAAATTGGACTGCAATTTAACTTACGTAACGGTAAAGGTTTTATTTTATTGACAATCTTATATTTTGTGAGATATTTGAAGTTAAAGAAGAGTTCAAAATATATTCACCTATCAATGTCAATAATTTTAATGACATTTTTGTGAACCATGTAAAAAATCACATTCGTATTTACAGTGATGAAAATATTATATATTGCAATAATGTGAAACACGAACGTATCCTACACACAATTATCCATTTATCGAAAACTGAAAGAACTGTGACAAACAATGTAACACCGCACATCCCTGAATGTATAAAAAGACAAAAGGCAAATTAAATAAAAAATAAATAACAAAAATCCAATATGGATTCTGAGAATTTAAAACCATGTGGAATGTTAAAATCTGTATGAACACAAAAAAAACAAAATATATTGATGGATCACTAACTAAAATAAACTTCAAACCAATAAAAAGAGTTTTTAATCCTTTATTTTTATTTGAAAATACACATTTTCTCCTCTCCGATTTAATAAACAAGTCCAAAAAAAATTAAACAGAACAGCAATTCAATTTTTAAAATTGTGTTCGATTACAATGTACTTTGATTTCTATTTCATGTGAATTGTAATATGATGAAAAATGTAAAACGCGAATACAACTCAGTAGTTCAAGAAATTGATTTTTGTACAATTAAATTCTTTACAGAACAATACAAAGTAAATGTTGCGTTGACCATTTCAGGAAAAATAAAAACAAGTCAGAATGTAACCAATATAACAATTCTGTTTACAAAATACAAAATAACATAAATTTAATAAAATGAATAAATAAATATTTATTTCTAAGCGACCCAAATACATGAATCGTCAAACACATTAGATACAAATACATACACATTAAAATACTCTACAACAATGTAAATGTAATATTAAAATGTAAACTCACATTAGAAAAACAATTTTCAAAATTTTATATTTGCCTTTAATACATTTATGAAAATTATATAGGCTAGATGAACTATTACTAACTAGGTATTATTTAATTTTTTTATAAATGCGTTATAGAAGCCAGTCAGAAGTAGAATTGTTATAGATAATAATATTTTGGAACAGATCTGCCACTTTCAGTATCTAGGTTGCAACATTACATACCAACAGGATAAAGATGCTTACAATAAGATGCACCGATTTCAGCAAATATGCAGAACTATCCATCGCACTTAAAAAAATAGCACCAGCAAAAACACGAGGGTGAGATTTTATAAAACATTAGCAGTGCCGACTCTACTCTAAGGCAGTGAAACTTGGGTGCTATCAAAGCGAGAGAAGAATAGATTGCAAGCATCTGAAATGAAACTTCTTCGACATACATATGGGTGTAGAAGAGAAGATCGTTACAGGAATACCGAGATAAGGAAAGAACTCAACATTTTCTCTATAAACGGCAAGGTATCTCAGAACAAAATGCAGTGGTTAGAGCATGTGAACAGAATGCGGGACGATAGGATACATAAGCAGACACTGGGCTGTAGCCGGAGGGCCGGAGAGAACGAGGACGCCCGAGAAAGAGATTGGCCGATTTGAGAAATTCGGAACAGGCAGAGATGCCTAATCCTTGAAAGGCAGAAGAAGAAAAAGAAGATAAATGCATTATTATAGATCTGCGGAACCGACTTTTTTCCCTCCCGTACCCCTTGATTAGGCTTTCATTTATGAGTGCTTCCCTCAATCACCAATGCTCGTCTGGAAAAATGCTTTCTTATTGAAAACTGAGTTTTACTAGGTAACCACAATGTATTTAATTGATTTAGTATTGTGCAAAAAATCTATTCTGGGCAATGTCAGAAACTTTTGTCCGTTATATTGGATCCGCCATGTTAGATTTAACTTTGTCATTTTGAGAATTGGATCTGAAATTTTAAGTGAAATTCAATGGTGAAATCCGCAAATGGATATTTTCGGTTTTTTGAGAAAGTTCTATGTAATTAATGTCCTTATCGGGGTAAAACAGCCATCCCCTAATTCGATTCTACATCAATATTGTAGGTAACAAGGAGGATAACTACACAAGAGATAATTTAAAATAAGAGAATTTTTATCATCTATACCTTGTTTATTAACAATAGTTTTTATTAAAATACATAATAAATTGTAAAAGCTAATTTAGTACGTTACCAAACTACATTATTTAGGTAATTAGTTGCCATTAATTACTTATTTTAATTTTAAGTTATAAGAATATTTCCTATAAAAAAAATTTTGTCAAATGTTTTTTTACTCTCAAGAAAACATGTTGCAACCGGTATTTCAATTAATTAATTTAAATAAACTTTAAATAATTAATTATATAATTTATACAAACATATTTCAACGAAAAACAATTTTAATTGTAGCTTAAAACTTAACGACAATGGATAATGAACTACACGCAATCTTTTCGTGTCTTAAGGTACTGAAAACTGCAGATTTTCCTTCTAATTTATTTCTTTTCATTTGCTCTGCTGATGCCATCTGCCATTACCAATTTTTTTTTTACGTTCAACATACGTAAAGACAGTAAGGAGAGAATACAGCCTTGGGATTTTTGCGATAATCCTAATAGCGTGTTTTTATATGCAAAAAGTTCTAGACATAATCAGAGTATTATTTTAATGTTACGAAAAATTAACACAACGTATTCAAAAGATCGAAATTTATTACAATACAATTTGTTTTGTATATTTCAGAATTATTTGTGTACAATCAATTAAAATGTTTTTTTTTTTACATTAATCTAAACTTTGATAAAATCTGTACATTAAAAAAAGGTGAAATTAATGTCACTTTTGTAATTGATTTTATTTTTCGTTGTTCACATTGTTATCACTCATGTAAATGTTACTTTTTTAAAGATTTAATTTTATTTATCATACAGTTTTTTTTTAAATTAATTTATTTATTTAACGTTGCATCAACTACTAAGGTCATTAGCGACGACGTTGGGGTGTAACTATGGTACAATGGAGGATGAAATGATTTTTTGTAACATAAGAAAAAATATGCCGTGTCTGAGTGGGATTCGAACCCACGACCGCATGATAAGAGGCGAGCACGTTACCAACTACGCCAATGCGGCCAGCATCATAAAGTATTATTTGTTAGAATTATAAATTTGTAGGCCTACCCTACTTCTTATTCTTTGTATTTACCATCCAATTTTTCTTATGTTGGTTCTCTAATTTCTATAACTTTCTTTCTATCGATCAACTATTGAAATATCCACTGGGATGTATTTTCTTTAAAAGGAAATTTCTGTTTTTCCACGTAATTTTTTGTTAATGTTTTATACGTTTGGATCTGTTAGTTGCAGGGCTAAAATAAATAGTTCTGTTTCTTATCACATGGTCAGCCAATTAAATGACTAAATCATTTAAGAACAGAAGAGGCAGAGGTGTAAAAGACACTCATCAGTGTTATCTCATCTGATAGTGATGAATTTTATTATACAGCCAGACCCTATGTTGAATGAAGTGAAAGTGTCATTTGCAGAGTGAAAAAGATGTGCTTCTCAGAGGGCCCGGCATGCTGATAAGCGTACTTTTCCATTCAGCAAGGAAGGCAATAGTAAACCACCTCACGCCTTGGTTTATTTAGTAAAAGCTCAAACGTTCAAACCAGTCTTTCGGCTGATGACCTAAACAACACATTTGGATGGTTATGCTATTGTTAGAACACTTTAAACTCGCGGGCTTCCCTCGCGTTCGACTAGTGCCATCGCCTACTTGCAGCAAAGTGAACTCTACACGGACCAGGCTTTTTCGACAGAAGAGTTTTGCTTTTGGAACGCGTACGGAACGTACAAAGTCTACTAATTACCTCGCTCCACGCCAGTATTGGTAACTAGAGTATTAACTAGGATTTATAGTCCATTTAATTTTATTTTCGTAACCTGGCTTTATGGCTTTAACTATAATGTATAGTTAGTAAATAAAAAATAAAATTTTAAAAAATTATTCAACATCTTGGTTATTAATGATTACTATGGCATGTGGAACGGTAGGTTTGAACGTGTAATAATTTCCAGATCCTAGCTCGGAATCTAATCGGGGCCTTACGGTTTGTAATCCAACATATTGACAACTATTCTTCGGAGGCAGTAGTATAAAACTTTAAGTGCAAGTGAGATAGCATTTAATAATTTCTGTGGAATACGACGCTTATTAGTGTTGTTTTCTTGCGTTAAGGAAGTTTGATTTTTATTTTAGAAAATACAGGTTACAAAACAGTATTGTGTAAGACAAAATTTTAACAAGAACTTGTTTAAATACATATTAAATTTCAACCCATGTAAATTATTTCAAGCCTTGTTGGAATAACTACAGTAAAATTACAACTCTGTAAATTTGAATCGTAGAGGAATATTTTTCATCGTTCGTTTTTATCTGCTACCCTACGTCCTCTGCAGTAGCAGTCAGTATTAATGTGTAGAACGAACACAAAACAAAAGAACAAATCACAGTAATTTATATTGGTTAAATAAAAGAGTGTAAGCTCTACGGTGTGAATTCAGTGTAACTTTCAACTTTAGAGATAGAATTTTGTACGTATTTGTGCTGGCTGATTCAGGAAACAAGCAGCTGCTTTAATTTAAAATAATAAACTTCTACCAGAACTTTTTTCCTTAGGTTATACGACAGATCTTCTCCCACTACACCAACTAAAATTACTTCAGTAACAATTTCCCCGAGGACTAACTGTGCTGGTACATATTGTATCAACCTACGCCAGTAGAATACCTAGAAAAAACAACGTTTTTCAATAGTCCAACTAACAAACAAATTAATTATTATGCACACATTAAACCCACACTCTTTTTATAAATTAAAATCAAAATGAATTTTGTCTCAGGTAAAATTAAAATTAAAATTGAATACGTCATGAATTAATGAATTACATTTATTTATGGATTAATATAGTATCTGAACTTTCAGTGTAGTCTCTCTAGGTTCAGGTTATGGTACTTTTTAAATTAATGCTGTATTGAACTGCTCTTTCGAGTACCCTTGGGAAAACAAAAAATAAATATCTTCTGTCAATACTACATTCAAATAATATTTATTTATGAAGTGTTTTTATTGTACATAAATATTTATTCTGCTAACATTCTTGGATACCTATGATTAAAAATTTATCAGTTCATATACTTTACTGAAATTAAATATTTGAAAAATGAATAAATAATTTAAAATATAAAATTTTTGTAGTTATCAACAACAATTTATTAACCGATATATATATACTTCTTTTTTAACCAGACAATAACATACAAGTCTGTTAAACCTTCGAAGAATGAGTAATTCTATTAAAAAATGTTCAACAGCCTGATGATCAGCCATTCATTTTTAGTAAATAATTTGAATGTAACATTATTCTAGAAACGTATTGTATAGGGTGGAATGTGTTGGAAAAGTATAGTGAATTGCGATGGATAAGGTGTTTTGAATAGGAGTTCTAGGAAATCAAAGTAGTAAAAACATTTGTTTTTACTCGTTTGTTAGAAAGATCTCGTTTGTTTGGGAAACTATCAGGCAGCAGATATAAAAACAGTTAGCTTATTTGTAGCCAGTCAGTCAATACCTGCATTGTAAATGGAAAGTGTATCCAGCCGTTTGAAATAGTGCCATTACAGAACCGATTTGGAGTAACGTTAATGATGCTTAAGGGTGATAACAAATGGTTGTGGACAGTAAATTAATTAATTGATTTCTAAAGGTCAGTTTCTTAATAGTCTAACTTCGTTTAAGAGTAAGTTTTGTAATTATTAATTTTTTTCTCTCCATTTAGGAAATTCACAAACTGTTGGAAACAATTAGTGAATGTGAAGACACAAAATTTGGAAAAAATAACATGATAAATAAACGTAAGTGGAGACATAGTCCAGTGACAGAACTCCGACTTGAATAGATAAGTGTAGCATTAAGTGCAGCATTTAGAACACTGTCATGGATAGTCAATTACAGTAGTACTACGTTAATTGAAGAGGTCTCGGCTCCATCAACGTTTTAGACGTCTTTTTGGATTGTTTGGGAGAGTCTGCGTAGCCAGATTTGAGATCAATGGGTTATGGTGGTTTACAAGTTTCTTCCTAAATTTTGTATAGAGTTTTAAGAAAACGTCATTTGTGTAGGGTACGTTTAGGTTTGAGTGTAGCGTTTTATTAGTAACATAATAGGGGGCGTTCACTATCTTCCGTAAAAATTTTGATTGGAAACGCTGAATGTTTGCTAATACCGATGGTTTTGCACAACAGTAAAGCTGACTGGCATGTTCCATATTGGTCGAAGGTAGAAGCTGTAAATAGTTGATTTAGATGTAGTTGGTCACTTGGATTTGCGTGAAAGAAGTCTGTACAACTGTTTGAACCTGTCCTGGAGTGCCTTTCTCGTTTTATCAACGTGTACATTCCACGTGAGCCTCTTATCTTATTTTTAGATATAAACCTACATAACGGATAGATTCAGAAGTCTGAAGTTGAGTAAAATAATTGATAAAATTATTAATTTTATCAATAAATAATTTTGTTATAAAGTTTAAGGAAGTCTGTTTATAATTTTATCATATCCACATTTTGAACAAACCTAAGCTTAGGTGTTAAAATTTTGTATTCCTTTTTATAGATAGGTATTTATTTATTTTTATGTAATGTTCAAAAGATTCTGTAAATTGTTTTGCCTTTTTGAAAAATTATTTATTATTTTAAAATAATATTGTTTAATTGTTCGCAATATTTACCAACAATCTGGTAATTTTTTGTTAATTTTTTATAACTTTTTGTAACCAATATTTAAAAAAAAAGGCCTAATTATTAAATTATTTTGGTCGGTAGTAACTTTATTGTTGATGCAACCTTGAATAAATACAAATAAAAAAATTGTCCTTCACTTATTTACGGTTACTAAAAAATACATTGTATATTCGTACTATTTTAAATAAATATATACTTTAGTCACCGTGGTACGTATCAAATAGCAAGATAGTACTGCGTATTTAGGAGGTGCATATAAGAGAAGTACAGGGAATCTTTAATCTCGGCTATTGTGCCAGTGTTAATACCAAAAAAATTTTCCTACAGCGTTAATTAATAAAGAAATAGTATTAAAAGACAAAACACTATTTGATGAGTATAATGAAGATATAAAAAATTCCTTCTACTGCTTTTTTATACACTACACGATAACTTAAGAGTCCTTTACGTAGAGACACAGTTTTAAAATTGTACCATAGATTCAAAGACAGACTTCAATATCATGACAATCTCTTAATATGTAACAAATTCTCCCGACATACCGTGAATTCTAAAAATACAACTAAAACGCCGATAGAATAAAAATATGATGCATTAAATTCTATACGAAGGTATTAAAAAATTTAACATGAAATTTTAATTTAACAAAATTTTAATTCTCTGGATTAAGTTACTGTCACTGAGTTTTGTTTGCCTCTAAGCTATTAACGCCATATTTTGTTGATTTTATTTTTATATAACACATATTGTGATCATTTTTGATAGTTTCCATTGTATACTTTGCAAAAAATAAATTTAATGACTTAAAAAAATGCCGATGATTATTAAAAGCACGTAAAACATGCATAAACAAGAAGCACGAGGTAGACAATCACTACAGACTTTTACCTAACAATCAAGTCTACAGAGACATAGAACCAATAACAGTGGCCATGCGCAAGAAACGACTTTCGTACTTTGGACATATACTAAGAACACCTAACACCAGAATTTTACGCAGAATAATTGACCATGCAATGAGACGAGTAACGCATACATGTGCCACAAAAATAAAAAGTGATTAGGACTAAATCACGAAGATCTAACGAAAAAATTACCCAAATACAAATAGGTCATCAAGGACCACAACCATCGGCTTACGAAACAGAAAAGAGAATATAAGAAGAGGGAATTTTCAAAAACAGCCAAATAGAAGCGTGCTCAGAACATGAGAGAATATCACACCAAAAAGAGACTGAAAGCTTCCACATTGAGTAAAGTGGTTTTTTGTGGCTAAACAAGCACTAAAAACAAATTATGTAGACTAAATTAAGAAGTACACGGGTAAAACTTGTATTAAAACGTTCATGAGAAAAACCTTCAAAGACATAAATTGTTCAAATAATCAAAATAATCTATCTACAAAATATTATTTTTATGACATTCAAAACAAAATATTAATATCCACAAAAAATATATTAAAATTGGAAATTTAAAATGGGAATTTAAATCTCTCCATTTTTCTTTAATAATAAAGAAAATAAGTAAACCTAAAAAGAAAGGTTGAATATATTACAATCACTACTCTGTAAATTTTCAAATTGAAATTCAGTAAGCATTTCTTTAGTTTCTTCTATCTCTCCGAAGTGTTTCTACTACACTCGTCAATAAAATCCTTTCTGTAATTGCATCTACTGAATCTGTTATTTTGTTCTGTCGTAAGAATTCTCTTTTTTATTTTTTCTTACATAAATTTTATTTTAAATATCATAAAAATACATCCGTAGCAAATAAGTACAAAATGTTGAACCTTTACATAGTTTTCTAAATGTACATAAAAGTTGTTTCACTCTTATTTTAAATAAATTTTTAACATACTAAGGATGAAATATATATTGAAAAATTTCATTACTTAAATTAAAATTCAATTTTAATTGATTAATGTTAAGCAATATTTTAATAATTTTTTTTTCTACAACTCTGCAACATTACAATCTGTTCATACCAAATAAAACAATCAGCAATTTTGATAAATGTAAGTTAACATGATTACAATTTCATTATAATGTTAATGAAATTGAAAATAATAATAAGTTAATTAGAAAAAAAATGATAATATACGTAACAATGTTCTTTAAAACCTATAAACTAAATCAAAAACACTATGTCTTTTCAGTCTTGAAAACGCGGTATCAATGCATAGCATTGATACATGCATACATGCATACTATGCATATCAATGCATAGGTAATGCATAGCAGAACGCGGTATCAATGCATTATTTAGCAGATTCAGAGCCAAGAATTTTGGATGATGATTGAGTCTTTCTTCATATTTACGGATGAATTATGATATAGTTTGTTTCACTGAGTCAATATTAAGATAGGCATAGATATAAGTGTTTTTGATATACCACGGAATTTGCATGGCCTGCCGCAAGAATTTTGACTGAAACTTTCAAATATATTTATGTTTGAAGTGCTCAATGTACTCCACAATTATTGAAGCCCATAGGTCCACATGGGTTTTAAAAGGGATGTATACAGAATAATTTTTGATTCGTTTGACATAGGTGAGTATTTACCAATTAACCAGTGTAGTTTACGTACTGTCACCTCAAGTTGTTTCTTTTTAGTTGTTCTGTGATGTTTCCATGTGAGGCGACGATCTAAATATAGTAAATAACAATATAATAGAAAAAAATCAAAGTTTTGTTCTGCTGGTCTGTTACAAAAAAATGGTAGCAATATATTACATCAATTTTTCGCAAAACTAAGCAAAATTCAAAGTTAACTCTACTGGTTTTGTTTGATTATATAAATAATAATCTATATGATATTCCTATATACATTTTTATTCCTCTTTAATATTTAAAAACTTTTTTTTCTAGGAACACGGAAATAATGATGGAGTAAATCAATTTGTTAAAAGAACAAGAAGAAAAAGCGAGACATCAGATTCCCTTTGAAAAAATGGAATTTAGATACTTTAATTTTCCTATTTATCTCTAAAGAACGAATGTGCTGAATTTTAGCTCCATGGGTATTAGGTAAGTTCAAAAAATTTTTATGAATTAGTGAGCATAAAAGGGCTTTCGCTTTTATGTATACATAAAAAAATTAAGAAATCAACGGATCCTGTATTGTATGCAATAAGTACTCTAGGAAATTTATTTTCTTTTACTCCTTTTTATTTATTTCGTTTCAGCTATCCGGCTTCATGTTTGATACATTTTAAAACTGGATCGATCCCATTACTATATTGCAAGTGCTGTATCCTTTTTTTATTATTATTTAGGTAATGATATTGAAAGCAAGTTCTATATGTTACCAAAACAATCTTACAACATTTATGAACGAAATAAAAAATTCATAGCGATCATAAAACCAAAGATAAAAATGTTATGGAAGTAAAAACCATAAAATGCTATACCTTCTGCTTGTAGCCTATATTATGTCGTTTTCTTTATACTTCAGATTATTTTATTGATTTATGGTCAAGCTAATAGAAACTGCTCAGTTTTCCTACAATTGCAATGACTGAAACTTCTCTTATAATTAAAAAAAATTATTGTTAATTTATCCAGATTGATTAAAATACTATACGTTGGCTACAATAATTTAGATTCAATTTGTATAACTCAACAAAAAATTTCCTATGGAAAAATTTCATTTGCTCTTTATTCCCCCGCTGTCGGCCATTTTTTTATTTTTATGTATAAATGGATATTTTATGCTCATATAAAGGAATCACATTAACATTTGGGAAGCGTCTTTATAGTAATACTATAAAACAAATGAAAAATCACGATTTTCTCCACAAATTCAATTTAAGGGGTCGGGAGAAGACAGTGGTAACCTACATCAACATAATTTTAAAAGTTTACTGAAATTTACAAATCATTTTTTTAAATTTTTGTTAAACATTTTCTATTTTCTGTTAATCTAGGTTCTTAATATCATAAACATAGCATCCTGTTTAAAACGTGGAGAACATTTTATTTTTATAGAATATTTAAGAAAAATCACGTTGAAAATTTTGTGTGTTAGCACTTTCTTCTGCCGACCCCCTTCAATTCTTGTATCTCAATAACTATTAGCTTCATCAACATGTATGTTATTCACTAAACTACTGAACCCTTTATTTTGAACAAAATTACATTTAATTTTTTAAATAGGTTAATAAAAATAGCCGAGTTATGGCAAGAATTTGTTTTTGTAATATTGAGTCTGATTTTATGTCCTCCACCTTACAATTCAATTTGATAAATACCGGGTGATTCAAAGAAACGGGAAATTTTGAAATTTGTATTGGTAACTGTGGGCGATTGTTATCAATGAATAACTTACACCAGCTTGTTCACGACACCTTGCCATTTAGTTATCATAGACACTTGGAGTGGTGCTCAACGTGCTTTTGCGATTAAAGCTTTTTACATGGACGACAGTGAGGAGGCGGCACCGTCAGTTTAATTAAGGATGCCACAGTCGTATTCCATCAGCGTATGCAATACACGCGGATACGTAATTTCGAGAAATCTGGTTTGGCAATGAAAAAGAAACCTCTAGGCCGTGTACAAATCATTCGTACATCGACAATATTCAAGCTGTTCGAGATGTTGTCATGTTAAGTCTACATCGGTCAATCAGTGTGTCTGCAGCTGCATAGTTCAAGTTTTCAAAGAATATTTATACGGGACTTGCATTGTAAACCACACAAGTTTCATTACGTCCAGGAACTGAAACTCAAAGGAAGAATTGAAAGCCAAGATCCGAAAATTCATTCCCAAAATTCCTGTTAAGATGTTACATCGAACCATGCACAATGTAATGAAGAGACTGCAGGAATGTTTGCGTAAAAATGGAGCGCACCTGCAAAATGTAATCTTCAAGAAATAAATTATACTGTATGTATTCTTATTTGACAATTTTTACTGTTTAATGACAAAGAGTAATTTATTAGAGATTTTTTTCATAAAATTACTTAATTTTCAAAATTTTCCGTTTCTTTGAATCACCTGTAATATAATTTTTTTTAAATATATCAAAAATCAAAAAATATTTAAATAATTAAATTAATTTTTTTTAATTTTGATGTTTGTCAAATTGAATGTTAAGTGGAAGACATTAATCAGGATAACGCCTTCCAGTTGGTCTACATCTCTTAACGAGTCTAGAAATTTTATGTGCAGAGATTCTTAGAAGTCTGTTTTTTCCGGCGATATTCTATAACCGTCTTCTAAAGAGAACCAAAGCGAAGTGAAGTGAGTTTTGATTACCCTTCAACATCTCATCAACATTTACTTATCAAGAATTGACAATTCTCTTTCTTCTTCTTAGAATGTCAACTCCATCATAGTGGGCTCTATCGTGAACCACTCACATTAAGAGTGCGCTTAAATATGTTTGTCCAATCTCTAATATTTTTCAAGCATGAGCATTTACTTGTCCAGGTCTGCATCTAACCCCAACTTTCACCTCGAGAACAAGTCTGACAAGCTCATTCATACAAGCTAAGTAAGTATATGAGTAAGAAATACAACTTCCTTTTTTTGATTACGCTCATTAACGCATGGTCGACACCCACACGTCTCAAAACATCAACGTTTGTAACATGATCGGTTTACAAAATTCTAAGCATTTTCCTGTATACCCACATTTCGAAAGCTTCAAAACTATTTACGAACTGTATACTGAAAGTTCATATTTCCACTCCATACAGCAGGACAGAATAAATATATTATTGTTAATATTATTATTTGCGTATATTCCCCTTGAATCCTGAATCCTGGTTGAGAGGGCTGAGAAGCCCTATGATGGCGACATCGTGTTAAGGAACACCTGGTCGCTCGGGGAACAATTTTACCGAATAATTGCAACCTCATGAAATTTAGGGGGAATTTTATAGTTTAAAATTAGGAAATAGGATTCTGGCTCTTGCGGGATTGGGACTGGGACTTCAAAGGAGGTAATGTATTTTAAGAAGTTACTCGTGGATGAAAATTTATATTAAGGGACAAGTGGGTTTAAGAGCGGCTCTTTTCTTTTTTTTGTTTTTCAGTGGCCCCTTAAGGAGAGCGCTAAAAACACAAAAATCTAGCTCGTGGTGTTGGCTCTGTTCCTCATTTTAGCTTCCCAAAAACCTTTCATCCTGTCACTTTGCGCCTTTTTCTTTTCGTCTGTCAATTTTTGTCCACTTCTTTTGGCTTGCGATCTGAACTGAATTTCATTGTTTCTGATTTTTTCTCAACAAATTTTGCGGTCGTGAATGTCTTCCATTGTGACGCATAATTCTTGTAGGTCTTCCATAGTTTCTTTTTACCAAGAGGTGCCCAACTTTAAAGTGGAAATTATGTTTAATATCCTTTTTGTCAGTCTGGTGTCGCTCATTCTGGCTATATGTGTAAAAAACCTCACTCTGCGTTTTCTGATGAATGTCGTGATGGTGTCAGTATGCCTGCATAGTTCTTCTGTGGGTCTTTTTTGCCAGAAGTTTTCTCTGAAAACTGCACCTATATATTTACAAACCTATATACTAGTTAAAATGAAGTGGAATTGTATTATTAACGCGCAGATGATTCATGTTAATAAAATGTCTGTCTCATTATAACAGTGCGAGTTATTATTCTTACTACTGACTCAAGATCGATTGTGATTAAAGTTCCCAAGTATTTAAATTTTTTAAACTGCTCAATACGTTGTTCTTCAAAAATTAAGTCACATCGAGTGTGAGGAACCTTTCCGAACACCATCATTTTAATTTTTAGTGAGCTGACTTTCAGTCCAGAAGTGTCTCTCCCTTTAGAGATTCTATCCACCACCGATGAAACCCCTCTGTTAAATTTAAAAAGGAAATGATTGTATTATCAACATATATTATTAAAAAATACTTAATTCACCTTAATTTAGAATTCATAATTCTAACAATACAAATATATTTACATTACACTTGTTTTTTGGACATCGATATACATCCAACTTTATTCTTTTTGTCATTATATATAAGAGTTATTACATAAAATATAACACAGGTGTATAAGCAATACATTATAGAGAATACATTTTTTACTATCAATTTTATTGACAAGTAAGAATAGGAAACCAACTATATTTACAATAGAAAACTATTCTATTTCTTCTTTTCCTTTACTTTAGTATAGTGGTAAAGTAAACTCAGATACCCTTTCTTATTCAACTATACGATATTGATAATGGTATATCTAGTATCTTCAAACAGGAGATCTCCTGTCCTTATACACAACAACAAATATCTTCTACTATCCACAAACTATATCACCCAATTCACCTATATATTTTTCTATTACATTTTCTACAAGTGCATTGGTTTTTGTTTTTCTTAAGCACTTTAATACACTTGAATGTTTTGTACATTTATTTTTCTATTATAAACTTTTTTAGTTTACAAGTAGAGAATGAATATAAAGTGTGGTACAAAGTAAGGATATTAAAGAGCCAATTATAAAATATAGGAGGTGTGGCTATTAAATAACGAGACTGACGTTGCAAAAATATGTATTTTTATTTTATACATAATAACTTTATTGTCACCTTCAATATACACTCCTTCTCTATCCCTACAACGCTCCAAAAAAATTTCCATTGTTGGGAACAGTGCTGGAAGTCATCTTCTGTCAGCTCCTTCAGGACACGTAGTTTAGAAAGTACCTCAAAGTAGTAATATTGATTAATTGTTTGACCTTCAGGCACCCAGTGAAGGTACTTTCTAAACTACGTCAAAGCGTAAGGAAAAAACGCCCCGAAATGTGGAAGGACAAATCATGGGTTCTCCACCAAGACAATGCCCCAGCTCAATCTGTGTTATCTGTCCAGAGGTTCCTAGCCAAGTACAGCATCTCAGTGTTAGAACATCCACCTTACTCACCAGATCTTGCACCATGTGACTTCTACCTGTTCCCTAAGGTGAAATCTGCATTAAAAGGGACAAGATTTAAGTCTTTGGAAGCTGTAAAAGAGAAAGCGGCACGTGTCCTGAAGGAGCTACAGAAGATGACTTCCAGCACTGTTTCCAACAATGGAAATTTGCACGGAGCGTTGTAGGAATAGAGCAGGAGTGTATATTGAAGGTGACAATAAGTGATTATGTATAAAATAAAAATAAATTTTTTTACAACGTCATTCTCGTTATTTATTAGCCAAACCTCGTATAGGCCTGCCGGACCTAACTGGAAAACTCAACAATAAAAACAAAGTAAACTATCCGTGGGTTCCGTCCCATATTCACATACACGATAATATGGCAACACACAGCCGAAATAGAAGCTTTAAACATCCCACTACGAAAAATTACTTAATGTCGCTAACACTGGATGAATTTGAGAAACAAAATAATTTGTTGAATGACAAATCTAATTTCTAAGATACTAGACTAAACATGTCAGATAAGTGGTTAAAAGAAATCAAAAAAATATTAAGATAACTGGAATTAACCAAGAAAATATAATGAACCAACCCAAATTCAGAATACTGACGTTAAAGGCTGACACGAAGTGAAAAAGCAGAATATAGACCAATGGCAAAAAGAAAAACCTACAGTGAAATAATGAAAATATGTGATGCAAAAATGATTCTAAAAAAGTCTAAAGCTAAAAGCTATAAGTCTTACGTGATCAAATATTGATCCCATTTGGACAAAAAATACAAACACACAAAAGAAATATAGTGGAGTTTTAAAATTGATACATCAATATAACTTACGTACAAAACCATTAATAATTTCAAGCTATGAAAGGTACTTAAATTCTGTAAATAAACTATGAAATACGTTTTTTGGAGTAACTAAATTTTTTCCCAAATAATTTATTATAGCATTTATGTAAATTTATCAATTTAACTAACTGTTACGTTGCTGAACAGATTGTAAATAATTCTGCTTGTTTAAAATTATTTAAAAACTTATTAATATTAATATAAGTTGTTGTTTAGGTGATCAGCCGAAAGGGTGGTTTGAACCTGTAGAGGTTTTACTAAGTAAAACGAGGAGTGAGGTGGTTTACAATTGCCACAACTCACTGAGTGGAAAATGACGCTTATCAGCATGTCGGGCCCTCTGAAAATCACATTTATTTTCCACTCTGCAAATGACACCTTCACTTCATTCACCACAGGGTCTGGCTGTATAATGAAATTCATTACATTCAGACGAGATAACTCTGATTAGTATCTTTTACACCTCTACCTCTTCTGTTCTTAAATGATTCAGTCATTTAATTGGCTGACCATGTGATAAGAAACAGAACTATTTATTTTAGCCCTGCAACGAACAGATTGAGTGTAAATAATTTGACAACCAACCTGTCTGTTAGGGGCAAATTAATATATAATACATTGAAATCTTAAATACTTTTGCTTTAAATTTAGTTATAATATTTTTTAGTTAGTGGGAAAATGTTATAATGGTTTTTGTAAAATGAAATAGAGTATTAATAAACAGATTAAATCTTGTAGCATTGTTACTGGTGCTGTATTTCATTTAACTACAAAATCTGCCACAGAAAAATGGAAAGAGTTCAACCATTCCACTTTTAAAATAAAAAAATTTCCACAATCATAGATGAAAATCTCGGCTATCATTATCTTTGAGTACGATTTGAATATGGAACTATGGAACTATTGTATTCTGGATTTTTATTATTTTTATTTTTTCAGCAAACTTTATTTTTATGGTATATAATAATATCCTGGGTAAAAAATACACTTCACATTCTCATTATTTTTCATTTCATGTTAGGAAGTTTAACCCATGAAATACAATAATATGTACTTTAAGAATAATTTAGAAAAAACTTGAAAACTCACATAACGGCTTTTTTTCAATGTAATCATATAAGTGTTTTCATTAAATTCACTACTAACGTTTCCAGAAATAATTAGCAAAATATAAAATGAACGACACACAGGATGATTACATCTGTTACTTTTCTGAACAACCCTTCTAGCAGGCTAAAGAGAGATTAGAACAGAGATTTGTTGCTACTTTAAAAATTCTATTCATTAAAATACAGCTATAAGTGCTAACGCAAAACTAAATTAGAACAAAAATTATTGTGAAGCAATCACACGACTTTCTCTGGCCAATGTAAGTAATTAAAAATATAACCTAGTTTTTAAACACGGTAAAGAATGAAAAATGAAAAACAACGTAATTTTAATCAAGAGTAAATGACGCTAAACGAAAATCAACATCTGTTCGACTAAAAAAATACGGAAAATCACTATTGTCGCTAAACTCTATGGAACAAAATGCTTGAAATAAAGGTAGAATTTTAAATTTTCTATCGCTTTGTTTTTATTTATATACTTTTGTCGTAAAATGCATTCAAAAGCTGCAATCTTAAAAAATTCCCGTTAATTTGCCGGTTTTGATGAGAAAAAAAAGAAACTTACTAATTTTTGTTAAACTAAGAGTTGTAGAAAAACATCTTTCAAAGAAAAGTTGTAGTTTTTAATTTACTACACCTTTAAATTTATACACTTTTCCCTAAAATGCATATTAAGGCCGAAATGGCGGATAGATTAAAATTAGCCACATAGAATCTTAAGGGAATATCAAACAAAAAACTTGAAATCCAGGCCGGTGGGGAGAAGAAATGTTGGGAAGCCACGCAAGAGATGAAAATAATTCAATAGAATTTTGTCGCTGTTGTGAGTCGGAAGAGGCGGAAGTCTAATCCTTGATTGTGAAAAGAAGAAAATGACAATGAATTCAGCAAAAAGTGTTTTATTTTAAAATAAAAATTTAAGCATGATTATTTACTATTAATAGGTAAGCTACTAATTAACATTATTTGTTTGTTTAAAAAAATTCAGCAACAAATAATTTTAAATTTCAACAGAGATCTTAGAGATACTTAACATGTTATACATTTTTACTTCCTCTTGCCTGTATGAATATATAGAAAGAAAAGTATTGTTTTCATGTCGATTTTTCGAAATCGAGTTTTTACCGGATCTACACGTTTTCAGACCCCCTGAATACTAAAAACAGAATGTGTGAACAGAATATCTCAAGAACGGAACGTCGTACGAACTTGAAACTTAAGTTAGACACTACTACCGAACCCGACACGAACATTTTCATCAAAATCGGTCAACCGGAAGTAGTAGTTTATTTGTGTAATTTTTCACTTTTTTGCGATTTTCTCAAAAACTGGTCCCACGATTTTTTTAAAAATCGCCTGGTTTACTAAATTTTGTATGCTCTACAAGATAGGGTAGGCGCCATGTTTACTGAAATTCTTGGTGAAGCTATTTTTACGTAAAAAAATAATTTTTTTTAAGATTACGGCTTTAATATTCATTTAAGCGCAAAAATTTATATAATAAATAAATAGAAAATTTTGAAAACCTACAACTTTTAATTCAAACATTTTTTTGTATAATGCTTAGTTTAGCGGTAATTAGCAATTTTCTGTTTTTTTCTCACGAAAACGTGTGAAAAATCTATTTTTTAAAGATTTCGGCCTTAATAGCCTATACATTTTACGACAAAAGTGTATAAAATAAAATTTATAGAAAATTAACTAAAAGTTAACTAAAAAAACTAAACAAAAAAATTAACTAAAGTTAGTAGTCTTTTATTAAATACTTTTGTTTAGAGCATTTTTTTGTAGAGAGCATTTTTTTCTACAGAGCCTATTTTAGCGTGAAAGAGTGATTTTCCGTAATTTAAAGCCAAACTGAGGTTAATTTTCATTTTGCGTCTTTCATTTATGATTAAAATTAGGTTATGTTTATTTTTTTATTTTTTTTTTTATTCCTAATTTGTGTACGTTGCAATCTGTTCAATGTAGAACAATAAGCAACTCCATGACCCAATGAGATGAGGATGATGTGTATGACATGTAAATGAGGTGTAGTCTTGTACAGACCCAGGTTAACTATTCCTGAGAGAGTATGGTTAATTAAACCCCAACCATCAAAGTACACCGGTAACCACTGTCTAGTATTCAAATCCGTATAAAAGTAACTACCTTTACTAGGATTTGAACCAGGAACCTTCGTCTCCGAAAATCAGCTGTTAAACAGCTGATTTTGGCGACGACTTTACCTCTAGACCAACCCGGTGGGTCAGGTTATGTTTATTGAGGTTAATTTTTTGTTTATTTCTAATGTTTTATTGCTAATATTAAGTTATATTGTTAATTATTTGCATTGGGAAGAGAAAGTTGTGTGAGTGTTTTACACCAGATTTTTTTTAGTAATACACTAAACGATTTGTGTGGAACAACTTGTAATATAAAACTGTCATGAAACTACGTGTTATTCTCCCTCTCGTTATGAGTGGAACATGTTATATCAGGTTACATTAGTGTTATAAATGTACATAAAAGATTCCATTGTCACCAAGGTATCTGTTGTTAATTTATTCAGAGACTTCAATAAAGGTAAGTTATACAAACCTAATGTATAATGTACACTACTGACATTGTTGGCCAATATTATACGGACAGAGGAATTTCACAGCTATTGTGGAGGTATGTGTAAGTCTATTCCATCGTGTGTAATATATGTAAAGAGATCATCAGGAGATAGTTTGCGCTTTGTATAGTACACCTCGACTAGATAGAACCAACGATATTGTATTAATACTGTATCCAAGAGTGTACCACAGTACAACGAGAAATCAGTTTACAATACTTTGAAAATAAATATTCCTTAACGTGGTTTAAATTTCCAATTCGTAAAAATTATAATAGAGTTCTGTACCCAAGAGGTAAAAAGTGTTAACTCGAATTTTTGCAAAATTAATGGAAGACTGTACTTTGTATCCTGCCAATGTTAAATTTGCTATTTTTAGGTACATTTTTTATAGGATTGGCGAAAGATACGAAAATGTAACTTTACACTCTGTTGTAGGGTGGTTTTAGCTACTGATTTTTTTTTCAATTTAATCTGTTGGACCATAAAGGTTTTAAAAGAATAACGAATAACATAAAATTTTTACAATTTTGTTCTACGTTTTATGCATATTACTAATTTATTGAGCACCTGAGGAAGTAAAAAAAATGTCGGTGAATGTGTATGTACATGATAATTAACTGGTAAAAATTTCAGCCAGGTAGGTTAAATGGTTTCTGAGGAAAACGTACTTAAGTGTTAAAAATATAAATTTACGGGAAAAGGCACAAATGAAAACAAAATGTACACAAGCATGTTTAATTTCCCATCAACAGTTGGTTAGAAAGCTGCACCAACAACGGAGAATATTAAAAATAGTGAAGCAGCTATTAAAAAAAAAACTTAAATTCTTTTTGCACTAAAACGAGCAATATAAAAATATGAAAAATATTTGTTCTTGGCGACATGTAAATTTTTTAGGATAAACGTGATAAAAACTTAAGTTTTTTCATGAAAATAATTTTTTGTCCTAATTTAATGTTTTTGTGGTAGATCTAGGTCTAAATTAATGAAAAACATAAAAAACCATATATCAAAATTTTCAGTCAAAATCATCATACAGTCTCCCCTTAGGTTCGAAAATCAGCAAGAAAGCTCTATAAAAGTTGCAGTAACCACATTAACTTTACTTTTGTATAATGATGCGGAAAATTTTTAAAAAGACTACTATTTTCAACTCTGATTGAATGTATAGGTAGTCGTTATTGACAATACGTTATTTTATTTTGAATTATTTTGTCATTATTGCCTTACTGATAGTGATAGGCCTCAGAACTGCTTGAATTCTGTAATTTTTTCAAACATTGTTGTGAATAAAATTCTGTTTCTTTATCAGAATACAGTTAGCACAATATATTTTGTTTAAGTTTTGTTTTGTTTTATTAACTCAAGTTACATTGGGGGTTAACACTAACGTAATTAAAACACAGAAAGACGTAAAGAGTATGAAGTCCTGTGGGTGGTCAGGGGGTAGTAGAAGTTAAGAAAGTTGTTTAGTCATTTAAATCTCTGTAAATCAGAAGCTAAATTTTTTTTCTTTAATTTTATTTTTATTACGGTGCTGTACATTGAGCTGCACAACTTCCGTATTTGATATTTAAATGGCGGTGGGGAATGTCACTTTAAGGAGAAGAGGTACTCAGTGACCAACGCTCTCCGTTCATAACTTCGGGTATTGTCCGTTATTCAGACCAAGAGGTCTTTACTCCATTTTCGCTTTAAACGATGCACAGTTAAAGTTCCTTGTAGCTAGATCACGGGCTAGTTGGTTTGGATGGACATCTAGTCTTTTGTGAAATGTACTATACAAAGGACGCAGTTAGCTCCTTTATTGCAGGAATTTTGGAATCGTCGTGGAGGGTCTTATTGCTTACATAAAAAGGAGCGCCAAAAGCAAATCTTAAGAATTTTGATTGAAAGGCTTGGACCGACTTTAAATTACTCTCTGCGGTTTTCCAGAGAGCTGGACACCATACGTCCAGATTAGTCTTAACAGGGATTTGTATATTAAAATCTTGGAGCGGAAGTTCAATCTTGATCGAGGGTTAATTAACCAAAAGAGGAACTTCTATATATTAAGAAGCTATATTTGGCAGAAATTTTTAAAAAATTTCTAACATCTTCAGAATTTTGACAGAAAAAACAAAATTCATGTTTTTGGTTCTTCTGTAAAATTATAAAAATGGAGTTAACTTCCTTTACTTCTTAGGTACAGAGTTATATTAACACTTCGTAGGCTATCGGCGGTGTATCCGCCAAAAACCTTTCACAAAGTTTGGTTTGAATTCCACAAATTTTCTGAAAACAATGTTTTTCTTTTGCCAACAAGTTCTCAATCAAAAGTTATGTGATAACCAAAGTAATTGAATGGTATGACTTGCTCAATAATAGAGTTATTATTCACAGACTTGGATTTTAAAGGGTCCCTTCCCACAAAAGCCATAACTTTAGTTTTTGTGCTACATGTGTACAAGTTGTACGATGAGTTTTGGGAAAAAAATTATGTAAACCTTCCAAAAAATCAAATTGATCGTACAATTTTTTGAAAAAATATATTTTACCTATTTTCATATAACATTTATAAATCGGATTATTCTTCGGTTGTATTTCTTCTCTTCCACTGGTGATTCATACTACCGTCAAAAAAATGTCTGGTTCCAGTACTAATGGCTTTTATTTGTACAGTCATGATTTTGTTTTCAAATCAAATTTGTATGAGAATTTAAACGCTATAAGTTTAGTATTTTTGTAAAGCTCAGTGAGCAGGGGTGATTTGAATATAAATCTAAAAAAACTCATCATAAAAAATAAATTATATTCTAATTTTCATAAATTAGAATATTTTACCCCTTCTTAAATGATGAATAAATAAATCCAAATAATGTATCCCCTAAAGTGAATAGAAAGAAACTGGGAATGAAATACATCTCTTTTAAGAAGTATCAGCTATTTTATTTTCCACGTCCTAGTTTTTCCAGCTATTACTTTATTTTAGTGGCCCATATTGTAACTTGAAAGGGTGTTTGAAATAAAGTTTTAGAGTACGTAAGAAAAGATCTGAATGTATCCAATATATTTAAGTCATTCATGACTTTTGTAAATCTGGTTGTTCAAATAATGTACCTACTTAATAGTAGCTATATTCAACCGAGTCATTTGGAAAGCTTTTTTCATTGAACTATTATTGCTGTATCGAATCAATTCACTCAGTATTAGAAATCCGTGAAGTAAAATTTAAATGCATTCAATACCAAAATTTACATTGATATGCGAAAGCAATACTACTGAAAAGTGCCCTAAATAAAATAATATTCTTATAACCAAATCAGATGAATCGTTTCCAAAGAATATTCTGAACGATTGCAAAAAAGTGGAATGGTCGATTGTACACCAAGGAACAGAACTCAAAAAGATACTTAAATGAAAATTTATGACGTAATGACAGTTCCGACTTTTTTTACAGCACCAAAACTGGGAAAAAGAAGCAAAAATAAGAAGCTGGAGAGATGCATTTCTCAGAAAGGGTTAAGGGTTACACCAGGGAGGAGAGAATTCGAAATTGCAAAATAAGGAAAGAGCTGCATACAGTCAGTGAAAATGAGAGACTCTAGTATTATCGCAATAAATTAATGAATAATTTCAAAATAATGAAGAAAGATCAGACTCCAAAACGGATTTTGGGATATAAGCCTGAGGGAAAGAGAAGCTTGAAAATACATTTATAGCACTATGAATTATTTTACAGCTCCAAAAAAGGGGGGAAATGAGACATTTTGTTGCCAGAACAGGCTTGATGGCCTATGCCGTGAAGAGAAGAAGAAGACTCGGATTACTTTAACAAATAATTCTTTCTGCTTTCATTTAGGATTTCTTACGTTTTCGTGGTCGAGGATTATTGTATGATGTTAGTGGTTTACAAAGGTAATTCGTTCTTTACCAGAATTATTTTCTTGCATTGTTAACATCTCTGGTAATTTACGATTACGTCAGAAAATACTCTTTCAAGTGATCCAGTAGGTGTAGCTTGGACATTATAATCAAAACGATTTTCTTTTTTGTGGATTCACGTATGAATACAGAATGCAAAAATAATAATTTCATTTTTTTTTCATTTTTCCAAACTCCAAAGAAACCATTTTTGTTTTACGATGATGTAATCTGATTATTGCATTTGTATAAGTTTGCGTTAACTTACTCAATCCTGACGATTCACAGGGTCATGTAACAAAAACCATTTTATCCAAAAAAAAAATTAATTAAATTTTTTGTTCAGGTCATATTTAATGAAATTTCATCCAAACTCCTCCAAGTCCTTAAACCTATCCAAAAAAGGGATGATATCTTAAGTTCATTTTTTTCGGGTGAGTAGTTAAATAAATGTACTGTATATAAAAAAAGAGATTTTCTCCCTTCATAACTTACAACTTTTCAAAAATATAATTCTTTTTAAATCAAAATAATTTTGACAACTGTATCTTTGTTGGGAAAAGTTTGAAAACCCTGAAATATTCTTACAGACAAACCTTCAATTTATAGTATTAAATTTCATTTCTCAAGAATTTAGTTCAAGAAGGTGATTGAGAATATTTTTTCAATCTAGTAGTATTTTAAAATAAAAATTTAATAAAAAATATGATTACAACAGAAATGTTAGAATGATTTCATAATATATTTAATATCGTAATATATTTTAATAAAATAGTAGAAATCTAGTTTCCCCTTCATTATCCGTACCAATATAATGAAAATTTATTTTTTCTACATTAAATTCTTAAGTATTTCAGTTGGGCAAAAGAAAAAATATACTCTGGATAAGAAAAATAAATTGTATTGAATACAAAAAAATTTCATTACAGTTGAATTTCATCAAGAAAGGAACGGAAATGAAGATTGTCATGCTGATAAAAGAAATAAGAAACGAAAATATTGCAATAGCCTACAACAAAACATCTCGTACAATTTAAAACAGAATGAGAATAAGAAACTTTTCTTCTTTATTATTATCAGACATTGTCAAGTAGGTAAATTGCCGTAGGTTTATGATACAACTCGTGACCCTACATTGATAGCAACAAAGCAAGGAAATAATCGAATTTACCGACTCAAGATACTGAAGGTATTTTTTTTTGTATTTCGACCTTCATTCACTTTTCTTAACTTAATATTAGTATGTTTTTAAGATCTAATCAAAACATTTAGATAGAAAATAAATGAAAATTTATTTTCTACAAAAATATGTGTTATTTTTAATAATACGCGTTTTAATAAAAATGAATAAATTTTATTTAATTCATACATTGGGCCTTCGGGCTAGCCCAGTCAGTCAGCTGGTAGTAAATCGCTATTATTTGTTAAGTAACACCGGTTAAGCAAGTGGCTTTGTATGGTTACCAGCTAACAGCCATCCATGAACAGGATTCTATTGGGGGTCACTGTTTAAAATCATTCTTTATTCACGTCAAAAAATACAGCCAAAGCAGCGATCAAATTGGGTAGTTGTCAAAAATGTACAGTTCCCGATAACAAATGAAAGTTAAAAAAAATAATAATAATTCATACATTAAGGGGAGATTGAACGATGGTTTAACTCAAAATTTCGATTTTTGGTTTTTTATGTTTTTCAATAGTTTAGGCCTAGATCGACCAGAAAAACATTAAATTGCGTCAAAAAAAAATTATGAAAAATTAAGTTTTTTATCAGTTTTACACAGAAAAATTATCATGTTATCATGTTATTATCATGTTATTATGTTTATCATGTTATTATCATGTGTGTAACGAAATATTTTTCATAATTTTATTTATATTTATATTATATTTTTATATTTTATTTTATTTTTATATATTTATATTTTTATTTACTGCTCGTTTTAGTGCAAAGAGAGTTATAGTTTTTAAAATATCTGCATCACGGTTTTTATTATTCTCAGCTATTGGTTCAGCTTTCTAAACAACTGCTGATGGGAAATTTACTTGTGTACATATTGTTTTTGATTTGTGCCTTTTTGTTTCTTACCTTTTTCTGTAAATTTAAATTTTTAACATTAAGGTACATTTTTCTCAGAAACCAATTAACCTACCAAACTGAAATTTTTACCAGTGAATTATCTTGTAGAGTCACATATACCGACATTTTTATTACTTCCTCAGGTGCTCCAAAAGTTAGTAATACGCAAAACACGTAGAAAACAATTTGTAAAAAGTTTGTTATTCGTCATTTAAAAAAAATGATATGGTCCAAATATTAAATTCAAACAATGTCAATAGCTCGAAAAGAAACCCGACAACTACAGTGTGTAAAGTTTCATTTCCCTATCTTTTACCAATCCTATGAAAAATGTACCTAAAAATATCAAATTTAACATTGGCAGGATAAAAGTACAGTCTCCCCTTAATGTACTACTTTTACGTAAATACGTTTTCTAAATACCTGAAAATAATACTGGCCAATACCAAATAAAAGATTTTTTCGATTAAGAAAATCACGAAAACGAATTGACCATAAATCTTTTTAATAATTCAGAATTAATTAGATGCCTGAAATTTTATTATGTTATTGACTTGTGTGATAGAGTTTCAATGCACATAAAAACTATAGTGTGAAAAGTGCCAATATTTAACTGCAAATAAAACATAGTATATGAAAAATAAATGTAGCTTAAAGTAATTACGTTTAAATTATTAATAAGAATAAAAACAGTATTCTGTACATAAAATTAAAATATTTATATACTTAAATAAGTATTAATTTTCTCCTTTAAAAAATTCATAATTGATATAATGAGAGGTAATCAGGGTAATGAGAACTCCACTTGTCATTTGCTAGTTCATAAAATTTGTTCATAGTTTATTTTTAAAACTGATTGCACATAAAATTATTACAAAAAAATTTTATTAGTTTTATTATTATTATTATTATTATTATTATGCGGACAGAAAACTTATTGCTATACTAAATAGAAATTACCCTTTCCGTGTAAGATTAGCTGTCACTTTAAGTTGATACTAATGTATATATATTAAATAATTAGTATTTTAATTAAACAATTATAATATTAAATGAGTATCATTTCATTTACACATTAATGGAACAATAATTACTCTTAAGGTACTATATTGAATGAAAATAGTACAGTTTTCAATTACAAGTTCCTATGATAACTAAAATTCAATTTCAGTCCCAATTATATTGGAGTTGATTAACAACACGATTCCACAAGTTTATGACTGACCTAGTTTGTTTCTCCATAAATTGTTAATTGTTAGTAGATCCTGATTAGAATTCCATAACTGCAAATACCTCAATAGAAAAACCGATACGGATTTCAATTCAATATGTATAATAAGTAAAAATTATCGTTAAGAAATAAAAATCTGGTGTGAAACACTCACACAACATTCTCTTGCCGATGCAAAAAATTAACGATAAACCTAACATTGGTAATAAAACATTAGAAATAAACAAAAAACTAACCTCAATAAACATTAGTGAAATACGCAAAATTAACATCGACCTCACTTTGGCTTAAAAATACGGAAAATCGCTCATTCACACTAAACTAGGCACTGTACAAAAAAATGTTAAAATAAAAGTTGTAGATCTCTTAATTTTCTATAAATTTTATTATATACACTTTTGTCGTAAAATGCATTTTAAGGCCGAAATCTTAAAAAAATCGATTTTTCACACGTTTTCGTGAGAAAAAAACAGAAAATTGCTAATTACCGCTAAACTAAGCGTATTACAAAATAATTTTTGAAATGCAAGTTGTAGAAAAATTGTTAATTACCGCTAAACTAAGCGTTATACAAAATAATTTTTGAAATAAAAGTTGTAGAATTGTACATTCTCTACAACTTTTATTACATAACGTTTTGCGCTAAAATGCATATTAAAGCCGCAATCTTAAAAAGAAAATGTTTTTACGTGAAAACAGCCTCACTCAGAATTTCAGCAAACATGGCGCCTACCCTATCATGTAGAGAATAAAAAGTTTAGTAAATGAGGCGATTTTTTAAAAAAATCGTAGGACCAGTTTTTGAGAAAATCGCAAAAAAGTGAAAAATTACACGAATAAACTACTACTTCCGGTTGACCGATTTTGATGAAAATGTTCGTGTCGGGTCCGGTAGTGGTATGTAACTTAAGTTTCAAGTTTCAAGTTCGTACGATGTTCTGTTCTTGAGATATTTTGTATACACACACACACACACACACACACACACACACACACACACACACACGCAGACCAATCGTTAAAAACATGTTTTTTGGGTTCAGGGGGTCTGAAAACGAATAGATCCGGTGCAAACTCGATTTATTAAAATCGACATGAAAACAATACTTTCCTTCCTATATATTCATATAGGCAAGAGAAAGTAAAAATTGTTTATTTTTCTAAACGTTAGCGGTTTTATCTCAGATGTGACATACAAATGGGGTTTTCTGTATTTTGTGCATACCACGTATTCATCTTAGTATTTTGTTTCGCTGTGTATACAGTTTTGTCTTTAAATTAGTTATTATTTCATTTTTCTGTTATTTTAAAATTGTTAATTAGTCGATAAGAAGCCGTTAAGATGACAACATCTGAACTTGAACATTTCGTGAAAAAAATCAAACATTTTGTTGTTATTAATTTTAGTGATGACGCACCGATTTGGACAAGTGGTAAAGTTGGCGCCGCGAGTCAGCTGTTTAACTGCTGATTTTTGAAAACGAAGGTTCCATGCACGGTTCTTACTGTAAGTATATTAAAGATCTCAACCCACCGGGTTGGTCTAGAGGTAAAGTCGTCGCCAAAATCAGCTGTTTAACAGCTGATTTTCGGAGACGAAGGTTTCTGGTTCAAATCCTAGTACAAGTAGTTACTTTTATACGGATTTGAATGCTAGACACTGGTTACCGGTGTACTTTGATGGTTGGGGTTCAATTAACCATACTCTGTCAGGAATGGTCGGCCTGGGTCTGTACAAGACTACACCTCATTAACACATCATACATATCATCCTCATTTCATTGGGTCATGGGGTTGCTTATTGTTCTGAATTGAACAGATTGCAACGTACACATATTAGGAATTAAAAAAAAAAAAAATTACAGAACGTTACTTGTACAAAGACAACCCACCGGGTTGGTCAATCAACCGGGTTGATTTTTGAAAACGAAGGTTCCATGCACGGTTCTTACTGTAAGTATATTAAAGATCTCAACCCACCGGGTTGGTCTAGAGGTAAAGTCGTCGCCAAAATCAGCTGTTTAACAGCTGATTTTCGGAGACGAAGGTTTCTGGTTCAAATCCTAGTACAAGTAGTTACTTTTATACGGATTTGAATGCTAGACACTGGTTACCGGTGTACTTTGATGGTTGGGGTTCAATTAACCATACTCTGTCAGGAATGGTCGGCCTGGGTCTGTACAAGACTACACCTCATTAACACATCATACATATCATCCTCATTTCATTGGGTCATGGGGTTGCTTATTGTTCTGAATTGAACAGATTGCAACGTACACATATTAGGAATTAAAAAAAAAAAAAAATTACAGAACGTTACTTGTACAAAGACAACCCACCGGGTTGGTCCGGGTTGGAAAATCAGCTGTTTAACAGCTGATTTTCGGAGACGAAGGTTCCTGGTTCAAATTCTAGTACAGGTAGTTACTTTTATACGGATTTGAATACTAGACAGTGATTGCCGGTGTACTTTGATGGTTGGGGTTCAATTAACCATACTCTGTCAGGAGTGGTCGACCTGGGTCTGTACAAGACTACACCTCATTTTCTACACGTCATACACATCATCCTCATCTCATTGGGTCAAGGGGTTGCTTATTGTTCTGAATTGAACAGATTGCATCGTACACATATTAGGAATTAAAAAAAAAAACTTGTACAAAGACACTCGGCAAATAATAATGTGATTCACTCATACGATCATAAATTAAAAGAATTTAGTTACCATTGGACCAACCCGGTGAGTTCAATAACTTAATAGTTATAAAGTTTTAAATTTTGTACTCCCACGCAAAAATCTTGCATTTTATAAAACGGTTTGTCATGGTATGTAATTAACTGCATGAACTATTCGTTTTTAAGTACTTCAATTCCTCTAAAACGGCGGTTCCCAAACTTCTTTTTTTTACACCCCCTTTTGCCAAAAAGAAAACTTCTCACGCCCCCTTACACAATTTTATTGGGCAATGAAAAATCACGTATTACATTGAATAACCATACATTTATTTTTTTAGTTTTTGTAGCATTAGAAGTTGCAATTTAATTTTAACAAGAGACAAATAAAGTCAGTGAATAGATGACCTTGCATTTTTTTTTAAAAAAGGTTGATTATTAGAAAGTGCACAACGTAAATCATTGATAAAACCAACATTGCACCGATGCTTTGTTTTTATTTTAACAAGTGCTGAAAACACTTTTTCGCACAGATAAGTGCTTGATAAAGATAGTTACAATTACTGCCGCTTGCTGTTATATACTGGGGTAAACTTGGTAATACTTAACCCAAAGTGATGTTTTGTCAATTTTATCGAAATCGTTTTTCGCAGCAGAAACACTTTTTATTTCTAAAACTTGTTTTTTAAGTAATTCGGGCAGGAAGTCTATGTTGACACTGAAAGGATCCGTTATGGAGGGTAAAGCTATCTCGAAGTCCCGCGCCCCCCTTGACGTGTCTTCACGCCTCCCTTGGGGAGCGCGCCCCCCACTTTGGGAACCATTGCTCTAAAATTTAAAAGGAAAGCATTTGACTTCCCCGATTTTCAGAATCAAAGCTACGGATGGGATGGGGAAAAGGTCACTGGAATTTATAATATACTGAACCCCAATGTTCACAATACCCTAATCAAAATTAACACTGTGTTCTTTTTTTAAGAACCGTTCAATTCGGATGCTTTTTTGTGAAACGTTCCTTTCTAAAGTTTTATAATCTACAAGCTAACATAGGGAATGGGAACATTTAACGTATGGAAATTCTCTTCCAAGAAATACATACCTTCTTTTCTTTTTAATTTCAGATTTAATTTTTAATATAATTACTATAATTATAATTATACATTTTCAAGGTAAAATCAGTAATTGCTCTCTTCAGATAAATGAAATATTTTTGTTAATAATACACCAGAAGCTGTCTTTTGTAAACTACAAAGGATCAGACCTATATAATATATAATATTTATCCTGTTCATTGATTTTTTAAATGATTTTTTAGCTCACCTTACAACCTAAATATTTTCAAAGTAATAAGAGAGTAATACTACCCAAGATTAAAATAAACTTGTTAATCAATTGAACCAACTTCATTGTTGACAAGAGTACTTTAAAACAGATTAATCATCAGAGGTCAAGGTAACCCTTTCCTTCTTAACTTCTTTAACGTCAATATTTCACCGTTATCTAGTAAGAAAATATGTAAAATATCATTAGAGTAATACAATACTTTTATGTATTAGTTTTTGCAATTTTTATTGGACTTGAGTAAAATTTATTCAAGTATTAACGTTCATTTAGGCAGTAATTGAATTCAATAAAAAAATCTGGTGTGAAACACTTTCACAACTTTCTCTTTCCAATGCAAATAATAACCAATATAACCTAACATTAGTAATAAAACATTATAAACAAACAAAAAACTAACCTCAAAAAACATAACCTTATCTTAATTTATGAGTGAAAGACGCAAAATGAAAATCGACCTCAGTTTGGCTTTAAAATATAGAAAATCACTCTTCCACGCTAAACTAGGCTCTTTAGAGAAAAATGCTATAAATCAAAGTCGTAGATCTTTTAATTTCCTATAAATTTAATTTTATACACTTTTGTCGTAAATGCATACTCAGGCCGAAATTTTTAAAAAATCAATTTTTCACACGTTTTCGTGAGAAAAACAGAAAATCGCTAATTACCGCTAAACTAAGCGTTATACAAAAAATGTTTGAAATTAAAGTTGTAGGATTTTAAATTCTCTACAACTTTATATTGATAATCAATGCACGAAATTATTTGAACAAAACCTAGTTATGTAAGTACAAAATACATTAATAAATAACCGAAAGCTTTGAAAAGTTATTGTAATTTAAATTTGTTTGAAAAACCTGAAAAAAAGATACTTGACTGTTAAAACACTTACAGTATACAATAATTATTTTCGTTTGACACGTTTATTGAAGTGAGCAAATAAGGAGTGGTAATAAAAATGTAATACATAAATTAATAGGTAAATAATTAATTTAACATTGTGTTAACATTTTTAAGCTTCTTAATTTCATCTGATTTTTTAAACTCCATTTTTGGAGATTCATAGATGCAGTATAACAAAAATAAGACTAGAGCATTACAATTTAAATAATTTATTTATTAATACTTTTTTCAAATAATGTTAAACGAGGTGTGGCTATTCAATTCCGAGACTGACGTAATAAAATTTTATTTTTATTTTATCCATAATCACTTATTGACACCTCCAATAAACACTCTTTCTCTATCCCTACAAAGCTCCAAGCGAATTTTCCGTTGTTGGAAACAGTGCTGGAAGTCATCTTCTGTCAGCTCCTTTAGAACACGTGGCGCTCAAAAATTTTTGAAATAAAGCTCGCAAAAATGTTTGTACTGACACTTTGTACGCGATTGAAAATGATCCAAATTTTTTGAAACGATAATAACATGTGATGAAACGTGGTTTTTTTACTTATGACCCGGAAACTAAGAGCCAATCCATGCACTGGAAGACCCGAACTTTACCGAGAGCCAAAAAAGCTCGAATATACAAGTCAAAATTTAAAGTAATGATGATTGTTTTTTTTTATAACCGTGAGATTGTGTACCTTCACTGGGTTCCTGAAGGTCAAACAATTAATCAATATTACTACCTTGAAGTACTTTCTAAACTACGTCAAAAAGTACGAAAAAACCGTCCCGAAATGTGGAAGGACAAACCATGGGTTCTCCACCAAGACAATGCGCCAGCTCATTCCGCGTTAGCTGTCAAGAGGTTCCTAACCAATGTAATAATATTAAATATTCCCCACGAGGGATTCGCCAAATTTGTGGTATACTTATTTATCACCACACAAGAGATGCCAAATTTGTAAAAAGAACTAAATATCTCTTCATAAAAATAAAACTAAAATAGTTTTAAACTGCATAAAAATAGTAAACGAACCAGATAACAACAGTCTGTTTACACAAACAGCAATCAACTAAATCTCAATCAAGTTATGAATCTATTCATCGTATTATCAATCTATTAGTAAATCTGAAATAACTTTCTCAAAATATATACATAAAATAGAAATAAAACAATTTAATTGAGTATATCATTTTAGAAAAACCACTTTTAATGCATGAATGAGGGACGCCTACCTAT
The DNA here is from genome assembly GCA_035578175.1 of Catonia carolina. Lineage (NCBI taxonomy): Eukaryota > Metazoa > Arthropoda > Insecta > Hemiptera > Achilidae > Catonia > Catonia carolina. The sequence goes on along the minus strand of JAQMRL010000001.1, from coordinate 435,713,203 downwards.
ACGGTTCGCCGTATTGTCCCTCACTGAAAATAATTTTATACAAAATCCATCTTATTCTTCTCTAGTCGCCTAGCAACTGGAATAAATAACTTTTTATTAAAATAATTTTGTCAATGTGAAATAATTTTAAATAATTTTTAAATAATAATCAGCTGGAGTTTGTTTATACTTTAATAGACTCAAAAAAATAAACAACTCCAGGTGCCCAGTAAATTTGGTACGTTACAAATATCCCCGCAATTCAATTTTGAAAACAAAAAGAAATTTTTATGATAATCTAAATTTTGAATTTGTTTGAAAAAATTTAATTCCAAAATTGTTTTTTAAAATTATTACTAAGCGACCTTACAATTCTATTAACCAAATAAACTATAAACTATAAACAAACTATAAACAAACTATAACCAAACTATAACCCAACTTTTTTAACTAAACCCAAATTTTTTTTTACATTTACTGTGATTAAACAAAAGATTAATGGAACAAAACTTAATAAACTGATAAATAGGAACTGTGAACTACCAAACATACATATACATAAAATAAATAAAAGTTCAAATAAACATCATACACATACATATACAACAAACCTCCTCCTTCATCCCGTCCGTCACTTTTTATATTATAGAGTACATTTTGTAATACAATTTCAGATTCTATTTCTTCTATAATTCCAGGTATTTGTTTAACTTTTACGGTACTTCTTTTTTTCCTTGTTCTGTACATCACTTTTGGTTGAATGGCTGTTTCCTTTCCCTATCTCTTCCGGATTATAAGCTGAGCTGCTACTGGTACTAACTTGTGCTGGTATTTTTTCATCATCCTCTGTTCCATCTAAGGTTGACACCCTTCGATTTACACTACTTCTCTTTCCTCCTGGTGATTTTAAATCGTTTTGACTGGCATTGGCATAAGTATCTGTTTCTACTTCAAGATTACCTTCAACTGGTTCAACATTTTCAATTAATATTTCATCATTTTTACTATTTACTGATTCATTTTTTAATATATTTTCTCTTGGTTCTCCTATATCATTATTTTCATCTGGTTTAACATTTTCATTTAGCATTTCATTATTTTTAAAAACTTGTCCTATTCTATCTATTCTATTACTTAAATCCCTACCGAGTTTACTCATTATATCTTCAAATCTCCTAGCTTGCTCTTCAGATCTCCTAGCTTGCTCCTCAGATCTCCTAGCTTGCTCTTGCAACAGGTTCAAAATAAGCTGCATGTTATCGTCTGACTTATCTATATTCATATTATTATTGTTATTGCTATTATTATTCATATTTACTCTTCTTATTATTCACGTTATTCCAATCCAAAGATCGTGGATGTTTCCCCACATTAGGGCATGCCAAATTTGACAAGAGCTAAATACTGTCTGTTTAAAAATAAAACTAAAATAGTTTTAAACTGCATAAAAATAGTAAACGAACCAGATAACAACAGTCTGTTTACACAAACAGCAATCAACTAAATCTCAATCAAGTTATGAATCTATTCATCGTATTATCAATCTATTAGTAAATCTGAAATAACTTTCTCAAAATATATACATAAAATAGAAATAAAACAATTTAATTGAGTATATCATTTTAGAAAAACCACTTTTAATGCATGAATGAGGGACGCCTACCTATACGGTTCGCCGTATTGTCCCTCACTGAAAATAATTTTATACAAAATCCATCTTATTCTTCTCTAGTCGCCTAGCAACTGGAATAAATAACTTTTTATTAAAATAATTTTGTCAATGTGAAATAATTTTAAATAATTTTTAAATAATAATCAGCTGGAGTTTGTTTATACTTTAATAGACTCAAAAAAATAAACAACTCCAGGTGCCCAGTAAATTTGGTACGTTACACCAAGTACAGCTCTCAGTGTTAGAACATCTACCTTATTCACCAGATCTCGCACCATGTGGCTTCTACCTGTTCCGTAAGGTGAAATCTGCATTAAAAGGGACAAGATTTGAGTCTGTGTTAGCTGTAAAAGAGAAAGCGGCACGTGTCCTGAAGGAGCTGACAGAAGAAGACTTCCAGCACTGTTTCCAGCAATGGAAAATTCGCATGGAGCGTTGTAGGGATAGAGAAGAAGTGTATATTAAAGGTGACCAAAAGTGTTTATGTACAAAATTAAACTTTTTATAACGTCAGTCTCGTTATTTAATAGCCACACCTCGTATATCTCCAATAACCTGTTTAAAACTGTTCAATTATTTAAATGTGTTTTCTGTAAGTTTATAGATCACTGATCCTTTTTATCTTTAATTTTGTAATTCACCGATCACTGAGAAGGCTGAAATTTGATACATTTCTTTGGCACAGAAAAATTCAAGAACTTTAATTTCAAATATTTTTAATCAAATTTAATTTCAATCGAAGCCTAAGTGATGAAAAGTTATTGATTGCTCTCAAGAAATATATATTATATATATATACTTTCCTGAGCAGATATCGTTCTACAAATTGACATGAATATTCGTTTAGGAATACTTGGAAAATATTGAGTGTAGAGGGCTCCTAAAAGAAGCAATAGACAAGTTTATTTAATGCACCTCTCTAAGACAAGCAATAAGCCTGCTGACGAATGGGACCAATTTCTACAATATAATACCTGAGATACATTAGAAAAACTTCTAAGAAATGTAATCTGAGAAATAGGTGTTTTCTGAATACGTAAATATTTTACATCAAATGTAAACAAACCCAACGGGTTGGTCTAGGGGTAACGTCGTCGCCGCTAGGCAGCTGTTTATCAGCTGATTTTCTGAGACGAAGGTTCGTCTTTCAAATCCTAGTAAAGGTAGTTACTTTTATACGGATTTGAATACTAGACAGTGGTTACCGGTGTACTTTGATGGTTGGGTTTCAATTAACCATACTCTCTCAGGAATGGTCGGCCTGAGTCTGTACAAGACTACACCTCATTTACACGTCATACATATTTATCATCCTCATCTCATTGGGTCATGGGGTTGCTTATTGTTCTAAATTGAACAGATTGCAACGTACCACACATTAGGGATTAAAGAAAAAAAAATGCAAACACTAGCCGCCTCCATGACGCAGTTATTAACTTGCTAGACTAAAAAGTGAACTTTTAGAGTTTCCAGCTATGGTCGGAAAATTTTTAACACATTATAACTCATCAATTTTACAACCTAAAGTAGTTGATATTGACTAAGCCATTTGTATTTTTAAATAAACGATATGAACACTATGAGGTGTACAGAAATAATTTTCGGCGATATCTAGGCCTACGTGAAACAAATCATTTTCAAAAATATGTTCTTATCTGACGGTTGATAATTTAAATCTTTCTTAAAAAATAAATGTTCTGTCACCGCCACCCCTTCTAATTAATCATTTACTGTGTTGCCGGCCTTCAATACTTCTCCCGGCCCTTGTCGGCGCGGTAGGCCCTTTGGTGGCGTACCGACAAACCTTTCAGCCGCGCACCGACAGAGGCCTTTGTCATCAAGGCCGAGCCAGGGACCGCCTCCTACCACAGCGCTCTGGGCGACTATAAAAAGAGAAGCGCTCTTTTTATACTCGCCCAGAGCGCTGTGGTGTAGTGCGCTCAGAGCGCACTGTGCCAAAATTTAATTCCGATCCAGACAGAAGATAAGACGTCCACCATCGGCACGCGGCTACCAGATTCCAACGAAGGCTCATCGACGACCCTGCAAAAAAGAAGATGATGCTTCCGCTCGCCGACCCGTCACCGTAAGCCGTCGACCGGACCGTCATCGCCCGCTAATGCGAGCGATGCCCACAGCGGTCCCTCGACCGAGCCTTACGCCCACCGGACCCGACGAAGCAGCCATCAACATACTACTGCGAGGGAAGAAGATGATGTCCCCGCTGAACGACGACACGCCGTGTCACCGAGCCTCCGACCGCCACGACGACTACGACCGACGCTTCCCATCAAGACGACCACCGCTTAAACGGCCCTTTTCAGGGCCACCAAACAAAAAAGGTTTGCCAATTAATGTCGCCATCCGGTGACAGTTCCTTTCCTAGATATGAAAATAATTAAAAGTTACCAGCATTTAGTCTTCCAACTTATTAGAAAATTTCATTGAAATATTCTTTTTTTTTTTGTTTTATGATCCTACTTTATTAAAAATAATTTATTCTGTGCAATTTGATTGAAAACAGAGATTTTTTGTAGTAAATATTATGTTGGTAATTATTCCAAACGCTGTAAATATTTAATAAGTTAATAGAAAACTGTTTTAACTGTTTAAATTTAGAAAAAAAATATATGATCCGTAGTTTTGAAATAACTTATTAACGTTCATTGCATTCCACATTAAATTCTATTCATTTTACTTGAAAATTATATTTATTTCATTGCATGAATTGATAAATTTTGTAGTAAATATTTGTAATTTTAATACGATTTCCATATTTTATTTTGTTTCCATTTTAAAATAAAACCAAAATGTATAATATCTAACTCTTAACATAAAGCTCAGGTTGTAAATTTGGAGTAATTAGACATCTTAATATACCAACGTCAATTTTATTGTACTGCAATATTCTGATATTTTAAAAATAGTTAATGGTATAGACTGTTTATTGTAAGAACAGGCCTAGGTAATTCTACACGGTTTTTTTATAACTGTTTTAATATTATAACGAAAATAAGTATGAACAATAGAAAAAACTTTAAGCAATTTTAACATTGCAGCAGAAAGATTCGTTGCAATAAAAATTTATTAAACGATATCCAACTCTGAACGTAAAAAAACCTTAATTCAACTAATCGGCACAAATCTGGAACAGGACTTATCCGCTTTTCACTATTGCACATCTATTTACGAGGTGTGGCTATTAAATAACGAGACTGATATTGCAAAAAATTATATTTTTATTCTATACATAATCACTTATTGTCACTTTCAATATACACTTCTCTATCCCTACAATGCTCCATGCAAATTTTCCATTGTTGGAAACAGTGCTGGAAGTCATCTTCTGTCAGCTCCTTCAGGACACGTGCCGCTTTCTCTTTTACAGCTTCCACAGACTCAAATCTTGTCCCTTTTAATGAAAATTTCACCTTAGGAAACAGGTAGAAGCCCCATGGTGCAAGATCTGGTGAATAAGGTGGATGTTCTAACACTGAGATCTGTACTTGGTTAGGAACCTCTTGACAGATAACGCGGAATGAGCTAGCGCATTGTCTTGTTGGAGAACCCATGATTTGTCCTTCCACATTTCGGGGCGATTTTCCTTACTTTATGATGTAGTTTAGAAAGTACCTCTAGGTAGCAATACTGATTAATTGTTTGATCTTCAGGAATCCAGTGAAGGTACACAATCCCATGGATATAAAAAAAAAAACAATCATCATATCTTTAAATTTTGACTTGCTCATTCGAGCTTTTTTGGCTCTCGCTGAAATTCGGCTCTTCCAGTGCATGGATTGTCGCTTCGTTTCCGGATCATAAGTAAAAAACCACGTTTCATCACATGTTATTATTGTTTCATAAAAATTTGGGTCATTTTCAATCGCGTACAAAGTGTCAGTACAAATATTTGCGAGCTTCATTTCAAACATTTTTGAGCAGCATGTGTCCTGAAGGAGCTGACAGAAGATGACTTCCAACACTGTTTCCAACTATGGAAAATTCGCATGGAGTAGGGATGGAGAAGGAGTGTATATTGAAGTTGACAATAAGTGATTTTGTATAAGATAAGAATAAAAGTTTTTTACAACGTCTGTCTCGTTATTTAATAGCCAAACCTCGTATACTAAGTAATGTAGATGAAGTAACAAAAAACATACATAAAATAACTTGACATCCTTTAAAGTTAATTTGAATTTCAGTATTACTCTATTTTTACTATAACTAATGGGAATATATTCAAAGTAAATTTATTTAACTTGAGGATTAACAATCTTTTAAGATGTTTCAATACTACTTGTATAAGAAATGATATGAAATTGTAAGGAATAAATGAATTTAATGAAATATCATAAAATATTGTTTATAATACATTAAACATTAGTCCTGGATGAAAAATTGTGTTTTCTCGTCCATCTGGGCAAAAGGCACGTGTAAGGAAAGAATCGAACAGAGTTTCACCACCTCTAGTCGTTCCATCATTTATCGATTGAACGTACATTCTCCCTGTTTCACGCACCCTTCATATTTTCACATAACCACTCACACACATACCACAAAACAACAATAATACACATGCAACAACATATACAGAAAAATATTTTCATTTAGTTTTCACTGCTTTTCTCTTTTTTTCAACTTCTGCTCAATAAAGCTGAAAATTGTGCAGGATATTTCCAATGGAAGAATTTTAAAACCAATTAAATTGTTTTTTACGTTTCAACACAATGTGTTTAATTTGAAACAAATTTTTTGTTATTTTCTCTAATTTAACGCTACTAAATCGAAATGAATCGTAAAACTTTGTCATCTAGAACTTAGTTTCTTAATCATAAATCCATTTATTTTACCTTAAAAGACGCTTTCTAAAAAAATCACTTGACAGATTTTTTTTGTATTTAATTTTTTTTAACGGTACTGTACCATAACCTGGACAATTTCAGTTATGACATTTAATTTAACGGGTGGTGGATAATTTTCTTTCAAGAGAAGAAGAACCCAGAGGTACATTCTCCGTTTATGACGATGGGTGTTGTTAGTTATTCAAACCAAGAGGTCTCTGGTCCATTTTCGCTTAAGACGTCGTACAGTTGGGAAGTTCCTTGTAGCTAGGTAACGGGCTAGTTTATTGGGATGGTTATCCAGTCGTCTTTTAAATTTACTATATAATTTATATATACTATTTATATAAATATACAATATATAAATATAATATAAATAATCTATTTTTATATAATAATAGTAATAATTATAATTTAAATTTAATTATTAATTAATAATATATATTTATATAAATATACTATATAATATACTATTTTATATATGATAATGAACAGCCAAAGCAAAACAAATTAAATATAAAACTCACCTCAGAGTATTACATTTATTCGAGATCTTTCGTCTCTCTCGGAGACATCATCAAGAATTAATAAACACACTAATCACATATAACAAAACACATTAAAACAATATTATGGTCGAAGACCACGTCAATCATTTCCTATATTATAAACCATGCCGCGCGCGGTCATTCGGCCGCATAACGGAATAACCGCGCGCGGCATGGTTTATAATATAGGAAATAATTGACGTGGTCTTCGACCATAATATTGTTTTAATGTGTTTTGTTATATGTGATTAGTGTGTTTATTAATTCATGATGATGTCTCCGAGAGAGACGAAAGATCTCGAATAAATATAATACTCTGAGGTCCTGCCCATAACGGACAGGTGGAGTGTCAAATTATTTACACTCACTCTGTTCGTTGCAGGGCTAAAATAAATAGTTCTGTTTCTTATCACATGGTTAGCCAATTAAATGACTGAATCATTTAAGAACAGAAGAGGTAGAGGTGCGAAAGACACTAATCAGAGTTATCTCCTCTGAAAGTAATGAATTTCATTATACAGCCAGACCCTGTGGTGAATGAAGTGAAGGTGTCGTTTGCAGAGTGGAAAATATGTACTTTTCAGAGGGCCCGGCATGCTGATAAGCGTACTTTTCCACTCAGTGAGGAAGGCAACGGTAAACCACCTCACTCCTCGTTTTACTTAGTAAAACCTCTACAGGTTCAAACCAGCCTTTCGGCTGATGACCTAAACAACAACAACTCTGAGGTGAGTTTTATATTTAATTTGTATTGTTTTGGCTGTTCACTATCATATATAGTATGTAGTGGTGCAAACAAAGGAAAACAATGTTTAATAAAAAATAATATACTATTTATATATATATATATATATATATATATATATATATATATATATACACATGGTTCGTTCCTTTACTATCAAAATTTTTCTTATCTCAAATGAGTGACGTTAAGTGCGAGACAGGTAAATTGAGGACCTAATGTAATTCAAGATAAAGGCTACCGCTCAGTTTTTTCAATGTACCAACTTATGTATACCTCTTATCACCCCTCTCCAAGATTGAAAAGTTGAATTTCCTGTTTCTTTCAAGTCAGTAAAAATCAACTTGTTGTTTAGATCATCAGCTGAAAGGCTGTTTTAAAACTCTAAAGGCTTTACTAAGTAAAACGACGACTGAGGTCGTTTACCATTGCCTTCCTCACTGAGTTGAAAAATATGCTTATCAGCACGCCAGACATTCTAAAAAGCATCTACCTTCCACCCTGCATATGACACCTTCACTTTATTCACCAGAGGATCTGGCTGAAAAATGGTGAAATTCGTTACTCTTAGAGGAGATAACTCTGACTAGTGTCTTTTACACCTCAACCTCCTCTTTTTTTTTAATGCTTCAGTCATATAATAGGGTGATCGTGTGATAAGAAACAGAACTATTGTCTTTTTTATGTATCATATCAATTAATGTATTAAATATGGATTAAAATTATCCAATTAGCTTTGTGAACTTGAAGATCCAATGAGATTTTTCATTGAAAATTATTTTTCGTAAGTTATGTAAATAAAAAATATATTTAAGCAAGTAAATTTTCGTTACTCTACTAAATTAAATTACAATCTGGTCATTATTTTCGAAAAATTAGTACCTAATTGACATGGTTAAAAGAGTAAAAACTAAACAAAGTCAAAAATCATCGATTTCTTTTATTTTTATCCTTTATTTTGAATCTTTAACTGTATAATATATAACAACCAAAATATGAGAAAACATTGATATTAAATAACAAATAACAAGAACAGACATGATATAAAATTCAACATTCAGCAATGTTAAATTTGGAATAACAATGAATGTAAAATATATAAAAGTATGAAAAGAAAAACAAAAAAGTTCATATTATCACAGAAAAGTTATTACCATAAGTAATAAAACATATTTAAAACAAAACAATAATTACATCTAATATTTCAAATTATTTTATCTTTTTCGGCATAAACATGCAGAAAAAATTAAAGAAGATCTTTGCTCCATCTTCTTTTTAATCTTCTAATGAAGCCTGGCGGATTTGCCATATCACTGATAAGTGGATAATTATGGATTGGTAGATTTGACTAGAATTTAATAAAACTATTTTTGACGATGTCGTAAATGAATAGTGTTTTTAAATCGGTGTGTAGTGTGTAGTTTGAAACATAGTATTGTGACACTTATCGCTAAGGTCTGTTTCGGGATCTAGGTAATTAAATAATTATTACACTAGAGTTTACAATTACAAGTATTTATTACAACTAAAAGAGTTACAAAATAAATAACAAACTAATTATAAAAAAGTAATACAATAAATAACTTAATAATTTACATAATGCTACTTACAACAATTATATTAAACAATTGAACTGAATACACACTGCACATATACAACAATACTGAATAACAATGCCTCGGAAACCCCCCGTTGACCTGTTCTAACGGAGTTACCTTCGATAGCACACGTAGTAAACACTCGTCAAAGATCAAACGAATACTAACTCTCGACCGCACCCGGGGCTCCCTTTATATAGGTTAGATGAAAGAGGTTTCTCGAAGGATACAGAAATTCGATCAAAAAGATAATTCCAGAATGGCAGAGAAATTCCATGAAAATAATAAAGTACAAAAAACTATTTTTACTGGAAAAGTCTTAACTATTGTAAACAATTAAATAGATCTATTGTGAAAAAGTTGTTACAGATAATCAGCCGACCGTTTCATAAATAGTTGTACAACAAAGACCTTTTATAAATAGGTATCCTATTGTTACTTTTTCATTATATTTTCCTCTCTTTACTATTTTTACTTTCTCTTGCCTATATGAATATATAGGAAGGAAAGTATTGTTTTCATGTCGATTTTTCGAAATCGAGTTTTCACCGGATCTATACGTTTTCAGACCCCCTGAACCCAAAAAACATGTTTTTAGCGATTGGTCTGTGTGTGTGTCTGTGTGTCTGTGTGTGTGTGTGTGAACAGAATATCTCAAGAACGGAACATCTTACGAACTTGAAACTTGAAACTTAAGTTACATACCACTACCGCCACTACCGAACGCGACACGAACATTTTCATCAAAATCGGTCAACCGGAAGTAGTAGTTTATTCGTATAATTTTTCAGTTTTTTGCGATTTTCTCAAAAACTGGTCCTACGATTTTTTTAAAAATCGCCTATTTTACTCAATTTTTTTATTCTCTACAAGATAGGGTAGGCGCCATGTTTGCTGAAATTCTCGGTGAGGCTGTTTTCACGTAAAAACGTTGTTTTTTTAAGATTACGGCTTTAATATAAATTTCAGCGCAAAAACTTATATAATAAAAGTTGTAGAGAATTTAAAAACCTACAACTTCTGTTTCAAACATTTTTTTGTATAACGCTTAGTTTAGCGGTAATTGGCGATTTTCTGTTTTTTTTCTCACGAAAACGTGAGAAAAATCGATTTTTTTAACATTTCGGTCTTAGTATGCGTTTTACGACAAAAGTGTATATAATAAAAGTTATAGAAAATTAAAAGATCTACAACTTTTGTTTAGAGCATTTTTCTCTACAGAGCCTAGTTTAGCGTGAAAGCGTGATTTTCCGTATTTTTAAGCCAAACTGAGTTCGATTGTCATTTTGCGTCATTCACTCGTGATTAAAATAAGGTTATGTTTTTGAGGTTAGTTTTTGTTTATTTCTAATATTTTATTAATAATGTTAGGTTTATTATTAATCATTTGCATTGGCAAGAGAAAGTTGTGTGAGTGTTTCACACCAGATTTTTATGAATGAAGTACTGTCACAGTATGGTGAACCGGTAACTATACGGAGAAAATTATACTGGAATGCTTGATTTCTAACAACTGTTTATTTACATAAATGAACTTCTATCCTGATACCCTCGTAGGCTATTAAGTTAATGTAATTTATAAGATATTTGCATTTAAGTGTTTATTCTCTGAGTAATTTTCACCAAAACCAGCTTAGAATTTTGATACGCATGACCTCATTACAATGGTGGTCCAACTCTAGCATTCTACAAAGACGAGGAATGAAGATATTTCCCAAGAGTACTTCTCTGTGGTAGTGCTCAAGTTAATTACGTATCAAACTACAGCTAGAAAATCTACCCAGTTTTAACTGAGTTAAGTAACCTAAACTCATACGCGTTCGTAAATCTGAAATTAGCGTAAGGATTTCAACAAATTGTTGTTCAAATTAATTATGATAGTTACCGCAGTACTGTTTCCAGATACAAAATTGATCTCACTCATACGTCTTGTACCAGTTCTTGCTCTTCCTTCCACCCTCCTTCAACCCTTTCCCTTAACCACCTCTCACACACATCTTAATGGTTTTTTTGCGCCTTTTATAAACTGATATTACTGACTAGGAGAACATAATTATGAAGGGCTCACCGAAAGAATAGGCTCAGTCAAATTTATCAAATTTTTTAGGAAACGATTTTTAAAGTTTCCAAGTACATCACTACTCTATTTTTAATATTTTTCTTTGTATTAATAATTTAGCATACACCTACAGATATTGAAATAATATTTTGGTTGATTTTTAACCAAAATTAACTGACATAGACATTACAAAAATGATAAAACTCTTCATACTACAAAAGAAACCACGGAAAATAGGTTCAGTCCTTTTACTCAGCCTTTTTCTCTTCTGTATATCAGGTCAAAATAAATGTAGCCATCATATTAATGGACTTTATAAAAAATTTATTTGTTTTGCAAAACGTGTAACCGACATCTTCATACACAATATAACTTAGTTTTAATTACAAATTTTTATTATGATAACATCTATATATTAAAAATTTAATGAAAAGAAAAATTGAAATGCTCAATAGTACTAATAAAAAAAAAACTTTTTTGTTTTTGGCCTTTTTTAGAAATCTTTTCTGGATTTAATGAAGTGTTTTTGTTTATATCTACAGGTTGTTTTTCGTTTTTAAGTCGTGTTTAATCTCAGAATAAAATATTTTAGCTGAGACTTGGTTGTTTATCCGTAATATAGATGGACTAAATCTGTTGTTCCCCTGCAGCCAATATTTTATATTGCAATTACATTGGACATAACCTATTTTTACCAAAAACGATTAGATGTTAAAATAGTTCATAGAATTTTCTAATAGATGGCAGCAAAACCCAATTTTACAAAAATTGTGACTGAGCCTGTTTTTCCCGTGAGTCCTACATATTATTTTCTTAAACAATATTTTTGATAACATGCGCTGTTGGTTTTTATGAAGTCATCTTTCCTGGTTTAATCGGAGTGCTATGAAAAATCAAACGATACATCTTCTGTTAAAATCGGTACAGGGGTATCAGGTTCACGGTGTAACAAGTAAATATAAATTCATACGAACAATCCTTGCGTTTAACAAAGTTTTCACAAATATCACTCCCTTTTGGTTTGGCGGTGGTCGAGTAATAACAATAGCGTTCATCAAAATTAGTTTATAACAACATTTTTAATCAATTGCGTCGGAGTTTGTGAACCAATATTTGGTCCGTTGGGACACCTATTGTGTTTTGTTTGGACCAGGAGCCTATATAGGCTCTACATACTACATTGAAACTGAACTGACATAAAAACGCTGTACAGGCTCCAACATCGACGAAACATAACACAATAGGCCTACAGTTTATGTTTCATAACGAAACTGAAAAATTCACACAACTGTAACGTATGTTCTAAGAAAAATGTTGTCAATAAAAGTTAAATTTTCAATGGTTAGCTATGACAATCATATAATTTTCTTATTATTTTATCAAACATCCTATGTAGGATTTTTAAACAGCCGTATTAATTAAAATTGAAATATATATTTTTCTAACCACCAGAATACGGTAACGTAAAACACTTACCAATGTTTATAGCGCTTTCGTGTATCTTGTACACATCTTCACTAAATTAAAATTTATTTCAAGTCAAAATTTAAAACTTCCTGCTCCTACCATGGTAGATAAGAGCCTTATCTACAACAAGATACACACAAGATACAAGATACACGAAAGCGCTATAAACATTGGTAAGTGTTTTATGTTACCGTATTCTGGTGGTTAGAAAAATATATATTTCAATTTTCTTATTATCTAAAAAATATAATGTGAAACACTCACGACGTTCTTTTGCCGGTTCCAAAACTTTTACAAGAAAACATAATTTTACCTACAAATATATGTTTACGTAGGGCAAGAGAAAATAATTATGAAAAATACAATTTATGTTTAATCATGGGTGAATGATGTAAAAGAAAAAGCAATCGTTGATGAACTTAGTTTTTATTAGCAAAATATGAAAAATAATCGACGCTATACTCTGATGAAATTTACACTTAAAGTAAAAATTGCAAGTGTTTTTAATTTTCTATCATTTCGTTCATATACACTTTTGCCATAGAATCCATTTTAAGGTCTTAATCTTATAAAAAAATATTTTTTGCCTGGAGAGTACAGCCCCTCCATTAATTAACCCGGATACGCTGTTAACCCAATTTTTTATAATACAAAATTGTAATAAATTAGGAAATTTTAATCAAAATTGTTGAAGCCGTATTTAAGAAAATTTCAAAAAGTAAACATTTTCAAGTATAAAAATAATGCTATTTCCGGTTGACCAAATTTGATGAAAATGTTCGGTTCGGGTCCCTTTGTAGTACCATACTTAAGTTTTATGTTTCAAATTCGTACAATTTCCCGTTTTTGAGATGTATTGTTGACTTTTTATAATTTCCAGACCCTAGCTAGTAATCGAATCCGAAACCTCCGCGTTGTACGTTAGTGTACTACCACTTCACTGTGGCATGGTTTTTGGGCTCAGGGGATCTTAAACTGTGTATTTCCGCTGAACACTCGATTTCTAAAATTTGGCACGATTTTGTAACTTCCCTTAGATATATTTTATATACGGCAAGAGAAAAACTAGCTCTAAAATAAATCATAGGTAAAAAATGTTCATAATAAAGTTTTCCACAAGCAACAATCGCACCTCAGATGAACTTCATCGGTTACAATATCGCTACTGCGCTAAGGTATTTTGTTATTAGGTGTTTATTTATTTTATAGCTACGCTCAATGAAAACAGGGAGTTTAATTTGATTTATTCTGAATTTACTAATCCTGGCAGACGACCATCTATAGGTCACGTCAAGATTATGCTGAGTTTGTTTTTTATTTCTTTTTCTTTTGAATTTGGCATTATAATTTTTTGTGATATGCTGTAAATCAATTATGTTTTACATAAATGCATTGTATTAATTAAAAATTAAATTAAATTATCCATAACAAATTTAGATTCCTTAGATTTCCATTATTCCTCGAGGTAAAGTTTTTAAAACTAATGTCAACTGGTTAGAACTACGGTACAAATATTAATATTTTCATCTGTATGTCTATACAGATATCAGATTCATGGGCTGATAATGTGCTAATGTGATAATGTGATAATGTGATAATGTGATGTAGCTGATAATGTGTAAAACCACAAAAAACGAAGAAATAAAAAGTAAAAATGATTCTATTGTGTAACATTTTCTGCTCAGAATAAGTATACAACCTACTTTGTAATAAAATTTAAGAAAAGATCAATATTTTTTTGATCGTTTAATTTTTGAATAAAACTCATTTTCTGTAATATTGTTATGATAAAACGAAGCCAATAAACTTTCCAAGTACTCGGTATTTCATAATAAAATTAAAATTTATTGTTTTAAAATATTGTTAAAAAATTTGACTTTATTATAGCTTCCTGAAATTAAGTAGGCCTTTATTTCCATTCAACGAACGACTGAATTTCATTTCAATATTTCTTACAAGCAAGGGAAATTGGCTCTTGTCTGAAAAAGAACCAAGAGAAAAGTCACTTAGCTGAGGAAGTTGAGAAAGCATAAATTTATCAGACCTGGTGGTTTTTCAACGACTCTTCAACGGATTATGATGTAAAGAAAACTCAAATAATACGTCTCAATAATAGAATTTATTTTCAAAAGTTCACCATCAAATATCTAAAATAAAAAATTATTATGAATAATGTTTTACTCTTTCTCAATTGTTGATGACGATTGCTGATCTGAATTCTTAAATCATTTTCTTTTTATTGTGTTTGTAAGTTAAGTTAGTTTACCAGTTAAATGGTAATGCAGTCGGAGATAAATGTTTAACTATTACACATAATACTACACTAAATCTTTTAATATATTATTTTAAAAATAAAATTTTCAAATAAAATAACATTTTTTTAGATTATTTTAGGTCATTAGCGACTGTACTGTGTTATGTTATAACCTCTGAAAAGATTGGACCTTTAAGACCGCTTCAGTTTTATCCACTGCGCAAGGATACTGGATAACTGAACTAACACCATACCAGTTTTGAAGATTCCTCAACCATGATGTATACATCGACTTGGGCCCTTTTCCCCTGCATTATATTCTGCAGCATTCTATATTTTTCAGTTCTCATCACCAGTCCAAAGTACTCCTTTTTTGACATTTTACATTATTCATAACTTTTATCATTTTATTTAACGTTACTCTTTTCCGTGTTCCTTACTCTACCCTTCCTTGGTATCCGCAGCAATCGTATATTATAATGCCAAAGCTCGAAGGCCTCAAGTCGTTTTATCCAATTCTGGTTAAGAATCCAAGCCCCTGCCCTATACAATAACACCGAAAACATAAAAACAGCGAACACAATCTAATTTAAGTGAGAGCCCAAAATTCCAAATTCAAAATTCAACTCATCCTTCTAAATGCAATAACGGTCTTGTTCAATACGCAAAATAAATCACGATAAATATGAAACTGGAACTTGACTTTTGACTTATAATAATTTCCAGACGCTAGCCAGGGAGTCGTACCCGGGACCTTCCGCTTTGCACGCAAGCGCACTAACCACTACGCCAATTAAATGGCCAAAAAAATTTACTTTTTATATGGCATTATTAGTTGCCCTTATTTTAAACTTAAAAAATTGCAATAATATGTTAGAACATTAGAGCGGATGCCAAATAAGCTTGCCGGTTTACTGAAATGCTCAGAAGGTTTATTTTGGTAATGGCGCGCTCGGTTGTCTCAGCGAGTGGTGGGGATCAGTGCTGTACCAGCTGTAATCAGAATCACGTCGATTTCCTTACGTTATATATCAGCTAACCTGAAAACATTAGTCAGTAATGTGTTTTAAGTGGTAGGCGTTAATTATTGTATACAATATCTACAATTGAATCATTATAATGTCGCTAATAAATGATAATTTACATCGTTCAGCTCCTGTTATTTAATAGGCAGTTGGGTACTAAGACATGAAAACTACCGACTGAATCCGAACAGTTCATGCAACTACACCGGAAAACTTATTTGGCAGAAATTATCAGTGATTAATATTGATAATGATGTTAATTAAATGACTTACTCTTTCAAACATACGGTCCTTAGTTCTTACCTGTAACAACAACACACAAAAATTATTCAGATACATTATCGTCACTTCTTTTCTTATTAGTTTATTTTAACGTCACTACCCTAGAGTATCTTTAAATAATATTGTACTACTACAAGATGCAAAAAAAAAAAATACTAACGACTTCATCTAGATCGTAAACTTGCATGGAAACATCAAACAAAACAAATAATAAACAACTAGAGCTAATTACATAAATTACACTGATAATTATAATCAGTGTAATAATATCAGTGTAATAATAATATTATTATTATTAATTAATATTATTATAATATTAATATTATTATTTTAATTAATATTATTATAATTATTATTAATATTTTATAATAATCAGTGTACGAGCCACACCTCGTATTTTCAAATTATAATTTAAAAATACGAGGAGTGGCTATTAAAAAACGAAACTGACGTTGTAAAAATTTTATTTTACACATAATCACTTATTGTCAACTTTAATATACACTTCTTCTATATCCCTACAACGCTCCATGCGAACTTCTTTCCATTGTTGGAAACAGTGCTGGAAGTCATCTTTTGTCAGCTCCTTCAGGACACGTGCCGCTTTCTCTTTTACAGCCTCCACAGCCTCAAATCTTGTCCCTCAAATCTCAAATCTTGTCCCTTTTAATGCAAATTTCACCTTAGGGAGCAGGCAGAAGTCACATGATGCAAGACCTGGTGAATAAGGTGGATGTTCTAACACTGAGATGCTGTAGTTGGCTGGGAACCTCTTGACAGATAACGCGGAATGAGCTGGCGCATTGTCTTGGTAGAGAACCCACGATTTGTCCTTCCACATTTAGGGGCGTTTTTTCCTTTTTCTTTGACGTAGTTTAGAAAGTACCTCAAGGTAGTAATATTTATTAATTGTTTGACCTTCAGGAACCCAGTAATGGTACACAATCCCATGGATATTAAAAAAAACAATCATCATTGCTTTAAATTTTGACTTGCTTATTCAAGCTTTTTTGGCTCTCGGTAAAGTTCGGCTCTTTCAGAGCATGGATTGGCGCTTCGTTTCCGGATCATAAGGAAAAAACCACGTTTTATCACTTGTTATTATCTTCTACCTGTTCTCTAAGGTGAAATCTGCATTAAAAGAGACAAGATTTGAGTCTGTAGAAGCTGTAAAAGAGAAAGCGGCACGTGTCCTGAAGGAGCTGACAGAAGATGACTTCCAGCACTGTTTCCAACGATGGAAAATTCGCAAGGAGCGTTGTAGGGACAGAGAAGGAGTGTATATAGAAGGTGACAATAAGTGATTATGTATAAAATTTAAAAAAAAAATTTACAACGTCAGTCTCGTTATTTAATAGCTACACTTCGTATACACATTTTTATCAAACAAATCAAAAATTATTTATATGTATCATTTTTAAAACCCAAATGGACATATGGAATTCGATTTTTTTTTAAGAACAGAGGTGGCAAAAAGTACTTTTTTAATAAAACATAATAAGCATAAATTACAAAATTGTTTCAGAACAGACTAAACAGTTTATTGTGATATTACATCTGAAAAGCTCAACAATTGTAATATAAAAATAAAACAATAGTCCGCATAGAATACTCTAGGGACATCTGTCAAGATATATTCTACAAAAATATACTTTAGCTTCAAGTTTATTTATTGTTTTGCCTTCAATCACATAAAAGAATATTTCAAAAGAAACTTTAAAATAGTTTCCAGAGGAAACTTTTTATGGACACACTATGAATTCCTTTGTGTTATATAGCTTCAAGTACTTTTCTTAAAAATTTATCTTCAATTGCAATATAAAAAGATCAATGCATGCACACGTTCGTCAGTTTATCATAACAATTTTTATATTGCAACTGATGATGGGTTCATGATATCCGAAAGGGCCTTTTGACTTTTTTAATCATGTAAGAGTCATCTATTGTGTATTTGGTGTTTTTTTGCATTATAAATATTTTTAAGTATAGTAGACCTATTAGAATTGGCAATCGTTTCGGGTAATCAATAAAACTTTCGGGTTATTGCTACGGCTGTCTTACTGACAACAGAAAATTTTTTCAGTAAATCGATATTATTTTTTTTAGCTTATGTACTACATAAATTTATTCATTTACTCATTTCTAAGTGGTTAAAGATTTTCTTATTCATTTTAACAAATTTATAAACAAGGATTGGATTCATTCAATTTCCAAAATAACTGGTTTTGGAAGTAAATTCAAAATAATTTGGTTTTTTCTTTATTTTAAAGATTCCAAACATAAATTTGCAATACTTATAGCTAAAATCTTCTTTCAGGAAAAATGTCCATTTGTGTACATACAGGTCTAGAAATAGGTGAACTCTGAAACCTGCAAGTACCAAGTTTCATAAAACACACAAAAATATGACAAATCAACATGAAATGCTCAGAATCCGGAATTCAAATTCGTGCTGCAACATCGTCGATGTTACACACCACAATGAATGAAAATAAAATACTTTCCACCTTTTTAAAATAAAGAACATACTTTTTCAATATTTTTAACTCTCATTTAAAAGGAAACTATTTAATTTAAAAAAAGCAACTACACAATTTAATCATTGCTTCTTGCTAGATGTTTTTCTTTTGCCGTGGATTCAAAGAGGAATACTCAGAGGTTGTTCACTTACGGTTTACAACAGTTCATCATACTTAATAGCTCACCCAACCACAGTTGCTTCCGCAATGGAGGAGTCCATTGAGCATTATTTTGAAAGATGTCCCTATTTTGGCCTCGAAAGAATGAAGACATTTGAGAAGATAAGCGTTGCACAGTGGATCCCAGAGAGAGTAGGGGCAGCGATGCTGCGGGATGAGGAGAGCTGGAAGTTGGTCGCTCAGTTTGTGGAGCGGGTGATCGGGAGACTGCGGAGGGAGGAGACATCTGGAGAATCAATCCTGTCCCGATCTCAGAAAGTAGGCACACTAATTTCCTGAGCTGGTGATGAAAGGGATGAATGAAAGTGAGAGAGTGAGTGTTGGTCAATGACAGCGAGAAGGGAATTAGGCTACGGTTCCCTTCCACGCCCCGCTAACAGTATGTAAATTTTTAACCCGACATTTCCCTTGTATTATATAAACAGTTCTGAAGGAGGTGGAGGGTTCTTTGCTAATGTCGGATCAAGTGGCTAGGCGGCAGGTTTTTGGTTGGTAAGGCGCTTGCGGCCTACTTGGGGCTGGACGAGGACGCCTCAATTGAGTCCAACACTGCTTCCCCCATCCTGAGGGAGTAAACATGAGTTTTTCTAGCCGTCTCAGACAAAAAAACACAGTTGCTTAATAATCATAGCAACTTTTTACCACCTGATCAACGGATCTGACTTTTTTAATTAGATACACAGTCGATATACAAGCTAAATTAAATTTAGAAGATTTTATAAATGAGTTATCTTTTATTATCTTTTGCAGGAAGTAATCCCTGCGGAGACACTTCTTCAAATTTGTATTTTGTTATTATTCATTTTATTATGAGAGATTATTCATTTTTATTAATAATTTAGTGATGAGTGAATCAGAAGTATTAGTGGGATGTGTGATAAGTGTTTCTTTAATAAAAGTCAGCTGGATGTTTGCACTTTAATCTTTTTTTTTTAATTTACTTAAAGTAGTATTAACACCTCGGTTATTAGCTACTACGGTGGGTTTTAATTTGTGAAAATTTCCAGATCCTAGCTGGGAATCGAATTCGGAAGCTCCGCATTGTAGGCTAACGCGCTAGCACTACACTATAGAGGCGTAGTTAATTAATTGTTATTTGTCTTTAATTTTCACTTTAATTGTTTTAGTTGTTCAATAAATTCATGGCAAGATAATTATTGGAGTTCGATTCTAAACTTTTTTGATATTTAAGGCCGCATCTGGAAATTTCTTCATTAACTGTTGAAATGTTAAGATCAATATGTAATTTTCTATTTGGTTTATATCAAGGTGCAGCTGTGATTGAACGTTAAAACTTGTTTTGAAACCATTGCAACATTTCGATGTTGGAATCTTCGGTGGAATTGATCATGAGACCGTAAATAATTATCATCGAATATTTGTAACTTTAATATTTTTATATGCTTAATATTACTTTGTTGTTTAGGTCAGCCGAAAGGCTGGTTTCAACCTGTAGAGGTTTTACTAAGTAAAACGAGGAGTGAGGTGGTTTAAAATTGCCTTCCTCACTGAATGGAAAAACACTTACCAGCATGCCGGGCCATCTAATAAGCATATATTTCCCATTCTGCAAATGACACCTTTACTTCGTTCACCACAGGGTCTGGCTGTATAACGAAATTCATTACTTTCAGAGGAGATAACTCTGATTAATGTCTTTTGCACCTCTACCTCTTCTGTTCTTAAATTATTCAGTCATTTAATTGGCTAAGCATAAGATAAAAAACAGAACTATTTATTTTAGCCCTACAACGAACAGATTGAGTGTAAACAGTACTTTACTAAACAAATAATTATAAAATAATACTATTTTCTAACATTTTAACATCTACTATGTGCATATTGTAAAACTGCTGCATATTTTATAAATAAAAGTATTATCTACTTGGATTTCTGTACAGTTAAATTAAATATTTTTTTAAATATTAAAAGTAGGTGCGGAATATTTGGACGATAAACAATTTACATTTTTTTTATAGATAAAAATAGGGACAGAGTGAGGAAAACCAAAGAATAAATAGTTGAAAGCGCCTCAGACAGATGAAAGAAATAAAGGAAAGAACTGTTGAAGTTATTGCAAGAATTCAGTGGAAATTAATTTCCACTGAGAAACGCATGAGGAGTGGGTGTGCGAAAGGCAGACGGACAGCAGAATATAGAGACAGCTGAAATACCGATGAGTAATGGCGACTCACAACTCACTCCACACTAAGCTACTGCTCTAGGAAATTACCGACTCACTTCTCTTATTATTCTTCCTCGTTTTCTTCTTTTTCATGATTTCTCCGTTTTCGCTTTCTTCTTTGTTTTCTTCAACTAACCTATTATCTGCTATCAACTATAGGGATTTGTGTGTGGGTGTTTATATAATAGTTATATATAAACTAAACTACAAAACCTAATTAATAAATTGAATTTACGAGACGAACAACAAATTTACGAATTAGATAAAACATTCTTCGTTAAATGAAACTTTTTTTTGTAATCCCTAATTTGTGTACGTTACAATCTGTTCAATTCAGAACAATAAGCCACCCCATGTCTTGTACAGACTACACCTCATTAGTCTTGCCAATGCAAATAATAATAAAACATTAGAATTAAACAAAAAACTAACCTCAAAAACATAACCTTATTTTAATCATGAGTGAAACACGCATAATGAAAATCAACCTCAGTTTGGCTTTAAAATACGGAAAATCACTCCTTCACGCTAAACTAGGCCCTGTAGAGAAAATTGCTTTAAATAAAAGTCGTAGATCTTTTAATTTCCTATAAATTTTACTACATACATATTTGTCGTAAAATGCATACTAATGCTGATTCTTAAAAAAATCGATTTTTCACACGTTTTCGTGAGCAAAAAAACAGAAAATCGCTAATTACCGCTAAACTAAACATTATACAAAAAAAGGTTTAAAAGGTTATAAAAGATGTAGGATTTTAAATTCTCTACATTTTTGCGGTAAAATGCATATTAAAGCCGTAATCTTAAAAAAATGTTTTTACGTGAAAACAGCCTCTCCAAGAATATCAGCAAACATGGCGCCTACTCTATCTTATAGAGCATAAAAAATTAAGTAAACCAGGCGAGTCTAAAGAAAATCGTAGGACCAGTTTTTGAAAAAATCGCAAAAAAAAGTGAAAAATTACACGAATAAACTACTACTTCCAGTTGACCGATTTTGATGAAAATGTTCGTGTCGGGTCCGGTAGTGGTATGTAACTAAAACTTCAAGTTTCAAGTTCGTACGATGTTCCGTTCTTGAGATATTTTGTATACACACACACACACTCGCACGCACGCACACACACACACAGACACACATACAGACCAATCGTTAAAAACATGATTTTTGGGTTCATGGGGTCTGAAAACGTGTAGATCCGGTGAAAACTCAAAAACGAAAAATTGACATGAAAACAATACTTTCCTTCTTATGAATATTCATATAGGCAAGAGAAAGTAAAAATAAAGTTAAAAAACTAATCCTTTGCACGGCGCAATTTTTAAAAAAATATTAGTATGGTTACAACAGAATTTACTTAATCTGTTAAGTTTTTTAACTTTATTTAGCCACAACCAGTAAATATCTGATGATGTTATTTACAATGAAAAATCATATGGCATTAAGGAAACCGCCACTTCAAAGGTGGATTAATTATCAATAACAAATGGACATAATATAGAATTGCTATACGAGGTGTGGCTATTAAATAACGAGACTAACGTTGTAAAAAAAATGTTTTTTTTATTTTATACATAATCACTTATTGTCACCTTCAATATACACTCCTTCTCTATCCCTACAATGCTCCATGCGAATTTTCCATTGTTGGAAACAGTGCTGAAATTCATCTTCTGTCAGCTCCTTCAGGACACGTGCCGCTCTGTCTTTTACAGCTTCCACAGACTTAAATCTTGTCCCTTTTAATGCAGATTTCACCTTAGGGAACAGGTAAAAGTCTCATGGTGCAAGACCTGGTGAATAAGGTGGACTCAGATGCTGTACTTGGCTAGGAACCTCTTGACAGATAACGCGGAATGAGCTGACGCATTGTCTTGGTGGATAACCCATGATTTGTCCTTCCACATATCGGGGCGTTTTTCCTTACTCTTTGACGTAATTTAGAAAGTACCTCAAGGTAGTAATACTGATTAATTGTTTGACCTTTAGGAACCCAGTAATGGTACACAATCCCATGGATATAAAAAAAACAATCATCATTGCTTTAAATTTTGACTTGCTCATTCGAGCTTTTTTGGCTCTCGGTGAAGTTCGGTTCTTCCAGAGCATGGACTGGCCCTTCGTTTCCGGATCATAAGTAAAAAAAACCACGTTTCATCACATGTTATTATCGTTTAAAAAAATTTGGGTCATTTTCAGTCGCGTACAAAGTGTCAGTACAAACATTTTTTCGAACTTCATTTCAAACATTTTTGAGCGGCACGTGTCCTGAAGGAGCTGACAGAAGATAACTTCCAGCACTCTTTCCAACAATGGAAAATTCGCATGGAGCGTTGTAGGGATAGAGAAGGAGTGTAAATTGAAGGTGACAATAAGTGATTATGTATAAAATTAAAATTAAATTTTTTACAACGTCAGTCTCATTATTTAATAGCCACACCTCGTAAATGATATATCTCTACACAATCGTTGCTTTAGTCTGGCGTTGCGGACTTTCGGGTAAGTTTTAGGATGCCATTGTTCTAATGAGATCATTTTTATGGAACTGAAGTGTGTATTATTCAATCGTAAATAGTTGTGATAATATGTGCGATTGATGTAGGCCTATGAAGCACGTAAATCATTGTGCAATACAAGCTTAGTAACGTAGAACGATGTGTCACGCATTTATCTAAGTAACTTGGATTGAAATCGTTGAACTTTTTACAGTATGCAATATTTGGTAGATATTATCAGTTATTATGCAGAGATTAATAAACAAATCCGATTCAAGAAAATATGAAGGTTATTTCTTTTTAATTACGAAAAATAAAAAACATTATTAAAGAACATTAATAAAAAACATAAAGAACTATCCACAATAGTTCTTCTGTGGATTTCTTCCCACCTAGGTATCAAAGGGAACGAGACAGCCGATCGAGCAGCCAAACGCGCCACTACATGCTCCAATAGGATAAACAAATCTTCCCATCGAGATCTGCAGAAAATGTTCAGACACAAATTTGAAATAATCTGGAACGAGTGGTGAAAGACTTTAAGGACTAACCTACACACAGTAAGGACTGCATTCGAGACTTACAACCAGAAATTTGTAAAAACAGACTTGACCAAGTGACTCTTACACGACTATGAATTGGTCACACTAAACTGACACACAGTCACCTCATGACGAAACAAGACTCTGTTTACTGTAGACACTGCAACACGAAATTAACTGTCAAACATATTCTTGTGGAACGTCCTACCTTGAACACTATACGGAGACAATTATTTCACTTACCAGACAATTACAAAGATTGCGTTAATCACACACAGTACACAAAGACACTAGACTTTATACAATTTTTAAATATTCAAAGACAATTTTAGTGCAAATAACAATGCAATTCATATAAAATAATTTATAATTTAAAAGTCATAAAAGTAATTTGTGTTTTTTATGTAATGGGGTCGATAAAAACTTAGAATGTTGATGCGACCATAATAAACCAATTATAAAAAAACATTATATTAAAAAACATTGGCAACAGTAATTCAATGTTAATATTCATAATAATAAAATAATAGAGTAACTTATCAAACAGTAAATTCCAGCCTTAAAAGAAAGATTAAAATCAAAATGATTTTGGGAGAAAAGTGAGTTATATGAGAAAAAAATTGCCAACACAAGCAAGTTTCTGGTTGATAACGATTGAGTACAAGCGAATAGGAAACCAGATCAAGATAGGACAAATGGTGGAATGTGAAAAAGTAAAAGCGAGAGATAAACGAAATGTAGGGAAAAATATCGGAAAAGGATAGAAAAACTTCACTGATAATCCAGGAAGAAAAATACGTGAGCAGAAAAGTTTTAAAAGTGCTTATCACTGCATCCCTTTATAGGCATTCATACAATTACGTAATTACATAGCTCAGGCCCGGACCAAACTTCGTATTTTGAAGTAATACCTCTTGCTTTAAATTACTGGACTGTATTACCATCCTTTTTCATTCTATCAGAGATACATTATTTACTCTTGTTACTCATAATATTATAATTTATTAACTTCCCTATTTAACATTTATTTATAACTCTTAATTTGGTAAATTATTATTCGTTATTCTTTTTCTTATTTGTTAGGTAAAGAACTACAAAAACAAATAAAATTTCTTCAATCAATTCCGTGACTGAAATCTAAAATGTCCGTAAAAAAGAAAATTACCAGATCCAGTATTATAATATACTTCTGTGCACATATTTCATTGGCACATCAGCACATATCAGTGCACATTGGGCATATTTCAGGAATCTTAATATTATTTAAAACGATTTTAAGCCAAAGTACAAATTTTTCATCCATTCATTAAAGGTCGTATCAACAACGAGGTTATTAGCGATCACAATACAAAGATACATAAATATTTACATTAGTAAAGTACATAAATTATAGCATAACAAAATTATAATATAAATAGAATGAAAAACAATAAAAATAAAAATTAATAAACTGAAAAATAACATAAGTAAGAATGAATTTCATCATTATACAGCCGGTGCCTGTGGTGAAGTGAAGGTGTCATTTGTAGGGTGGAAAGTAGATGCTTTTCGGAGGGTCTGGCATGCTGATAAGGATACTTTTCCACTCAGAGAAGAAGGCAATTGTAACCCACATCACTCCTCGTTTTCTTTGTCGGTGAGAAGGATGATAGATGAAGATGTGCGATAAAAAAATTACAGACCTGACCGGGAATCGAACCCAAGACTCGGGTAAAAGCCAGTTGCGCTAACCACTACGCCAATGGGCAAGCCATCCTCGATTTACTTAGTAAAGCCTCTAGAGGTTCAAACAACCCTTTCGGCTGATGACCTAAACAACAATAAACCTTTTTTGTTATTGGCGATTATTGTGGAATCGGTTTGTAATCGGTGGGTTTCAACTTATGGAAATTTCCAGACTCTAGCTGGACGCCCGGCTGGAAGCCAGGACCGTTCACTTTGCAGTGTGCAGCGCAGTCTAGCGCTCTATTTAATCACGTAGGTGAACCAAACGGTATTTTTGTTTGTAATCTTTCTAAGTTACTTATCACAGATAATTTATCACAGTACTTATCTTAGTTGCCGTATCTCAAGAACATTTCTAGACTAAATTCTCGTTACAATTCTTTGCTGAATATTCAACTCAAATTAAATGAAATTTCAAGTGTTTTCTATAAAAATGTTCTTGTGTGATTATTTTCAGACTGTTTTGCATAATTTTCTACAAATATTTTTACTTATAAGTTATGTTTGTTACATGAAAATCACTGCGTATTTTGGGGGGGGGGTTTCCTCGTCGTTCATAGAATTTTGTTTTGTATCGCTAGTATTTATATTTCGTGTGAACAGGATTAGCAGATATCCGTACGTCCAGATAAATCTCATAAATGTTTTTTAAAGTGTTTATACGATGCTTAATTTAAACGTCTGTCCAGTAAGCCTTTTAATTGATAGAAGCGCATTTTAAGTTTGTGACGAGTTTTTGTTACATATGTTTCCATTTCCATACAGAACATGTTACGCCGAAAATTATTTTCAAGTAAAGTTGTGTGAAACGTATAAGTAAATATTTATATCTGTGTGTTTATTCACATAATACAAATTCTGTAACTTTGTTATTTATGAAGGCCGATACATGTGTATTTTGCGGCGACCAAGTACGTATACTAAATATTTTACGTCGAGTATATTAATATGATAACGCTTCACCGCTTTTAGGCAAAGCAAATTTTAATATTTTCAAAATGTATAACAGTGAAAGAGTTATGACAGCGAATTCAACCGATTAGACACAAAACTCACTGATTCAAACGAGTCTAGTAACAACCATCCTTTTTCTCTCATAAAGGCCCTAAACAATAAATTTTGTTTAAAATCATTCACAGTGAATTTTATGCTCGGTTTCAACAAAATATTATCAAACTTTTTTTAACATTGATTTTGTTGAAATAAAAAAAAAATTAAATTTTTTTTTGAGTTTTTTTTTCAAGTAAATCATATACAGTCGAATGTTTATAACTCGAAGTTTCTACATCTCGAATCGAATTTCAGTTTCCTTGAAACTTCTATGTAGGTACAGTGGTTCAAAACGTAGGTACAGTGTTGCTTCTTTCATTATATGAGGAAATATTTGATCATAAAAGGGGTCAGACCCTCAAAGTCATCTGATTGCCTTTGCACTAGGCCTAACGAGCGTAAACCAAAACAATGAATTTTTTTGAATCGATGAATCTTTGGTCGACCACAGAACAATAGAACCATAGTCTGTCGGTACAATGTACCATATTCAGCATGTAGGTTACTGTAATTAAAATAGTGTAATTTTTGAATACTGTGTACAATATGTTTAGTACATAACACTGTAGCCAAAAAAGCTAAGCTAAATGTAACGTACAGTACTGTATTACAAAATTACGCACGTGCAGTAGGCCAACATAATGTAGGCTACTGTACTAGCCTATGTGGAATGTTCTGTTTTCGTTATTTTTGAATACCTAACTGCTAAGTTGTTATTTTTCCATAACTAGAAATTTCTGTAACTCGATTTTTTTCTTATCCCATGAGAATTTGAGTTATAAAAGTTCAACTGTATTTATCTCAGTTTTTATCTTATTTTATTTTTACACAAGTTTTACAAAAAATATTATGCTAAAAAGATCACGTCAAATCTGTTATTGATTTGATCTTCTGTAGAATAAAAACCAACAACATTATTAAAACAATGACATTCGTTTTTAGAACGAATCAACTTAATTAGCTCCATAGCAGATTGTAGTTTTGATATTAAGTTTTAGAAATTTAAAACTAAATCATCCCTCACCACGCTTTTTACCTACTCTTAAATAAGACTACCAATCTCTTTGTTCTTTCTTTTCTACCATCATCTTTTCTATCAAAACGTCTCTTTCTATAATCTAGCTCTTCATTTCATAATTTGGGCATGTAATCCTTTCTGCATAATTTTTAACTTATTTTTTTACACCAAAACTGTCTAACTATCTGTCTAAAGCCGCCTCCGTAGCGTAGTGGTAGCGCACTGGCCTACCACGCGGAGGTCCTGGGTTCAATTCTCAGCTAGGCTCTGGAAATTATAACAAGTCACAACTCAACGTTCCATAACCCACTGTAGTCGCTAATGACCAAGCAGTTGATTATAAACACTGCTGTTCAAACCTAGGCTACACAGTTTATATTTTGATCTTTTATTTACATTTAAATATTAAAAACGCACGCTGTACAGTACATATTTACAATTTAGCTTATACACATAGTTTAATTTACTCAATATATTGGAATATATATACAGTTTTTATGAGTTATTTACGCACACACACAAGTTTTATTTACACTAGAAAGAAAGAAACCTAACCTATAAAATGTTATAGCAATTGCACACCTTTGCAGATATGCAAAGTTCGTAAATCCTAAATTTAATAAAATCTAACACACAAATAAGCTTCAGTAATGGAATTAAACTAAACCTTAAGCATCCATGAACCCAAAAAATATTTTACTGTACGTAAAATATCCAAATTTAAATATAAACACACACTGTAAAATAGGCCTCACTGACTATAAACCCCAACTCCAACAATCTCATGGAAACGTGGTATTTTTTTAACAACAGCACAATCTAGTGGCAATATCTGAAGCTTATACGCTAAATGCACACATTTGCAGTTGTGCAAAGGAGAATAACAGTGGAAATTAGTAATATTAAATAAGATTTGGACTAAAAACTGTAGCTTTGCAGATCTGCAAAACTGTGCATTTAAGGGTTAATACAAATAAATAAAAAAATTAAAAAACTGTCTAACATTTTAACGCAACTAGCCTACTAGTTCTATCAATAGTGTTATTAATCCGTTTCGTCTCTTGTGTAAGGAAGTCGCTCAGTAGCAGCCACTCAACACGATTCACAAAAGATTTCTTTTTTTTCACTGACCTTTTTAGTTTTTTAATGGGTTGTGTGGTAGTTGAGGAGTGGACAGAGTTTGAATTTGTAGATGTATTAGTGCAGTTTGCTGTGAATGAGTGTACATAGCATAGTTTTTTTTATTGTTTCGTGTATCGTTTACTTATTAGAGTCTTTGTGTAATGTTTTGTTACTAACATATTTTATTTTGGCCAGTTTAAAAGAATGCGTAAAGTTTTGTTTCGTGTAAAATCTTTTATGTTAGATTTTTTGGGATACATAGCATTAAATACTTCCAATTATCATTCAAAAACCGCAGTTAATGGCAGAAGAAAATCTTGGTTAATTTTGTTGTTCAAGTCAGCCAAAATCAAGTATTTTTTATATAGTTACTGTCTTTATTTTTACTGTTTTAAGGAAGAATTACAGATATTAAATGGTGTGATGATAGCAAGAATGGGAGAGGAAACTTAATTATCATTATGTGACGCTTCATATTAACAAGTATGTGTTTTTATTTATGAATTTACGAGGTGTTTTACTTCATAGTAATATAAAAATTTTGCTCAGTACTTTTGTTTTATTTTTTATTTTAACGAGACAGTGGCATAACAATCTGTTCAACTTGTGAGTAATGAGTAGCTGTGCTAAGAAATGTGCAATAGCCTGATAATCAACCATCCATTGTCGTCTGATCATATATATTAACAAAAGCGATTTTCAACAGACAATAAGAATAAGTATTGCATTCAAGAGACAATAAATTGATTTTGAAAATAAGTTTAAAAAAAAGCTTCTACTAAAGAAGTCGAAACATTATAAAATAATTTTTGAAAATTAACTAGTATGAGAAACCAACAACTATCATAAAGATAACGATACAAAACAAAAATTAAATAACAATATCAATGAAAATTAAAAAATAAACGGAAAAAATGAGAATAAATAACCATGAAAATAAAGAACTGAAATGATACATCATACCTGTAGAGTAACTTAGAATCTTAACATTTTACACTTTTGTCCTGAAATCTTTTAGGCAAGTCAAGAACGCTACAAAGTTGTAATCTAACAAATTGTCGGTGGTATTGTTTAATAAATTAATAAACAACAAATTTGTATGCCTGTTTAGTCGTTGTTGTTACTTCTCATTAAAGCTAGTTATTTCCTCTCTGACGGTACTTAATTTCAGGTCGTGGTAAATAAATTTGTTATTCACACACCACAGGATGTTTAAGAGGATCCGTACGGTTTTCGTTTGAAACCTTTCTAATACATCAATATTAAAATTGCTAGCCGTTACCCAGAACATATTTTTTAAATCTATACAAGCTTTAGAATAATTTTCTTGTATAATCTCACTTTATTTTTGTCCGATAATTTGTATCTTCTTCCTAATGACTTGCTTCTTGATGATTTGCATTTTCTCAGTAATAGCGTATTTTTATTTTAAATTTGAAGTAAATATTTTATCTTTACTCCTCTGTGAAATCTCAGGTAGCTGGTGTTTACATTTTGTTGATTAAGTCTTTTTATTTATTTATTAGTCAATTTAAGTTGAATCAAGATCTTGGTCATTAGTGACTTCTTCGGGTTCAGATGCAATGTGCTACTTGCAGGCGACCCAAATTCCTAGGAGCTGCAGAACTGCAATCGAAAAACAGTAGAGTCGAAAGACTGTGAGGTTGAGCTGGATAGATCGTATCACAAACGAGAGTGCTATCAGAACAACGGAGAAGAAGAAAGATGTTGTTAAACCATAAAATATTTTCTTTTTTTGTTTAACGTTCGACTGTTCTGCAATTACTTCTAATGCAGACGGTGAATGATAAAAATGATTTATTGAACGTATGAAAGTATGCCGTGCCTGAATGGGATTCGAACCCAAGACCGCATGAAGAGATTTTTTTTTTTTTTTTTTTTTTTTGGTTTAACGTCCGACTGTTCTGCAATTACTTCTAATGCAGACGGTGAATGATGAAAATGATTTATTGAACGTATGAAAGTATGCCGTGCCTGAATGGGATTCGAACCCAAGACCGCATGATGAGAGGCGAGCACGTTACCAACTACGCCAATGCGGCCGGCAGACCATAAAATAGCAAATTTCAATAACTCGGTCACATGATAAAAGAGTAAAATGGTACAGCTCACTTTGTGTAAGAATTTAGAAAAAAATATGAGCGAAAAAGGCAGGGGCAGAAGACGTATATTCTGGCAGGAAAATCTGAGAAAATGATTTAGGTGCAGCTCTACTGATTTCCTACATCTGCAGCATCTAAAGTCAAAGTTGCTAATCTTCTTTGAGAATACGGCACCAACAGACCGTATATTTGATTAGCATATGCACAAATAGCTTTAGTTTATAGATAAAAAGTTATGGTTTTAGAGGCAAGACAATATTTTCAATAAGTCTGTAAAGAAGTTTTATTTTGTTCAATAGTGTTTGTCGCTCTTTAATAAGATTCGACCAGGTTAAAAGTTTACCAAATATAACTCCTATATATTAAAACCTGACTTAATTGTGTAATTGCTAAGTAATTTAACGGGGGGAATGTACAGCAGGAAGAGCCGTGGGCAATATATTTTATCGCTTCAGTGAGGTCGTTTATACCGCTCCTATTAAAACAAACGTACGGGTTTTGATTCCCAACTGGTACCTGGGAATGTTCAACCTGTACTCTCTAAGTAAGACTTTCAATTGCCATAGCAGTTTTTTTTGTCAAATCAAGGCTTTATGGCATTCAAAGGAAGATGACCGATCAACAAAATATAAACTAAGGACTATTTGTAAATGTTAATCAAATATACGGTCCTTTGGTGCCGTCTTCTCAAAGAAGGTTGGCAACCACTTTAGATGATGCAGATCTAAACAAATTAGTGGAAACTGCACGTGAATTATTTTCTCAGATTTTATAGTTCGAGATTTTAAATATTTGTTATGCAGGATTTCCTATGACAAAGATGATGACGTGAGTGAGAAACTGGAAAATTTCAGCGCTTCATGCAGTTCTATTCGCAGGACAAAAGGAAAGAAAACAAGAAAGGACACCCAAATGAAATTTTTTAGAGCAATGGCTGTACCTCTCATTACATATGGAAGTGAAACAGAGGAACGAATATCGTATCCAGGCTGCTGAAATGAGACTTTTGCGTTTAGTCAAAGATTTTACCCAGTTAGATAGAGTACGTATTTCCTGAGCTGGTGATGAAGGGATGTATGAAAGTGAGAGAGTGAGTGTTGGTCGGTGATAGCGAGAGGGGCATTAGGCTACGGTTCCCTTCCACGCCCCGCTGACAGTATGTAAATATTTTAACCCGACATTTCCCTTGTAGTATTACATAAACAGTTCCGAGGGAGGTGGAGGGTTAATTGCTGATATCGGATCAAGTGGCCAGGCGGCGGGTTTATGTTTGGTAAGGCGGTTGCGGCCTCCTTGGGGCTGGACGAGGACGCCTCAATTGAGTCCAACACTACTTCCCTCATCGTGAGGGGAGTGATCATGAGTTTTTTCTCGCGCCGCCTCGGATAAAAAAAAGACAAGAGTACGTAACGAAGCTATACGCGCCGAGTTAAATGTCCGGTCACTGAGTGAAACATGAAGAATACATAAGAGAAAATGATCCAAACATTAACTTCACATGCCAGCACACAGACTTCCTCCACGAGCGTGGAAATATAAACCTAGAAGGAAGCTGGCTTGGGAAGACCTAAAAAGAGATGGATGCCGGAACAGGTTATTGAGCCTAATCCTTAACAGATGATGGTGATGATGACGATGAGTTCTTTATGTGGACAATCGAATAAAAATAACCAAACAACTCTCTTAAGAATTTTTATTTTTCACTAATTAACTTTTTTATTCGTGAGGTAAACCTTTACTTTTTCTATGTTTGTTTTTAATCATTTCCAAAACATTGATGGTTTTTAACAAATTTAATTTATGAAAACAACCAAAAATTATCCAGAACAGAATAGGTATTTATTCAGTAACATATTAAAGTGAGTGATTTTTCTAAAAACAAAAAACAAGAAGTTTCATTTTGAACGTTACACATTGAAAAAATCTAATATAAATAAAGGCTTGTTCGGAAAAAAGTTTTGTTGTTATAAACAGCCAGTACTGTTGAAAACGCTGTTGTTAAATTACAACAGGGAGAGAGAGGAAGTTTTGGCTGTTCAAGTTCTTTAATTAAGGAATTTTCATTATAACCTTTACACGCAATCTATCTTATCTGTTTAATACGAAGCTTGCCTTTAAATTTTTTCACTCATCACAGAAAGGGAAAATAATTAAAAAGCTTCTAATACAAAATTCGAGTTCAGTTAATGGAACTAAATAAAATAATAATAATAAACAATATTTAATAAAATGGCTAACAATTTATTTACTCATATAAAAGTAAGTTAATATTGTTCTCAATTTAAATACAAAAATACTTTTTGTTTTCTTTTTAGTAAGATACAAATTCCTTTTTTATTGTACCAGTGTTCTTAAATCATTATCATCTTACAGCTTTGCAGCCCTTAGTGGCTTCCTCCACAACCCTCTTTCAATTCTCTCTGATATTTTCTAGCACCCTCCATCATTTTTGAAACCTATCGTATTCAAATCATTTGTGACATCTCCCTATACCTCTTACCTCATCTTCACATTCTTTTGATGTCCCCCAATAATCTCAATCATTGGGCCTTTATGAAACGGATTACGCCTCTGCTTTCAGTTAGAGTACTAAGATTCCTCATTCGCACTTACTCTAAAGTCATCTTATTCTCTTACCGGTTCAAATTTCCTATTTAAGGGGAGACTGTACTTTGTATCACGCCAATTAAATTTACTGTTTTTAGGTACACTTTTCATGGTATTGGTAAAAGATAGATAAATAAAACTTTACATAGTTTTAGTTGTCGGGTTTCTCTACCTACTCACAGTTTTTCAATTTAATCAGTGAGTCCATAAAATTAAAAACAAATTAACGAAGAACATAAAATATTTACAAATTTCTTTATACGATTTTTGGATATTAGCAGTTGTTGGAACATCTGAAGAAGTCATTAAAATGTCAGTATTTGTGCATGTACAAGATGAATAACTGGTAAAAAATTCAGCCAGCTAGGTTTAATGGGTTCTGAGAAAAATGTACCTAAATTTTAAAAGCTAAATTTACGGGAACAGCCACAAAATAAAAAGGAACAAATCAAAAAGAAAATGTACACAAAAAAGTAAATTTCCCATCAACATTTGGTTAGAAAGCTGTACCAACAGCTGAAAATATCAAAAACAGTAACGCAAATATTTAAGAAAAAACTAAATTTCCATTTCCTCTAAAACGATTTGTGTAAAATTACGAAAAATATTGGTTCTTGATGAAATGATCATTTTTCTGGATATGCCTGCTAAAAACTTAATTTTTTTCATAAAAATAATTCTTTTGGCGTAATTTAATGATTTTCTTGTAGATATAAATCTGAACTATTGAAAAACATAAAAAACATAAATTTTCAGTGAAAACCATCATACGGTCTCACCTTAAAAAGGAGTCCGGCAAAAACTTTACCAGCTTTGTAAATTACCCAATCTCATTGGGTAATGACCGTTTCATAAACTTTAAATACATACTCGTGTTTCACCCAAAACTATTTCCTCGGTAACGTTGGTCGCCTGATTAATACTGATCTAAACAAAAACTATGAGTAATACACCTATCATGAATTTAGATAAACAGTAATATGATTTCTATTTTACTTAGAGTATATTAGCTATTATAAAACAATATTTATATTACTAATATAATTACATACATTTTTAATTTTTATAACATTTATATAGAAAAAAAATTAATTACTGTAAAACTTTTGAAGTATCACTTTTTTTATAATATTTTATTGTATTTGTATTATTTTTATCGCAATTCTAAAATGTATTCGTTTCATTTTGTTTTAGGTATGCCGAAATATTTTTTACATTTATTTGTATTTTATTTTGTAAGATTATTCTTAGTTATTTTTATGTTATATACTTTAAAAATTTTAAGTATATACATTATATACTTAGTTTATGTAAAATTTTAAAAATTAATTTTGTAATTTTACTGTTTCTGTCGACATTCTTTGGTCTGATGGAATAATCATGTGCTTTCGTATTAAATAAATAAATAAATCAAAAATAAAATATAAGTTGGGTTTAAACTAAGCACTAAAAGAACAATCTTAAAATCTATGTAGATAGTATATTATTTAAGCGTCAATTGAATTAAATAAAAAAGTTTTATAATTTTTAATTTTCTTTAATTTATATAATAATTATATTTTGTTGATTAAGTCTTTTTATTTATATAATAATTTATATAATTTTCATAACGAGGTTCGACGGTACCTTAACACAACACTGCCTCGACGCTGGATAGGACGCGCGTCTGAGGAAGACCAACAACTTTTGCTGTGGCCACCAAGATCACCAGACCTCACGCCATGTGACTTCTTTCTCTGGGGCTATGTGAAAGACAAGGTATTCAAGCCACCAATGCCGAACGATATCGCTGAGCTGAAGGATCGCATAATCAATGCGGTCAACTCTATCGAAAGAGACATGTTAGGGCGTGTTTGGCAAGAGCTAGACTTTCGTGTTGACGTATGCCGTGTCACCAAAGGAGCACACATTGAACATTTATAGATGTTAAAAAAAACTGTTTGAATCCCTGCATCTGCACGTACAACTTTCATTTAGGTAAGTGGAATAGTTTTTTTGTAGTGAATTTTCGTAACCCCGAAGAACATTTTGAAACGCCCTGTACATAATTATCTTGTAACATATACTAAAAGAGTTTAAGGTGAGATAATTAGGTGATATAAGGTAAATTATGAAAAGAGTGTATTGTTATGTTGTGATTAATACCTGAGAAGAGGTACAGTGGTGGTGTATCATTCATAATAATCGGCTCTTATTCTAATGTTTTGTATTCTTTTGTAATTTAATTTAATACAATTTCTAGTGTTTTCTAGTTTCTGTATTAAATATAAAGGATATATATATATCGTTTTATGATTTATTTACAAAATTTCACAGAACCCTGTTTATCTCCTTATTATTCGTACTATTTACCTTTTTGTTATTGCATCGAGAATTTGAAAGAAAACCTTTCTATTTCTATTATTTCTTTACTACCTTGTCTTTCTAGTTCTTTCTAAAAACATAAAAAGGTTTGGCTATGTTTGTTAGGAATTCATTGGGTTCAATCCGTTAAATTTGTCATACGGAGTGCTATTAGTGTGAATACATTGTTTGTTAAGAAAAGGTTTGCGTGGTGTGTCATTGTATTTAGTTGTAGGTAAAAGGTAATATTGGTAAAGAGTAATATTGGTTGCTGATTTTGATATACAAAAATAGTTATTGATATTTATTCTATGAGATAAATTTCCGTCGATTTCGTATTTGAAAAGATGTTAAATTCGTTTTTAAAGAAAAATAGATCATTGCCAATTTAAAATAGACTGTCTTCAGATATCAAGGTCAGAAAGAAGAAAAAGTTAATTCGATATTTAATTAAACAAATGGATTTTTTCCTGGATCTTCCAATTTATAACAAGAAGTAGATGCCGTATACAGAAGGGAAATAAACATTAGCGAAAGTTCAACAGTATTGGTGCAACTATGTTTTAGAGACAAATAGGTTTATTTACTTCAATTAACTTAATTAATTAACTTTTGTTGAAGTTTCACTCATAAGAAAATTCAGTAGCAGTAACAAACAGAAGAAAAACCTAAATTCTACATTTACAGACGTACAAAGCAAGATATTTTACACACAAACACACATATAAACCTGCGCACACATGCGTATGGAAGCGCCAGCACAACTGAGATAATTTGGCACTTACCCAAAATGTCAGAACAGGGCGAGGGTAAGTGCCAAAGGCGTTATAATTCACGTTCTAGCCTTCAATTCAACTCCACCCAGGAGACACCGACAACTTCTTCTCTACTGAGCACCAACCAGACTCTGAGTAAAGACAATCATCACCCTACTTTCGCTCTCACCTAAGCTCTGACTTTTGCTAGAAACTTAGCTTACATTTTTTAAATGATGTACTTTCTTCGCTGATGAAAAATGTACTCTTGCTTTTACTCACGTTATAAAACTGTATTGTACTGATAAATACATAAATTTTTCAGTTTTTAAATAAATCTATTAATTCTAAAGACCCCGAAATAGCATAGTCTATAAATTGTTAAAAATTTATTTACCAATCTATACTTATCGGTGATGAATAAGGATTTTACATAAAATAACATTAAACGATTTTTTTGTCATATTTAGCTAATATTATAATAGCTGCAAAATATAGTACATAATTTCCTGATGTTCTCTGAAATTCGCACAAATATAGCAAAATCAAGAATAGGTACATAAGTCTGGTCACAAAATAAAATTTTCTTAAAAAATAAAAAAGAAGTTCAAAATAAAAAATAAAAAGAAGTTTAATATTTAGTCAACAATAGTTTGATAGTAGGGGCCTACAAGTATTAAGTTTTCTCGGGAAAAAGTAACTCGTACAGGTACTGATCCCTAGGCTTATTTTCATTCCAAAATAATAACCTTAAATAATATTTTACCTTAAAAAATTATCAAATTCAAAATATAAACCTTTAAACTGCAACAATGAACGACTTAGGTGTTTACTTTTCGAATCTTAGTAAAAGATACTTATTGAGTTTCTTGGTAGTTAGTTACTTTTATAAAAATTTGAAAGCTAGACTGTGGTTAGCGGTGTACTTTGATGGTTAGCGCTCCATTAACCATACACTCTCAGGAACGGTCGGCCTGAGTCTGTACAAGATTACATCTCGTTTACAAATCGCATACATTATCTTCATCTCATTTCATCATGGGTTGCTTATTGTTACTGAACTGAATAAATTGCAACGTACACACATAGGCCTAATGGTTTAAAAAAACAACTTTTAAAATAACATTTATGTTCTATTCACATCAAATAATATTTTCGAAAACGAAAAGAAAAAAGTCATTTGTTAGTTCCCAGACAGACGTTCGGGAGGCCATCTTGTTGTTATGCCCTAACTACGCTGGTTGAAGCAGAATGGCCCGTACCAATTCACCGAATATTTTTTGTTTAAATATGTAATTTTTTAAATGTACATAGAATTTAAATCCATATTTTAAAGTTTTTTTTTATTTACAAAATAAATATATTTGAAGTTAAATCACGCGTAGTTAGCTTTGAGATACCAAACAAGCATCGCGAGGCCATCTTGTTGCCCCGACCTACCGAAATGCCCTACTTACACTGAAATACCTGACATTTTATAAATTTTTCTAAATCTAGGTACTAAAATCTAAATTTTATTCAAAATTTAGAGTAATCTAAGCAAGATTATACATGTTGTACTCACATCAAAATATATTTTCGAAAATTAAAAGAAAAAATGCATATGTTAATCCACAAATAGACGACCGGGAGGCCATCTTGTTGTTACGCCCTAGCTATGCGCGATAAAGCCGAATGGGTGGTACCATCCTACCAGATTTTTTGCTTAAAATGATATAATTTTTTTAATGTACATAGAATTTCTTATTTAAATATATATTTTAAAGTATTTTTTTATTTATAACATAAATATATTTGAAGTTTAATCATGCGAAGTTAGCTCTGAGATACCGAACAGGCATCGAGAGGCCATTTTGTTGCACCGATCTACCGACATGACCCTACGTACATTGAAATGTCTGCCATTTTATTAATTTTTCTAAACTTAGGTATTAAAATCTAAATTTTATTAAAAATTTAGGAAAATCTAAGCAAGGTTATATAATATGTATGTTTCTATTAATTTCTTAATGTCTTTCGACTGAACACAAATGTGTAAAACTAGTAAATAGATTATTGTCTTGTGCGATGGTATGTGAAAAGGTGACGTGAATGACTTAAGAGAGAATAGTACTACTTAGTAAAAAGATTTGTACGTTTGAAGTTTTACAAAATGTCTCTATCTTTGCGAAATTTATGTCGGGGTAGCCGGGTAGATGTGGCATCTCAAAGTTTAGTATAAGTCGGGTTCCTTTACCAGGAAAGTACAATTCGAAACTCATATAAAGAAGGTGAATCTGATTGTTAACGAATGCTAAGTTTTAAGTTATGCTTCATTAGATATGTGCGTCAGTTATTGTGCGTGCATGATTACTGAAGATTAGCACAAACAACTGACACAAGCAATCTAAAAATTAAGATGACAAAACATAAGAAATATTTTCTTGATAAATCAATTATACAGAGTGATTCAAAACTATACGACAATCTCTTGGAATCTCATTCTATAGCTAAAAGTAAGAAAAAAAGTTTATATAAACATATGCCTGAAAACGCTTAGTTAGCGAGTTACGGCTAGCGAAAAATTTCACCTAGAACTCTGTACCCTCGGTGAAGTAAGGCCGTATAAAAATGTTAAAGGTAGTTACAAAGATACAAATACGATTGTTCCTTATGATTTTCAATCTAAAAAATTAAATAAAATTGGTTTCAGAGCTGTGAACTTTCAGAGATATCTTACATAAAACACAAGAATTGGTGCAAAGAAATAACACATTTTTGTGTTTAACGTAAGATTACTTCCATAAATGGTAAATAAAGGTGTATTTTTTCTTAAATAAATTTGTAGAAAATTTAATTCTGAAAAGATTCATGTGAATTACTCAGGAAAAAATGAATAAAAGATATTGAAATTTCGCTTTATTTAAAATCAAAACAGAAGCGCATAAAACGCACATTCTTAACTGCATAAAATATTAGGTTGGGAGTAACAGTAATGATCAGCTGTTACTCCCAACCTAGATATTAGTTAATATCAATTTGAATCACTGTGTACATCTATAAGAGATTTTGACCAACAACTTTTTTTTTTTATTCCTAATTTGTGTACGTTGCAATCTGTTCAATTTAGAACAATAAGCAACCCCATGACCCAATGAGATGAGGATGATGTGTGTATGACGTGTAAATGAGATGTAGTCTTGTACAGACCCAGGCCGACCATTCCTGAGAGAGTATGGTTAATTAAACCCCAACCATCAAAGTACACCGGTAACCACTGTCTAGTATTCAAATCCGTATAAAAGTAACTACCTTTACTAGGATTTGAACCAGGAACCTTCGTCTCCGAAAATCAGCTGTTAAACAGCTGATTTTGGCCAACAATAACATTAAATTATTAACTAAACTTCACTTGTCTTTATTTTCTTGAGATGGAATTTATTTGAAATTTCAAGGAAAATATTTTTATTAAATTTTTATCACAAGAAGCAATGTGATGTTATTTGCACAAACTGTCACGCCAAACAATGTCAACACCACAAACTGTCACAACACACTATTAAATTACAGACTTGACTGTTTGCTCAATGCAAATTTCAAATTTCTTGGTTTAAAAATAAAATAAAAATATTCAGAAAAGTAAATTCATTTTATTTGTAACGATGTAATAACTCCATATTTAGAGATGACAGTAAAGGTATTACATTAAGGTACTAGCGTATAACCACCGTCCATTACTTTAACAGAAATCTGCATTAATAGAACTTCACTACACCGCCAATTTATATTATTATGAATAAGAGATTACCATGATTTTAGTTCACCTCATTCGGTAACATTAGCCAAGTAAACAAAATATATAAAAATTGCATTCCATTTAGCACATAAATCCCACTCCAGGAATATTATAAGCCGTAATGTATTTATCGTTTAAATTATAATATAATAAATGATTCTGGTTTAATAATGATGCAGTAAAAGTATAAAGAAATTTCTCAATTTTATAAAAGAATACAAAATAAAATAACAGTACAGTATATTTTTAATACAGTTTTTTTATATTT
This sequence comes from Catonia carolina, assembly GCA_035578175.1. Lineage (NCBI taxonomy): Eukaryota > Metazoa > Arthropoda > Insecta > Hemiptera > Achilidae > Catonia > Catonia carolina. Next base: position 435,672,022 of record JAQMRL010000001.1, on the reverse strand, counting down.
TTTAGTATTTGAATATTTTTATTTTAGAGTAGAGTACTATATTTTTACTTTCTCTTGCCTATATGAATATATAGAAAGGAAAGTATTGTTTTCAAGTCGATTTTTCGAAATCGAGTTTTCACCGCATCTACACGTTTTCAGACCCCCTGAACCCAAAAAAATGTTTTTAGAGATTGGTCTGTGTGTGTGTGTGTGTGTGTGTGTGTGTGTGTGTGTGTGTGTGTGTGTGTGTGTGTGTGTGTGTGTGTGTGTGTGTGTGTGTGTGTGTGTGTGTGTGTATACAAAGTATCTCAAGAACGGAACATCGTATGAACTTGAAACTTAAGTTACATACCACTACCGCACTCGACACGAACATTTTCATCAAAATCGGTCAACCGGAAGTAGTAGTTTGTTCGTGTAATTTTTCACTTTTTTGCGATTTTCTCAAAACCTGGTCGTATAATTTTTTTTTAAATCGCCTGGTGTACTAAATTTTTATGTTCTACAAGATAGGATAGGCGCCATGTTTGCTGAAATTCTTGGTCAGGCTGTTTTCGTGTAAAAAATTTGTTTTTTTAAGATTGCGGATTTAATAAGCATTTTAGCGAAAAATGTATATAATAAAAGTTGTAGAGAATTTAAAATCCTACATTTTTATTGCAAACATTTTTTCGTGTAACGCTTAGTTTAGCGGTAATTAGCAATTTTCTGTTTTTTCTCACGAAAACGTGTGAAAAATCAATTATTTTAATATTTCGGCCTTAGTATGCATTTTACGACAAAAGTGTATATAATCAAATTTATAGGAAATTAAAATATCTACAACTTTTATTTCAAGCGTTTTTCTCTACAGAGCCTAGTTTAGCGTGAAAGAGTGATTATCCCTATTTTTAAACCAAACTGAGGTTGATTTTCACTTCCCGTCTTTCACCATGATTAAAATAAGGTTATGTTTTTTTAGGTTAGTTTTTTGTTTATTTCTAAAGTTTTATTATTATTTGCATTGGCAAGAGAAAGTTGTGTGAGTGTTTCACACCAGGTTTTTATCTTTTTAAGACAGTCTCAATGGCTCAGAAGGGAATTTTATCAAATGATACACTGAAGGTTCTGGACTTAATGGTTTGGAATTAATTTAATGTTATCATGTTAAAAGTTTCCTGATGCAAAAGTTTCGCTAAGATTTTAAAGCAGTTTAATTTTATTTCATTAGCGTTACAGCCCGGTGTGAGCTTTGCCCTCCAACATGTTTTGTCGCTCACCATCTCTCTATAGCCCTTCAAGCCAACGCTTTGAGGATCTTCAGTATATTATTGAGCCATCTTATTTTGGCTTGATATTTTATTCTTGTACTTGGTTATTGGTCTTTCCAGAAGCAAAGTTTAATGAATGATAAGACTTTAGAATAAGTTTTTCGGTTGTTAACTTGGTATGTGATGCATCCTACGTGCAATCACAAGATGTACAAATCAAACTGGAGAAGTTTCAAAGGCTAATATAGACTTTAACGAATACGATAATCGGTAAAATTTAAAAGGTAACAGTTTTTAAAATGTATCACACCTTGTTTCTGGCAGTTTTATTGTAAGTTTCTGTTTATTTAATTCCAACTGTTCAGAAGATATCAAGCTGCTGAGATCAGATTGCTAAAACCTTTATTAAAAGGATGTTGTTTGGTGAACCATAAAATAAATGAAGATATTAGGCATGAACTTGATGTACCAGAGGTGATATCAATTATTCGAAAACACAGGAAAAAGTGGTATAGTTATTTGTTTCGGATGTCAGATGATCGAAATCCGAAAGAGGTGTTTAATTACAAGGCAACCAGTCAACGTTGTATTCTATGGCCTCATAAAAGATGGGCACCAAACTTCTTCATGACATAGCAGACTACTAATTTTGAAATTAGAACAGACTAGGAGTATACGAATTGATTTTGATGATGATGATGATAATTTTGTTCTTATGTTACAGATGTGAGTGTTCAGTATTTTCTTTTGCAAACCCAGATGGTCAATTTGCTTTAAATGGTCTAATGAATATGTTATACTGTCTTTGCGTGGTTGTGTGTGTGTGTGTGTGTGTGTGTGTGTGTGTGTGTGTGTGTGTGTGTGTGTGTGTGTGTGTGTGTGTGTGTGTGTGTATGTGTGTGTGTGTGTGTGTGTGTGTGTGTGTGTGTTGTATAAAATTATTGTGTAGGTGCATCAAATTCAGTTTTGTGTATTCAGTTTCATTTTGTATGTGTATGGGATAAAAATGATTGTAAGTAGTGCTAAGTAACTTATTAAGTTATTTATTGTATTACTTCATTATAATTAGTTTATTATTTATTTTGTAAATCTTTTAGTGTAATAAATGTTTGTAATTGTAAAATTTAGTGTATTAATTATTTAATAACCTAGATCCCGCAATGGACCTTAGCGATAAGTGTCACAATATTATAATGGTGGTATATATAAAATAATGAACATAGAAAGAGATCTAGACCCCGTTCGAACAAAAAGATAATAAAAAAAATTAAAACATAATCCATGTAATGAGAAAAAGTATTTTTCGGACATGTGGTAAGAATGAACGATAGCAATTTGACAAAACAAATTTTCGATATAATAATAAATTTCAAAACCAAACCAGGATGGTTCACAATAACAATGAATGACCTTAAAGATGCAAATACCTATACATAAGACATTCATAACAGGAGAATTTTTAGAAAAAAGGCGGAGGCAGTTGTTCTTCGGGGGGAGAGAATGGAAAGAAGAGACGTGAACCCCTCAACACTGAACAACTGAGGAAGGAAAGATCCGGAAGAATGGAACGATTGTAGGAGAAAAGGAAACGTGAGAAAAACATGAAGAAATAATTATTAAAATATTGATTTAGCGTGCTCTCTTTCTCTCTAAAGCTAAAGAACTATTCGGAAAAAATAAAGCCTAATGAATATAAAACAGTGGAGATCAGAAATTTATCCCACGTTTCATGCCAGTATCAATATAGAAAAATAGGACTTCTATTCCCATCAATAATCTATTAATTTTTATCAATTTTTTCCGGCTAGAAGTTTATGAGAGCTTAAATTGATCATGTCAAAAGCTTCCACCTAAGTATTAATTAAATTATGCCAAATGCTACACACCACACTTAATCAAGACTAATAAAATTATAATCAAGCTGTCAAAGTACGAGCGAAAACAACGAGTGTTCGAATCAATTTTCATTCACTACAAGAACAAATTAATTTTTAATGAAATATCTGAAATGCTAAAACACATGAATGTAATTATATTTGTGCTTTAAATTCAGTCGAATGTTAAAATGAAAATCGTTACAATTTAAAAGAAGAAAACAATAACAACTAACCAAAATTGATGATTCTGTCATTCAATAAAAGTGGGTAAAAAGACAAACATCATTTAGAATTTAATAAAAGGATTTTATTGATTTTGCGTTGAATTCTCTACATTTTAGATAAGGTCACACTTTTATGCACTAAAATAATATAACATATACTATATTTTCCTATAATTTTACGGTTAAATTACAATTAACTACTGTTCAATTAGATCATTAGATCTAATAAAAATTACATTAATTTGTAATGAACAATCAAAAATTTATCTACTGTTTCTAAATTTCCTGGATTGTTTACATCTCCCAGAAACAGTTCTCTAATAATGTATTTTTTATACTGTCATATTTCATAGATTTCCAATACCAAAGTTGTCAAAAAAATCTAATGTTCTGTACAAATGGCTTGAATCAATTAACTCGATTCTCTCAAATGGAACACATCCCGTAGTTCATAAAGAATTTAGTAATATTTCTTGAAAATTAGATCAATTATTAAAACACATTTCTTTCGCAAAATCAACGGTCATAACAATTACAAAATCTTATAATGATCTAATATAATGATTGCCTGCCCGTGGTATAGTGGTCAGCGCAACTGGCTTCTATGCCAAGGTCCTGGGTTCGATTCCCGGTCAGGTCTGGCATTTTATATTACCTTATATGATTACCTACGCAAATCCAAGGATTATGTAGGCATAATCATTCCATAAAAGAATTAACGTACTAATGAGATCGGGTACATAATTATTTTTCAATTAGTTTATGTTTGAGTTATTAAATTAATATTTAAATTAACAATAAACCCACCGGGTTGGTCAAGAGGTAAAGTCGTCGCCAAAATCAGCTGTTTAACAGCTGATTTTCTGAGATGAAGGTTCCTGGTTCAAATCCTAGTAAAGGTAGTTACTTTTATACGGATTTGAATGCTAGACAGCGGTTACCGGTGTACTTTGATGGTTGCAGTTCAATTAACCATACTCTCTCAGGAATTGTCGGCCTGAGTCTGTACAAGACTACAGCTCATTTATACGTCATACATATCATCCTCATCTCATTGGGTCATGGGGTTGCTTATTGTTCTGAATTGAACAGATTGCAACGTACACATATTAGGAATCAAAAAAAAATTAACAATAGGATTAAGACAAAGATTTAAAAAATTAATACGGTATGTGTATGCGTACGGTGGTGTGTGTACGGTGGTGTGTGTACGGTATGTGTGTAAGTGACGTTAGAAAATAAGTGCAAGCACCAGTGGGTGACTGCATGGTCATGCACGGGTGGGAGGGAAATAATATCGCTAAAGAAAAACTGTTGGTTAGTTTTAAGTAACTAGTTGCAGTAAATTTTCTAAAAAATTCTGTTTATTTTTTATGTCTTAGCTGAGATTTCAACCTGGGATTATCAACTTTACAGAGTTAGCAATTTACTAATTTAGGTACCACCAAGGCGGATTATTTAAAAAATTAGTTTTAGTTTAAATATGATAATTTAATATTTAAGGAGATCTGTTTGGTCGAACAAATATTGATCCAGCAAAGCCCTCACACATTAACGTATGCAAATTTTTTATTTTTGATACTAACAAACTGTCCCTATATGTAAGTAACGCTACACTCACAGATTTTCCCGTAGAGACAGTTGAAGAAACAATAAATAAATTATATTATGCTCGCTAGGACACTTTAATTTTATTAATTCAAACACTTTTCCTACCATACTTACCAAATAATCTATGTAGAAGATTAAAGAGACGTTAGAGCAAAAATCTTTTATAAAACCATGACCACTAGGTGACTTCTTTACAAATAACAGTAAAAGCCTTTTCTCGTCCAATTTTTTCCACGTGAGGTTGACTTTAGACGTTTCTGGAAGCTCTTTTTGCAATCCATATTCTCAGCATTCGCTCACTGTAGGTTTTTCTCTTTTCTTCTGTTCGTTCGGTGTTCTGTTTTTTATCTTCATGGAAGCCATTAAATTTCATAATTAGCTGACTGAATTTGGTTCGGTTCATTAAGTTTTTTTTGGTTCATTCCAGTTTTCTCAATATCCTTTCTGACTTATTTAAACTATTAATTTGACACATTAGCTCTATTATTTAGTGTTATAAAATGTGTTTTGTCAGTCGGTTGTTATCCATTCTATTCAGGTGTTCCTAAATTTTAGTTTTCTTTTTCTAATCGTTTCCATTAACCGTTTATTTTCCTTGTACAGTTCTTTTCGACCTGGTAACCAATATTATCCGTCTACCATCTTCGGACCCATTATCTTGCGGAGGATCTTTCTCTCAAATTTCTCTGTTTCTCTCAGACCAGCCTTCCCGGTCATTCTAAGGGACTCACTCTAGTACAGACACACAGGTTTTATCACAGTATTATAATGTCTAATCTTGGCTTGTCGTGGGAGTGTTTTCTTCTTATACAAGCGGTAAGTTTCTCAAAGTGCAACGGCCATCTTTCCTCGTTTGTTCTTGTTAGCTTAGTAAAAGACTTTATCATTAAAACATTATATTTATTACTGGTTGTGCTCCGGTGCAGTTGCATTTTTCACTCAAGTAAAGACAAAAATTTGAATTTATTAGTTTCTCTGAGCATGAAATAAATATTTAAGTGGTTTCTAATATGATTTTTTTTTCAGGGCTCCCACACTCCCCTACACCCTGCCGTCTCCTCCCACAGAACAGTGTGCAACCAGGCTATATATATATATATATATATATATATATATATATATATATATATATATATATATATATATATATATATATACATATATATATATATATATATATAATTAAAACAACTAAAAAATATTTTTATAAAGATATTTGCTGATTTTTCAATGATCTTAAATTTGTAAATCTTTATTAAAACTTTCATTCAAAGATACAATACCACAAATGTTGAACGAGGCGATTCATAACAAAGATTATTAGAAAAAAAGAATATAACAGGAGGCTGCATTATTTTCCTTCACTTTTGAAAATATCAAATGACAATTATAAAATACAATAGGCTACAGTATGTTATTAAAAGAGACGGTAAAAGAAAGAGTGTGTAGGGAAAATAACAACGAGACCTACGTAAGAATTAACTTAATTATTTTATGTCAACTACAATAGGGAGGGAATGTCATTTAACCAACCCTTCATGGTTATACTATAATGCATTATGTACTTCGTTTAACAACACAATGCAAAAGATTCTGTTTAATTCATTATGCTTGGTATAGTTTGTCATCATTAGCATTTCATTTGGTTTGTTTTTGTGTCAAATTTGATACAATAAATACTAAGTGTTTTACTATAAATATAACTATAAGTATTATAGTAATATATAAATCAAGCTAACGTTTTCACTTTATTTATTTAAATTTACAACTGTGCAGTTCAGCACAACCTATATGTTAAATATGGACATTTCAGATCACGGATTAAGGGGAGCACTATACCTCCTATCTAACCCATGTTAAATTGACCTCTTTTCAGGTACACGTTTCTAAGAAACCGTTAAGAGTTAGGGCTTTAATTTTTTTGTGCCTTTTCTATGATATCTTTTTAAGCTCTTGTAATAGAATTATTAATATGAAAAATTAACTGGAAAGTTGGAGAGAGGTATTAGAGGAGGGAGGCCTGAGGATCAGCAGGGAAAAGACTGAATACCTATGGTTTGGAGGTGAGGATAAGAGTGGAGGGGTGTGTTTGCTGAATGAAGTGGTGAGAAGGGTAAAGTGTTTCAAGTACCTTGGTTCATGCCTCACCGAGAGTGGAGGACTGGAGGAGGAAATTAACCATAGAATACAAGCTGGATGGAATAACTGGAGGCGAACGACAGGTGTATTGTGTGACAGAAGGATTGGGACAAAAATGAAGGGAAAGATATATAAGACAGTGATTAGACCGGCATTGTTATATGGTAGTGAGACTTGGCCTATGACGAGGAGACAGGGAAACAAGTTGAAGGTTGCGGAAATGAGGATGTTGAGGTGGATGCAGGGAAAGACTAGGAAAGATAGGATACGGAATGAGGTAATAAGGGAGTCTGTGGGAGTGATAGAGGTGTCCAAGAAGGTTCAGGAACGAAGACTGCAGTGGTATGGACATTTGATGCGTAGGGAGGAGGAGTATGTGGGGAGGGTTGTGGATGGATTGGTGGTGGATGGGGTGAGAGGGAGGGGGAGACCCCGGAGAAGATGGAGAGACGCCGTGGCGGACGACCTGAGGGAGAAGGGCCTGAGCGAGGAGGATGTGGTGGATCGGAGAGGGTGAAGGAGAAGAATAAGGAACAGCGACCCCTGAGGAAGGGAAAGGCTGAAGAAGAATAGAATTATTAATATAGAGCTAGCGATACCATTTCGAGAATCTTTTTCGAAAAATGCACAAACAATTTAATTTTTTTTGTAGAATTTTTTATTTTATTTTGAACTTAGTAATAATACTGCAATAATTCTAGTAACATATGTCACAATTATACTGAGAAACATGTTCAAAAATTTTCAACCTTCAAAGTCAAATAGTTATTGGGAAAATTGTACCTTTATGGAAAAAAGTGAATTTGCGGGAAATGAGCTGTGAAGTTTTACTTGCCCTAAAATCGGCATGCACCATAATATTGATCCTCACCAGACTGTTCTTTTTCCTCAAATAATTTCCTCTTTTTTCTTTTATCTTGCTTTTTTTGACACACTTTCCATTGCCTTCTCAGCTTTCTGTTTCTTTGAATATCGTAACTCTTAATTGTTTCCACAGATTAACTCAATTAAAAAAAATTCTGGCCAAAACATTACTTAACAAAAATCTGCATAGCTTTCGTTTTTTGATCGTACAGTTATAATTTTTATATTTATTTACACAGAAAAAGATACAGAAGGCAATGGCGCCAAAATTAGAAAAAAACTATTTCTTTCGGTTTTCGAGGTTTAGTGCTCCCCTAATGGACTGTTATTATTTTCTTACTTGTTATTTAAACGACTGGTGTGTCTGGTGGATTGTTTCATTTATGTAAGGAATTTAAGGCTGTTTAAAGGGTATAATAGGAAATAATGAAGGATTGTTCATAACGGTCCTCAGCATTTTTGATTGAAAACATTGAATTTTACCCATAACCGAGGGTTTAGCAAATTCATATAAATGGCATCCGTACATCCATCTTTGTTTGAATAAGAATTTACAAAGAAGTACTTTAAGAAGACGGGGTTAATTTTGATCATCGGAACTGCAGAAATTTCAGCTGTTTTTGTCTATAAAATAAAGTTTTGCGCTTCACGTTTTTTGATACAATTTCTCACTATCGTATTAGTTTAAAAATTTTGATTTAATGAAGTGAGAGATTAATTTATTTTGTAAATAAGGGTTTTATCAACTTGTTCGCAAACCACTTGATACGTTCTTGCGTACCAGCGTCTGCGAATTATCGTTCTAGAACATGCCTTTGTAATTATGGCAACGTTTGCAGATGATACAGCGATTTTAAAGGGAACGCTTCTCCAACATGTATAATCGTTCCACCTAAATCTTATGTCCGCATGCAGCTTGAAATAACAAATTGTATTAGTTTATATTAAAGAAAAATTATTTAAAAATAAAAGCTAACTGAACTTAAATGTAAAATTACCGTTACAGTCACATTTTTTTTTAAATTCCTAATATGTGTACGTTGCAATCTGTTCAATTCAGAACAATAAACAACCCCATGACCCAATGAGATGAGGATGATATGTATGACTTGTAAATGAGGTGTAGTCTTTTACAGACTCAGGTCGACCAATCCTGAGAGAGTATGGTTAATTGAACCCCAACCATCAAAGTACAACGGTAACCACTATCTAGCATTTAAATCCGTATAAAAGTAACTACCTTTACTAGAATTTGAACCAGGAACCTTCGTCTCCGAAGTCACATTTAATATATATATATTTACTTAAATTATTTCAGTTATTTTTTAAGCACGTTTAATTAAAAAATATAAATAAATAGAGTATAATACAATTTAATGTAGTTACTTAAACCAGATAACAAAAGTGGATTTCATTTATTAAATAAAATACAATGGAGATGTAGAAAGAAAGTACGGGTCAACTCTCGGGTTAACTAGTTAGTGGTATTTCATATTTTTATCCTCCGCTAAATGAAAAGTGCTTTGAACCCAATAATATATTTTACGGTTTTATATTGCACAGTTACATCAGGCGGAAAACTAAAACTGTTTTCATTTTTCAATTTTATAGGAATTACATTTTAACATGTAAAATATGAAATGAAAATGAATCTTATTAAAAAATGTTTCCACTGAAAATTATTACGAGTATATTGGACAATTTTATAACTAGACGAAATGGGAATGATCAGAATATCCTGTTAGGTTTTTAATTTACATTAATATAAAACACATTGAACGCTGGAGGTAACAAAGAAGCGGTTGATTTTTAATCATGACAAATTATTATTTCGACACGTAAATATAAAGTAATAATTCTATTTTTTATTATAAACACAAAATTTTAAAAATATCATATGAAGGTTAACTTAATAAAAAGTATCCTAATAGGTATATATTTAGTGATTACGCCACACAGTATTTTCAATATTATATTTAGGCCTTTTCCGATAAAAGGCAGACGGATTGTTAAATTATTTGCGCTCGATCTGCTACTTCCAACGCTACATAAAATAGTTTTGTTTCGTATCACATGGTCAGCCAATTATAATGACTGAAGCGTTTAAGAACAGATGGGGGAGAGGTGTAAAAGACACTAGTCGGAGTTATCTCTTCCGAGATTCATGAATTTCATTGTACAGGACCGGCAGAAAAAGTGGATGGTTTTTTATCTGACTGTAGATCGCAACAATGCGAGTGGGGAGAAACGGGTCAATGCCTTTCATTCCTCGGCTCAATGCCATTACAGTTGCGATGGAGTCGTGGAACGCACAACATTGTGCTTTCGTCACAGAGACTTACTTTAGTAACGGTTACTCGGTAGTCAAAACCCAGCGTTTGTTCCGTACAAAGTTTGGAGTAAGTAGACACGGTAGTGTTCCCAGTCGCAATGCAATAATGCGTTGGGTTAAAAATTTTAGAGAAACGGCTTCATCTTTAAAACGGATACCTACAGGCCGTCCACTTAGCGTTCGTACTCCCGAAAATACAGATTCTTTGCAATTGTCAGTAGCCAGAAGTCCACGTCGCCCTACTGCACATCACGCAGCTGAGCTAGAAATATCAATCGGAGTGTTCGAAGAATTTTGCGTTTGGATCTTCATTTTCATCCGTATAAAATCGTAACTGTTCAAGAACTAAGCCAACATGATTTCCAAAACCGAAGAGAATGTGCACAATCAATTCTGAACATTCTAACTAACGATTCAATAATCATAATGTCAAATGAGGCCCATTTTCACCTGTCTGGTTGTGTAAATAAACAAAATTTCCGGTACTGGGCGGCAGAAAATTCTCGTAGCCTACACGAAAAACCACTTCATTGTGAACGTGTGACAGTTTGGTGCGCAGTGGCTAAATTCGAAGTGATAGGTCCATATTTTTACGAAGAGAACGGTCGAGCAGTTTCGATCACTTCAAGTCGTTATGTTGAAATGCTAAATAATTTCCTTGCACCAGAGTTACAACGTCTTGAAGTTGACACCGCAAATGTTTGGTTCCAACAAGATGGGGCTACTGCTCACACTGTCAGAGTGTCCATGAATGTGTTACGAAAATTGTTTCCAGAACATGTGATTTCAAGAAATGGTGACCTTTCGTGGCCTGCTTGCTTCCCAGATCTTTCAGTATGTGGCTTGTTTCTTTGCGGGTATTTGAAATCGAAAGTGTATGTCGTAAAGCCTCGAACAACTAAAGATCTGAAGCTAGCAATTCGAAATGAAATAGCGGCGATACCAAACGACATGATTGTGAAGGCAATGGGTAATTTCCAAGTACGATTACATGAATGCGTGCAGAATGAGGGTCATCACTTGACTGACATAATTTTTAAAACAAAATAAGTGAATTTTAGAAATTTAAGTGCTTTAATAAAAAATGGCAAGAAATGATGTTTCAAATCAATTAATAATTTTTTTACATCTTATTTCTGATTTATTTTATTCATCTCAAAACCATCCACTTTTCTGCCGGTCCTGTTTAATTAGACTCTGTAGTGAATGAAGTGAAGGTGTCATTCGCAGGGAAGAAATTTGATGCTTTTCAGAGGGCTGGTAAGCATACTTTTCCACTCTGTGAGGAAGGTAATTGTACACCACTCACTCCTCATTTTACTTAGTTAATTCCCTGGAGGTTTAAACCAGCCTTTCGGCTGATAACCTAAACAATATTAAGCCCTATCGCATATATTCCATACAAATAAAACTCCAATCCTAATTTTAATCCATATGTGGAGAAGAAAAGGAAATTTTTTTTTCGAAAACCTGGTAATGTAAGATAATTTCTAAATTTGTAAATGAGAATTGAGTGCTGGACCTTAAACTAACGCAATATCAAAAAACATTATGGAGGATTATTATTTCCAGCCAATGCAATACATCAGACTCTTTATGGGTGGTCGAGTCGTCAATATAAATGTCAAAATTTCGCGTGAAATAATATAATAAAATTTTATCGTATTATTAATTTAATTTAATATCGTACGGTAACGGAAATAACAACAAGTTTATGAATAGCTTTAAATGAGTAAAATAGATAATTCAAACATTCGAAAATGCGTAAATTTTCATCGAAAATCAATCCATTCGGACCGTTATTTTTGACATGTAAATCACGTTACAATCTATGTCGTTCAAATAACGTACTACAAATTTGAAATAATCAAATTATCATTACTAGATTTAAAAGCTATTGAAAAGTTTCAATCATGCGTAGAAAATCAATGGTTTTTCAGTTAAGTGGGATTCTGGTTAAAAAATATGAAAAAGATTGCAATGCATGAAATAAAAGTTCTCTGTTACAGAGTACCGGGTTTTTTAACAAACAAACACTTTAAATTTGCACACCATTTATGTAACCCTGATAAGATCATTAAACCGATTCCTTATAATCCGTCATTTATATAAATTCCTTAAAATTAAAACGAATGAATTTTTGTTTCTCGTATAGGTCCAATTTTAGACCACGTAAGTTAACTTTAGACATTTCTGGAAGCTATTTTGAAACCCACACTCTCAAAATTTGTTAACTTAAGGTTTTTTTCTTTCTTCCGTCCATCTAGGCTTCTCTTTTAAGTTCTTCGTAGAAGCCCTTAAAGTAAATAATCCGTTGTAAAATTTGGTTTGGTCTTTTATATATTTTCGGTTTATATTCCAGTTTTTCTATATTATTCTTTCTGACTCACTAAACCATTTATCCGTCACCTCAGGTCTATTGTTTAGTGTCTTATAATTTTTTTTGTCAACCATTCTAAACAGGTATTCGTAGAACTTGAGTATTCGCTTTCTGAGCGTTTACGTTAACCGTTCGTTTTTCTTATCCTCGTAACCTGTACTGTCCGTCTACAATCTTTGGACCTACCATCTTGCTAAGGTTCTATCTCTCTCAGACCAGCCTTCCCGGTCATTCTAACGCATGCAGGTTCTTTCATAGTATTTTAAAGTAGTCGCCTGTAATTTCATCTTGTCTTGAGAGTTCTTCCTTCATACACAGACGGTAGGTTCTTCGGAGTGCAGCAGACATCTTTCCTCGTCTGCTGTTATTTGTTTCCTTTTCTCTGATCTTCAATTGTATAAATTTTTCCAAGGTACTTTAAGCAATAAACTTTTTAATTTTTCTGCATTGTGTTATCAAGTAACGCTGACCTGTTTTTATGTCCTATATGTATTTATTTTTCTCAAAGAAAGTTTATAGTTCTGCTTTCCCTGCTTGTTCTATTAAAAGGAGACTGTACTTTGTATCCCGCCAATGTTAAATTTGATATTTTTAGGTTCATTTTTCATAGGATTGGTAAAAGATAAGCAAATAAAACTTTACACACATATGTATCGGGTTTCTTTAGCTACTTACATTTTCTAAATATTTAATCTGTTGGACCATAAATTTTTTTTTTTCCTTATTTGTGTACGTTGCAATCTGTTCAATTTAGAACAATAAGCAACCCCATGACCCAATGATATGAGGATGATATCTATGACTTGTAAATGAGACTGTGTAGTCTTGTACAGACCCATGCCGACCATTCCTGAGAGAGTATGGTTAATTAAACCCCAACCATCAAAGTACACCAGTAACCACTGTCTAGTATTCAAATCCGTGTAAAAGTAACTACCTTTACTAGGATTTGAACCAGGAACCTTCGTCTCCGAAAATCAGCTGATTTCGGCGACGACTTTACCTCTAGACCAACCCGGTGGGTTACCATAAAATTTTAAAAAAAATAACGATAACATAAAAATCTTTTCTGCGTTTTTTGCATATTATTAATTTTTGGAGCACCTGAGGAAATTATAAAAATGTTAGTATAAGTGCGTGTACAAGATGAATAACTGGTTAAAACTTTATTCTGGTAGGTTTAATAGCTTTTTGAAAAAATGTTTTTAAATGTTAAAATCTAAATTTACGGGAAAAAGCAAGAAACAAAAAGGTACAAATCAAGACAAAAGGTAATTTACACAAACAAGTCAATTTCCCATTAAAGTTGGTTAGGAAGCTGAACCAAAAGCTGAGAATATTAAAAACAGTGATGCAGATATTTAAGAAACTAAAACTCACTTTCCACTATAAAACAAGCAGTATAAAATTATGAAAAATATTCGTTCTTGGTGACATGATAAATTTTCCGGGCAAACGTGATAAACACTAAGGTGTTTTTAATTAAAATATTTTTTGACGTAATGTAATGTTTTTCTGGTAGATCTAGGTCTAAAATATTGAAAAACATAAAAACCTGAAAATCGAAATTTTCAGTCAATACCATCATACAGTCTTCCCTTAACACGTTGATTTGTTCTATCGCTGTTTCTGTGTTCCTAGAAACGATTACTAGGTTTGCAAAAGCAAGATAGTTGATCTTTACGCCATTTTTCGAACCTCTGTATTGTAATTGAGTTAGCAATCCTTTCTTGGGAAGTTCGTTTTCCTATTCCCAAATAATCTTCTCCAGCACACAGTTAAAGAGAATAAGTGACAATCTGTCTCCCTACCTAACGCCAGTTTTAATTTCAAACTCATTGGAGACCGCCTAGAAATTTTACTTTTAATCGTTATTATATTAATGTTTCCTTAATGATTACGATTGCTATCATGTCTACTTCAAATTCTTCCTAAATATTCAGTAGCGTTTTTCAGTTGATAATAAACTTTCTTAAAATCAACAAACGTTACAATTAAATTCCTTGAAATGTTATGTGACACTTATCGCTAAGGTCCGTTTTGGGATCTAGGTAATTAATACACTAAAGTTTACAATTATAAATATTTATTACACTAAAAGATTTACAAAATAAACAACAAACTAATTATAATGAAGTAATACAATAAATAACTTAATAATTTACTTAAAATAAATAATAAACAATAAATAACTTAACAATTTATTTAGCACTACTTACAATCAATTTTATAGAATACACATACAAAATGAAACTGAATACACAAAAACTGAATTCAATACAGATACACAATAACTTTTCACAATACACACACAAACAAAGACAGTATAATAATCGTTGACCAACACAATTCTCGGAACGTGCCCTGCACTACGCCCGATAGCCACTAGTCAAAGATCAAACGAATACTAACTCACTGACAGCGCTCGGGGGTCTATTTATATAGAGGATCAAAAAAAGAATCTTCCCGAAAAACACGGAACTTTGATACAAATAATAAAGTACAAAAAACCCCTTTATAAATGAGTGCTATAAAAATCCATTGTAAACAAGTCAACTATTGTAAATAGAAAACGTAAACAACCGGCCCCTTCATAAATAGCTGTACAAGAATAGACACAAAGCGCAGTCCTTCCAAATATCTTTCATGAATAGGCAAACTTTTAAACTTTTATTGTTACTATTGTCCTATTGTTACTCCTTCACTCTATTGTCTACTCTTCACCATTGTATGAATGAAATTCTAGAAATTACGCGAACCATGTCTTCTTCGATATTGTCACAGTAACTTTCCAGAATTCGTTTTAGATTCCAGATCTGTTCTACGCAGATCTTCCATTCCTGAAAGCCGTGATCTACTTGTTCTTCAGCTATAGTGAAAAGTGTTTTGGAGACCACCTTCTACGTCGTGGGTAAAAGGGGAATTCCGCAGTAATAGTTGTCATCCGCTTTATCTCATTTTTATGCAGTGTGTGGGTTAGTGCCGTTTTACATTTACAGAAAGTCTTCTCGGTTTCTCAATTTAGAAGATTTTTCAATTTTTGTGCTAAGTGCACAACCCTACAGTAAATAAAGTAAAATAAAAAAGTAAAAAAGTAAAAACGTAAAAGTAAAAAAAGTAAAATAAAGTAAAGTAATAAAGTAAATAAGGTATGTAAGTATGGTTATTTTACCATTTTTCAACATTTCTGCAGTAATTGAGTTTTCTTCAGCAGCTTAATTGTTTGGATTCGTGACTTACCTCCAAATGGATTACATGCAATATAAAATTAAATACATTTTACATAACTTTAAATAAATAAATTATAAATTAATACAGCAAACAATATTCAATAATTTACTCGAAACAAAATTGAATATTATTGAGTTTATTTTACATATTATGTAAAATTTAACTAGAAATATTAATGAACAATAAATTCTATGTGATTAAAAATTCTATTATTTATAATTGATGTTTCAAACCGATATTAATCTAATTATATTATAATTACGATCAATCATTTAATGGTGAAAATATATTTAAACAAAATAATATTATTACAAAATTTAAACCAATAAACAATGCAGAACGCATACAATTTATTTAATATATCGGCATAAATAAATAATTATGTTAGGCCTGATAAACAATTATATCTACTAATAAAATTTTAATTTAAACTGTTTCACTTCTGTAATATTTACCTAATACATTTTATTTTTAATTTAGGCCTAATTTCTTGTCAGAAAATCTCAATTACCTAAGCTGTATTTTAAGTCTTAATGAGAAAAAGTTTATATAGTTTTAAAATTTGACATACACACTCTGATAGCTATCTTTTCTGATAGATATTGTATCTCTGCCCATCTTTTACGCGGCCCACCTAAATATTTTTGTCCATTAGGTGTGTAGCTTAATGCCTGTTTCGTCCATCTATCTTTACTTATTCGTATTTAATGTTCCTCATATTTCTCTATGCAATTGGCGACTGTTTCTAAGAGAGATAAGACATTTAAATTGGCCCGAATTCCCACATTTTTAGAGTGATCTATCAAACAGCACTCCTGTACTCTTCTCAAGAACAACATTTCCACTGCCTGGATCTGGCTTTCATATTTCCTACCAAGTACCCAGGATTCACTACCTTAAAGCAACACTTTAACAGCCCGAGTCTTCTAAAATTTGTAATTTATTTTGAGGCTACCAAACTACCTACACCCTGCCGTCTCCACCCACTACTATGGCTGGTTTTGCCATTACTATGCCGTGGTATACTGCACCATTATACTCTTTCCAAAGTCATTTATTTCTTTCACCATAAAAATAGTCACCTGCCGAGCCCAACAAGTAACGCACAGACACGAAAAACATAAAATACATAAGATAACATTAACATTACGTAAAATTTACAGCCTTCTTTCATAGTGTTTTGTATAATTTTTCTGTAATTCTGGTATCTTTGTAAAACAAATCTACCACTCTGTTTATATCATTTGCTGTAGCTATACACCTATTAATTGAAGCTATTTTACTTCTTGTGGTACCAACCAACCATCTTAAATTTCTTAAAGTCGTGCTCATCCTCAGAAATATCTTCGAGGTAGCTAGAATATCAACCATTGAATGTAAAATGTTATAAATGTAGGGCCTACAGAACTTCCAACATTCTACGCCCCGCGCTCAGACTTCGAAATCCGTCGTCATAACCATTAAATTTTCTACTAGCTCTATATTCCAATTTATAAATTAATCTTTTCTGTACACTCATAATGAAATGAAATGAAATATCTTTAATTTTTTTTGTAATCCCTAATTTGTGTACGTTGCAATCTGTTCAATTCAGAACAATAAGCAACCCCATGACCCAGATGAGATAAAGATGATGTGTATGACGTTTAAATGAGGTGTAGTCTTGTACAGACTCAGGTCGACCATTCCTGAGAGAGTATGGTTAATTGAACCCCAACCATCTAAGTACAACTGATGTTTACTAACATAAGTGAACAGTCTGACTTATCACTAGGTGCGCATGCGTACATACAATAAAATATAAACAAAAATTCGCTTACAGTAACTCTTATACTAATTTGCAAAGATTTTGCATGTCTCGTTATTGATACGTTGATACTGTATTAACTATAGTCATGGCGCATAGGCAGCCACTGTAGAGGATTTATAACAATTTCTTAAGGCTATTGATATCATTTTAAGTGTCATTTTGTAACCAAACTTTTACTTTTCTTTTAAAATCGGCAAAGTTCATAATACTAAATATTTCCCTAAGCAAAGAATTGTATAACTGCGGTATCAAACAGTTTAAAGTTCTCTCAACGTGTTTATTAACAAGTTGACTCCCAAGGTAATTTTTGAAATTTTGCTTAAAAAACCCATACCTATTTATGGTTCCTTTGTTTTTCTTAATTTTCTTTCAAGTCTAGAGTATTGTAAGGCTTAAATTTTTTGGCACTATTTTGTAGGTGAGAGACTGATCAGTTACTCAAGAGTAAAAAAATCAAATTTACTATGAAAGAGTGATGTGTGTCTCACTAAAATTTTACTTGTATTTCTATAAAATATCATATGTATTTTATAAATAGTTTACTTTGGGCTATTTTTCACTAAAACTACATAAATAGTATAAATAGTATAAATAATAAATAGTATAAATATACATAACTAGTATAAATATTTAGGAGTGACGTTTACAAAAAATGGAAGGGACGAAAAAGACATAGCTAATAAAATTGTGAAAGGAAAGGCATTAACTGGTCAACTGAACTCAATTCTGTGGAGTCTCAACATAAGAAAAGACATAAAGAAACGAATATTTTCAGCAATAGTGGAAGGTACGGTGACATATGGGGCAGAAGTGTGGACCATTACGCAAAACATGAAAAATAGAATCAGTACGGTGGAGAACAGATATTGGAGAAGATGTTGCAGATTGACGTTACGAGATAGGGTAACGAATATAAGAGTAAGAGAAATAATGGGCATTGAAGACTCAATAATAGACCGTATTGAGAGAAAACAACTGCACTGGTATGGTCACATGCGAAGAATGAGCAACGTACGAATCCCACTGAAGGCATGGAACTGGAGACCGCAGCGAAATAGAAAAAGAGGAAGACCGAGAGGGAGATGGATGGAAGGTATTGACAGAGCCATGGGGAGAAGAAACATGGAGGAGGAGTCATGGCAAGACAGGCAAAAATGGCGTTTTGACTGCGACAAACGACCCATAGTGTTGTAAATAGTCGCCACTATATATATACTACATAAATATCGATGATGCGTCTCTCTATCAAGCAGTCATTCGGCGAGTGGTAAACTTGAGTACCAGTTCCATAGAGGCACCGACCAAAGTCAACTTTTACAAAGCAAAAAATACTGTAATATTAAAACCATAAAATATTACAAGATAAAATGATTTTTCATTATATAATATTATTAAAATATGATTAATAATGCAATAATTAACTATAATAATAGTCAATATTATGTAATAGTAATAATAAGCTGTCAAGTTCACCAACTCATTTTTGACTCGATCGAATCAAGTAAATCACGAACCACGACTCGGGAAATGTTTTCTGAACTCATTTCTAACAGCTCAGTATATGATTCAATGCGAACGAGCATCCAATCAGTCTCACGATTCTATTAAAAATATTATTACGTGAGGATATGAATATTATTTTTCTGTGACAATATGTTTTTTTTTTGTTTTCTTTTCATACTTTTGTATATTTTACGTTCATTGTTATTCCAACTTTAACGTTATTGAATGTTGAATTTTATATCATGTCTGTTCTTGTTATTTGTAATTTGATATCAGTGTTTTATCATCTTTTGGTTGTTCTATATAGTACAGTTAAAGATTCAAAATAAAGGATAAAAAAGAAAATTACGTGAGAGACAAACCAGTCTCTCAAAAGTAAATTTTACAGATCTGGTGAGAGACGTATGTGTCTCATGGGAGTTAACCTGTTAACACTTCGAGGCACAACATAATTACATATCCGTACTCCATATTGGTGTTCTATTAAAATTTTATATATTAGTAAAATTGGCTAAATATCAACTCCGATATAGATGGCCATGGGAGTAAGTAAGTAAAATTGTATATACGTAATAATAATAATAATATTAGACCTAACTATAATTTTCGATGAAATTTTACCTCTGATAAAAAATTTTAATAGAATATTGATAAACATAAAAGATTTTTCGTAATATGTTTACCAAAATGGTAAAATAAATAAAGTTAAAATAAAAATCGCCATTTGAGTGGTCAGAATGTTAATTAATTAATTGAAATACTGAATGCGAATCGATTTTCCCACACCACGATTAAATTGTTGCGACAGTTATGAATATAACAATTTCATGATTCGATTGGATTAGATTATTATCAACCTACAGCGCCATTCAGCGGAATTATTAAAGGCTTAATATAAAATTATCTGACAGTATAAACCACTCCTGATATTGGAAACGGGCTGGACATTTTTTTTTTTAATATTATTTAGTAAGGTAGTATGTTTATTAAACAACCGTACTCGCGTGTATGCCATTTTGTAATAAAAGAGTATTTTATTACTTTGTATTCCCAATCAATATAATGATAACCCCTCAATGTATTTATTGGTTTAAACAGGTAATTTATTCAGATCACTGTAGTAGTGATTTTAAGGAACCGGTTTATCGTTGTTAATTGCTACATAGTACATAAATACACTACAGTTCAGCCGTTCTTAGTTTGCTCCTACTGTCAACAAACAAAAGCCAGCTACTACAGGGTGCACGCTAGAGTCTGCCACTTTACGGATGTCGTATTCCTATTAAGTTAACTATTTTTACTTTCTCTTGCCTATATGAAAATATAGGAAAGAAAGTATTGTTTTCATGTCAATTTTTCGAAATCCAGTTTTCACCGGATCTACACGTTTTCAGACCCCCTGAACCCAAAAAACATATTTTTAGCAATTGGTTTGTGTGTGTGTCTGTTTGTGTATGTGTGTGTGTGTGTGTGTGTGTGTGTGTGTGTGCGTGCGTGCGTGTGTGTGAACAGAATATCTCAAGAACGGAACAACGTACGAACTTCAAACTTGAAACTTAAGTTACATACCACTACTGGACCCGAGACAAACATTTTCATCAAAATTGGTCAACCGGAAGTAGTAGTTTATTCGTGTAATTTTACACTTTTTTGCGATTTTCTCAAAAACTGGTCCTACGATTTTTTTAAAAATCGCCTCATTTACTCAATTTTTTATTCTCTAAAAGATAGGGTACACGCCATGTTTGCTGAAATTCTTGGTGAGGCTGTTTTTATGTAAAAAAGTGTTTTTTTAAGATTACGGCTTTAATATTAATTTTAGAGCAAAAATGTATATACAAAAGTTGTAGAGAATTTAAAAACCTACAACTTTTATTTCAAACATTTTTTTGTATAACGCTTAGTTTAGCGGTAATTAGCGATTTTCGGGTTTTTCTCATGAAAACGTGTGAAAAATCGATTTTTTAAAGATTTCGGCCTTAGTATGCATTTTCCGACAAAAGTGTATATAATAAAATTTATAGAAAATTAAGAGATCTACAACTTTTATTTAAAGAATTTTTCTCTACAGAGCCTAGTTTAGCGTGAAAGTGTGATTTTCCGTTTTCTTTTAAGCCAAATTGAGTTCGATTTTCATTTTTCGTCATTCACTCATGATTAAAATAAGGTTATGTTTTTGAGGTTAGTTTTTGTTTATTTCTAATATTTTATTAATAATGTTAGGTTTATTATTAATTATTTGCATTGGCAAGAGAAAGTTGTGTGAGTGTTTCAAACCAGATTTTTTTAAATTATAACCACTTAAAGTACTAAAAACATCAGTCATGATATGATGTAGGCCTAACAATTTCATTTAGAAAAATACTTTTAAAAGTATTTTGTATTTAAATACTTTTGAAAGTATTTTGTTGTTACTTTTTTAATTAGCGTGTACACATTTTGATATAATGCGCATGCTCAGTGACGTCATTATTTGTTTACATTAGGAGCAAACTAAGAGAGGCTGGACTATATATAGTCTGTCTACGCTAAGAGTACTCCGACGTAGGCAACCAGCAATACAAGTGAGCATGCACATTAATTAAAAATACGCACAGCATGATCAAAAACAAAATTCCATACAACACTAATTCGCTCTAAGTTTATTATAATAAAAACACGTTCAATTCATTTGTCAGAAAATGTTTTATAAATCGAACATTAGTTTACCATTAATAACTAAAACTTTTACTTTTGTAATTCTTATATTGTTATTTTTCGTTACATTATTAATTATTATGACGTTAATATTATATGATTAGTGGGTTTTTATTATACTCAGTTATAATTTTGGTCACAAGTAATGTAAGACTAATGCGCTTGAATTATAACAGGAGAGTAAACAATTCCTGTGACTCGTTGTTAATCATTTCAGATTGTTTATTTCGTATCATTTAAATTAATGTCTGTGACTAATTTAATACAACTGTTTCCACTTTTATCTTTTTATCTTTTGGTATTGAATCGGTTCATTTCAATTTTCTTCGTAGACTGAAGTTGAAAAGCTAAGCTGTGTTTTGTTAACATGCGTGATAGTGAATGTGTTGAGTTTTTGAAACATAAAAGTGGTAAACATTAAAAAGTAGACAAAAATTGTTTTGTTAAATGTAATGGTTGAAATAAATTAATTACGGAGTCAATTTATGAAACTACAATAATTAAAAGTAATCTGAACGGTATAATTGAAAACGCTTAAAGGATAATGTTTATTTTAGCTGGACGTAGATACTAATTTAATGATGGAACGTAGTGCAAGATACAATTGTCAGGCGGAGAGGTATATACGCGCTAACTAGTATAAAACTTTCGTTTACAACAAAGCGAGGCGCTTACCTCGCGCGGAGTACTCTTACAGTAGATAGACTATAGACAATATTCGGCTAAAACTACAAGTTCACCAAAACATGTAACAAAAATCTGGTGTGAAACACTCACACAACTTTCTCTTGCCAATGCAAATAATTAACAATAAACCTAACATTAGTATTAAAACATTAGAAATGAACAAAAACTAACCTCAAAAACATAACCTTATTTTAATCATGAGTGAATGACGCAAAATGACAATCGAACTCAGTTTGGCTTAAAAATACGGAAAATCACGCTTTCACGCTAAACTAAGCTCTGTAGAGAAAAATGCTCTAAACAAAAGTTGTAGATCTTTTAATTTTCTATAAATTTAATTATATACACTTTTGTCTTAAAATGCATACTAAGACCGAAATGTTAAAAAAATCGATTTTTCTCACGTTTTCGTGAGAAAAAAAACAGAAAATCGCAAATTACCGCTAAACTAAGCGTTATACAAAAAAATGTTTGAAACAGAAGTTGTAGGTTTTTAAATTCTCTACAACTTTTATTATATACCTTTTTGCGCTAAAATTTATATTAAAGCCGTAATCTTAAAAAAACAACGTTTTTACGTGAAAAAAGCCCCACCGAGAATTTCAGTAAACATGGCGCCTACCCTATCTTGTAGAGAATAAAAAATTGAGTAAAATAGGCGATTTTAAAAAAAATCGTAGGACCAGTTTTTGAGAAAACCGCAAAAAACTGAAAAATTATACGAATAAACTACTACTTCCGGTTGACCGATTTTGATGAAAATGTTCGTGTCGCGTCCGGTAGTGGTATGTAACTTAAGTTTCAAGTTCCAAGTTCGTACGATGTTCCGTTCTTGAGATATTCTGTTCACACACAGACACACACACACACAGACACACACACACAGACACACACACACACACACACACACAGAGACACACACACAGACCAATCGCTAAAAACATGTTTTTTGGGTTCAGGGGGTCTGAAAACGTATAGATCCGGTGAAAACTCGATTTCGAAAAATCGACATGAAAACAATACTTTCCTTCCTATATATTCATATAGGCAAGAGAAAGTAAAAAGTTGTTCTACATTGAGCTACGAACCACCGGTTGTTCGTTTATGAAGGCAAACTAATTAAAATAATATTTTATTATTCTTTTTCTTATTTTTCCATACTGCAATGGAATTCAAGCTTCAGATAATGCAGTAATTATACGTCTTGTCAATATTTCATAATCCAAAATCACTCAATAAGAGGCATTTTAGATAAACAGACTATATCCTCTAACAAAATCTTTTTACAATTTTACAATTTTTTTACAACAAGGTAGTAATATTGATTAATTGTTTGACCTTCAGGAACCCAGTGAAGGTACACAATCCCATGGATATAAAAATAAACAGTCATCATTGCTTTAAATTTTGACTTGCTGATTCGATCTTTTTTGGCTCTCGGTGAAGTTCGGCTCGTCCATTGCATGGATTTGCACTTCGTTTCCGGATCATAAGTAAAAAACTACGTTTCATCACATGTTATTATCTTCTACCTGTTCCCTAAGGTGAAATCTGCATTAAAAGGGACAAGATTTGAGTCTATGGAAGCTGTAAAAGAGAAAGCGGCACGTGTTCTGAAGAAGCTGAACGAAGATAACTTCCAGCACTGTTTCCAACAATGGAAAATTAGCACGCAGCGTTGTATGGGTAGAGAAGGAGTATATATTGAAGGTGACAATAAGTGATTATGTATAAAATAAAAATAAATTTTTTTACAACGTCAGTCTCTTTATTTAATAGTCACACCTCCTATCATGGACTTTAAGTAAAAAGAGAGAAGGTACACTTTGAAAGAATAATCGCTTACCGGCAAATGATTAAGGAACGATACGAGAAATGAAATCTTAACGTGAGATATGCTACAAATATGAAGAAAAAAGGTAGCTGCTCTTTAAATAAGATTGAATAACTGTAATTTTGTTAGTTTTGAAAGCAAACTTTTAAAACTTTTTTACTTTCTCTTGCCTATATGAATATATAGGAAGGAAAGTATTGTTTTCATGTCGATTTTTCGAAATCGAGTTTTACCGGATCTATACGTTTTCAGACCCCCTGAACCCAAAAAACATGTTTTTAGCGATTGGTCTGTGTGTGTGTGTGTGTGTGTGTGTGTGTGTGTGTGTTTGTGTGTGTGTGTGTGTGTGTGTGTGTGTGTGTGTGTGTGTGTGTGTGTGTTTGTGCGTGCGTGCGTGCGTGCGTGTGTGTGTGTGTACAAAATATCTCAAGAACGGAACATCGTACGAACCTGAAACCTAAGTTACATAGGCCTACAATTACCGGACCCGACACGAACATTTTCATCAAAATCGGTCAACCGGAAGTAGTAGTTTATTCGTATAATTTTTCACTTTTTTGCGATTTTCTCAAAAACTGGTCCTACGATTTTTTTTTAAATCGCCTTATTTACTCAATTTTGTATTCTCTATAAGATAGGGTAGGCGCCATGTTTGCTGAAATTCTTGGTGAGGGTGTTTTTACGTAAAAAAAGTGTTTTTTCAATATTACGGCTTTAATATGCATTTCAGCGCAAAAATTTATATAA
This sequence comes from Catonia carolina, assembly GCA_035578175.1. Classification (NCBI taxonomy): domain Eukaryota; kingdom Metazoa; phylum Arthropoda; class Insecta; order Hemiptera; family Achilidae; genus Catonia; species Catonia carolina. The sequence goes on along the minus strand of JAQMRL010000001.1, from coordinate 435,646,854 downwards.
TGAAAAATGTAGAGAATTTAAAATTCTACAACTTTTATTTTAAACATTTTTTTGTATAACGCTTAGTTCAGCGGTAATTAGCAATTTTCGGGTTTTTCTCACGAAAACGTGTGAAAAATCGATTTTTAAGATTTCTGCCTTAGTATGCATTTTATGACATAAGTGTATACAATCAAATTTATAGAAAATTAAAAGATCTACAACTTTTATTTATAGCATTTTTCTCTACAGAGCCTAGTTTAGCTTGAAAGAGTGATTTTCTATATTTTTAAGTCAAACAGGTCGATTTTCATTTTCCGTCTTTCACTCACGATTAAAATAAGGTTATGTTTTTGAGGTTAGTGTTTTATTTATTTCTAATGGTTTTTTACTATTGTTAGGTTATATTGGTCATTATTTGCATTGGCAAGAGAAAGTTGTGTGAGTGTATCACACCAGATTTTTTTATTGCATACCTAGAACATTGTTAAATATGTGTAACAGATTCCATAAAATTTTCTGCAAATATTTTTTTCGATTTTTTAGTGTATATGCCTATTACATAAGTCTTGGCTTGTGTTTAGGAAATTATACGAGGTGATATAAGGATAAAAAATTTCCAGTTCTAACCAGTAGGCACTTAAGCCCGGGACAACCGGCATAGAAGCCAGTTGCGCTGACCTCTACATCAACGAGCCATTGTTCAGATACAATTTTTCTTCCTAAAGCACAAATGGTGACCAAACACAAAACTAAGGTTTTTGAACTTATTTTTTCGGAATTTTTACCTTAGATCTATTTGTATGTAAGGAACCCTCACCAGAATTTTGCACATGTATTTCAGGGACAGCCTGTATACTACATTGTGAAATACTGTATACCATTTTCTCTTTAATCCTTAATGAGTAAGTGCACACCCTAACGGTAACTTGTATTACAACAAACAATTTATTTGGTTATTGTAATTAGCCTAATTTTATTCTTTTGTAATTCAATTACTTAAACAATTGAAGCCAATCTTTACTTACTTACAAGCATAAATGATTCATCCTAACTAGAAGTTATTCAAAAAAATAAACACAATTTATTTTTTTTAACCTCGATTATTTAAAAGAACTCTAGGCTTTCGCGACAAAAATATCAAAGAGGTTATGAATACATTAGTTCACTTGGGTGTTCTTGAAGCTTTAAAAATAATATCTAACTTTTACTAAAAGCTAAAAGCCCGAGGCCAAAACTCTATACACGCTTCACTAACACTCTAACACAATCTCAATCTTCTACAAGAATGGTGTAAAACATGGAAAATAAAACTTAATTCGGTAAAATCCCTTCACGTAACTTTCACACTCCGTCATGGTGATTGCCCACCAGTATACATAGACAATGAACCTCTCACAAAAACAGATACGGTCAAGTATCTCGGTCTGACTTTTGATAAACGACTAACTTGGAGCACACATATCAAACGGAAACGTTTATTACTGAATTCCCGACTTAAACTTCTATATTCCTTACTTCACAAACGATCAAAATTACCAATGGTACAAAAATTACGCATAAATTGTTCTCTTTTGAAACCTATGTAGACCTAAGGGTCCCAAATTTACGGTTCAACCAAACCCTCTAACTTGCAACAAATTCAAGCATTCCAGTCAAAAACATTACGCCTTATAGCAAATGCACCTCTTTAAGTTAGCAACAAAACCTTACATACAGATTTGAAAACACCACTTGTACAAAATTCCATCGAATACCTATACAAACGCTTTCACGACAAGTAACTCGGACACGAGAACCCCCTGGTGCGTTCAATTTCCACCTTCCATTTACCTGACAGTCCCCCTAGACGCCTTAAATGACGCTGGAGTAGAGCCCTGCTAATTTGATATACGAATTTCATTCTTGCGGAGGCACCAATGGGAGCCCTACCCTTCTCATCCCTATCATGTCATTTACATTATTATCATAATCATCACATTTGCTTGTTGTAAAATTTTACAGTTGTAAATAAAGAATTAAAGAGAAAAAAAACTTTTACTAGTTGTAAATAAATGTTTTACACTGAAATTTATAACAAATTTTCAGATTGTTTTGACTGGCGATGATAGTGAAGAATATTTTAGTAAATTTTATGACATGTCAATTCAATGGTTGGCAGCACATGTCACTCTATCACACCATTTTGTCTGCGTATGTCCGCCTGTCTCGTCTCTATCTAAATCAGCATTATGTCTGAACGGCCTACTGAATTAATAGTTAGCATGGGGTTTTAAAAATAACCCACTGAGCGTCACCTCTGTTGCCAAAGGAAGTTTTTTGACTTATATTTATTCTACAAAAAGAATTATAACATAAATACAAAGCGTATTATTAAACACACGAATGTTTTTCAAAATCAATTTTTTATATCATATTTTTTATATTCTCGTAGAAGAAGATAGAGTTGTAAACTGCCTATTATTTGCCGATGACCTGATAGTGCTAAAGGAGAATGAGAATGACCTGCAGAGAGCACTTTTCATGCTGAAGAAACTCTGTAAAGAATATAAGTTGATAGTTGCGACGAAGAAGACAAAGGTAATGGAATTTAGAGGGAAGGAGCCAGTCAGAAGTAAAATTGTTATAGAGAATAATATTTTGTTCTTCAGATCTCCCACTTTCAGTATCTAGGTTGTAACATTGCATACCAACAGGATTAAGATGCTTACAATAAGATGCACCCACCCATTTCAGCGTATATGCGGAACTATCCACTGCACTTTAAAAAAAAAACACCAGCAAAAACACGAGGTTGAAATTTTATAAAAAATTAGCGGTGCCGACTCTACTCTATGGCAGTGAAACTTGGGTGCTATCAAAGCGAGAGAAGAATAGATTGCAAGCACCTGAAATGAAATTTCTTCGACATACGTATGGGTGTAGTAGAGAAGATCGTTACAGAAATACCGAGATAAAGAAAGAACTCAACATCTTCTCTATAAACAACAAGGTATCCCAGAACTGAATGTGATGGTTAGAGCATGTAAACAGAATGCGGGAGGATAGGATACCTAAGCAGACACTGGGCTATAAGCCGGAGGGCAGGAGAGAACGAGGACGCCCGAGAAAGATATGGGCAGATTTGAGAGGTTCGGAACAGGCAGAGATGCCTAACCCTTGAAAGACAGAAGAAGAAAAAGAATTTTTTATATCTTACTTTTTTACTTTATTGAGGGAGTCTAACAGAATTCTCTTCTCCTGCATTCTACCATTTCTCCTTCTTGTTGTTGATTAGGTCATCGGCCAAAAGACTGGTTTGAACCTCTAGAGAGTTTACTAAGTAAAACGAGAAGTGAGGTAGTTTACAATTGCCTTCCTCACTGAGTTGAAAAGTACGCTAATTAACATGCCAGGCCCTCTGAAAAGCATCTACTCTCTACACTGCAAATGACATATTCACTTCGTTCACCACAGGGTCTGACCGTACAGTGAACTTCATGACTCTCAGAGGAGATAACTCTGACTAGTGTCGTTTACCTAAACCTCTTCTGTTCTTAAATGTTTCAGTCATATCCTATAATGGACTAATCATGTGATAAGAAACAGAACTATTTTTGTAGCCCTAAAACTAAAAGAACGAGTGCAAATAATTTAAAGTGCACTAATTTAACAAATAATTTATCAATCAATGCAATAATTTAATAAATTTCTTCTTCATTAATTCTGAAAGTTCTTTCTTTGTTAAATCGGTTGTTTTTCTTTTCCTTTTTCTTCGTAATTTTATTGTATTGGTACAATAATATCAAAATATACTACTGCATTTTTATTTTACTTAGTTTAAAAATACAAAACACGAAGTAATCCCAAGAGTTTTGAAATTTTTTAAAAAATTCATGACACTTTGGTAACTTTGAGGAGTAAGCCCTCTTCCTGTAGGCAGATTTCAAAACTAACCGGACTTGTCACTTTCATAGTAACATACATTTTTAAAAATAAACCTGACCTTTAATACGAACAAGGCAACATTGGGGATTTAAAAATAAATTATCAACGTATCAGAAAAACATTTTAATATTTCTATTTATATGGCTGAAAGGTATTTAGTGAATGACATACATTATTACGTTTTTTTTTCAATAAAACTAAGTTTGAATTAACTTCCCAACGTTGTTATTGTAACAATACCGAAAAGAAAAACACAATGACCGATTGTGTTACTTACATTATGTTTTCTCATTGTTATACCTATAATGAACTTTTACATGGTACGTGTAACAATCAAGTTTTACTTTAGAGAATAAAAAACTGTTGTTACTCTATTTTTATTCAACACTTTTTTGTAAAGTTTCTATAATTGGCATAATTTTGGTTCAATAAATCAATTCTTTCAATAAATATAAGCTTGAGGTCAATTAGTGTCAGTCACCGAAGGCTAGGTGTTTGCATTCATTGTATACAATATTTAAATGTAATTCAGTAAAATTATTCATTGCAGCTGTATTAGAAGTAAAGTTACTTCATCGTATTATTTTTTTCCATTAAAAAATCAAAATTTTCAGAGCCTAGTGTAGCATCAATTAGTAATTTTCCATATTTTTTAAACCAAAAGGGGTAAATTTTCATTTAGCATCATTCATTCATGATTAAATTTGGTTATAATTTCATTTACTTTAGCAAGAGAACGTCGTGTGAGTGTTTCACACCAGAATTTTTTATTAGGTATACTTTTGTCTAAACTTAATAATATTCCAAAAAAAATAAAAAAATAATAATAAATAAATAAAATAAATAAATTATAATAAATAATAATTAAATAAATAATTAATAAATAAAATAGTACCATTTAGTCCTTATGGAGATCACAAAGTGATTAAGTGCGATAACTCTTTTAAAAACCGTGTTATAAAAATAAAACTTATTTCCTAGTTTCTGTGTTCATTTTAAAAATTGAATGATGGGAGTTGCCAAATCTGTATAACATGAGGATCTAGGTTTCAATGAAAACAAGTTGACAGGAATCAGTCCATTGGAAGCTAAGAGAGTTGTACTGACTACTACCTAAGGGACCGTCCATTAACTAAGTGATCGGGAGACAGGGAATTAGTGATAAGTGAGGTAGCCAGTCAGCGAGGGCATTTGCATTTATTTATCACTCTCACACCACCAAATATTAGTAGTAAAATTTATAAAGAAATTAATAAAAGTTAGGGAAGAGTAGTAAACAGTGAGACAAAGAATGCAAAATTTCAGTAATAATTTATTCTTTTTTTCTGGCATCAGTTATGTGATTTTTTTAATAACGGCATTATCTTTTGCTCGTATGTTTTTTCTACTTACCAAAAGAGGTATAGTTCTAAAAATCAGCAAGAGTATTTGCTAAGTAATACATACCTAGGAAAAATAAAATGACGTACTTGAATTTCGAGCACTTGCTTCTAAGGGGTAGAAAGGAATAACCACTCTAAAGTAATAAATATTATTTCTGTAACTAATCAAAAAGAAGTGATTCTGAAAAGCGGAAATTAATATATAAAAAGTAAAGTGTGGAGCGAAACCGAGGAAATAATAAATCAGTTTACTTAATGAAGCCTCACTTTGCGTTGCTGATGATTCATTTGGTCTTCCTTCTTACATGTTGAAACCATATTCACACAGAGGTCTCTCTGTGGAAGAGAGAATTTTTAACTACAGACTATCTCGAGCCAGACATGTTACTGAAAACGCCTTTGTTACCTTGCCAGCAGTTTTCTATTTAGCAGACCTATTCCGTTAAACGTGGATACAAAGAAAATTCTTGTAAAAGCAAGTTGTCCACTGCACAACTGGTTAAGAATGACGTCATCTTCTCAGTCGTATTTGACCCCAGTTATCAGTTGATGTTGTTGTTTAGGTCATCAGCCAAAAGGCTGGTTTGAACCTGCAGAGGTTTTACTAAGTAAATCGAGGAGTGAGATTGTTTACCTTTGCCTTCCTCACTGAGTGAAAAAGTATGCTTATCAGCATGCCGGGCCCTCTGAAAAGCACATATTTTCAACTCTGCAAATGACACCTTCACTTCATTCACCACAGGGTCTGGCTGTATAATGAAATTCATTACTTTCAGAGGAGATAACTCTGATTAGTGTCTTTTACACCTCTATCAGTTGATGAAGAGGACTTGATGACAGGACTTATTAACCCAGGTAAATGGCGTCAAGACTCAAACATTATGTCTCCATTAGACAAACTGTGTACCTCCAACAACTACAAACAAGATGGAAATGAGCTACGAGAGTGGTTTAACCAGGAGTTTTCAACTACCTTGGCTGTTCCTTGGCAAATGAAATCCATCGGACATGAATAAATGCTGATAGCGACTAATTTTCCCGAGAATTATCTGATATACACGTAGGAACGTATTATTAGGCTAAGTTACAGTATTTGTATGTAACACCATTTTACCAAATAAACCTTCATTTATAGAAACAATCTTGATTTATAGAAATTAAGCCTCACTGAAATTACCAATAATGCCGCGAGCAGCGTAGACGCAATTGCAGGTTAATGACTAGTTTCATAATACCAAAATTAGGAAATAATTTAAATTTATAAAATACATCTTATATTAACAAAACTTTAAAACCACGGCTGATTATCAATTGTCTTTCTCAAAACTTATATCAGTTTACGTAATATTAAACACTTTTAACATTTAAAATCAATAACTTAATAATCAGAAGTATTTAAGGAATTAAATTCAAAAAATTTCAGTTGTTATCGTTACTATTATTCTCAAAGATTTTAATTTAAAAGTTTTTGATGAATCAAAGCTGATGAAAAATCGTTTCAGTATTAGTTTTAGTTAGTTACTAAAAACAGGTGTTCATTGATTTCTTAAAGTAATTACTAAGTTAGAACTAGATTTACCATTGTAAAACTTTCACAATACAAAGTTCATGACCATAGTATAAACTGTAGTAAAGAAAATACCACACTGCTTAAGAAAATAAAAAGCTCAGATAATTTCTCTTATCCACACACTTTTCCAAGCTACATTTTAAATAGCCTACTGAAATAAGCTTAAATTACTCTAGAAAAATTAAAAAACGATAATATTTAGGACGAATCTTTAAATTCAAAATTCTTTACAAACACTAACCAAAATTCTAAAGTTATTAACTTGCTGAAATAATTTCTAATTACACCTCTAGTCATACGTAGTGCATTTTTCCTCGTTCCTTTCGCAAACTTTAAAACTACATTCAAATTCATGGTGTTTACCTGTTGAAGTACCGTAAATTTTTCTTGAAAGATTTAGAAGCAAGGAAACACAGACATATTGCTCTGCCACCATAGAACATTGTAGCTCGAAAAGTTATCAGCCATATTAAATTCCCTTGCAGCTTTCCAGTTTCCGTACAAAATAACAATATGAAATAAAACACAGTATACAACAAGCATGTAAATGGTAACATGAAAAATATAAGATTCCTTCAAAGCGAAAAGCTTCTTTTAAAAAGAAGCTTCGTACGACATTTAAAGTCGTTAACCATTTTTATTTAATTCTTTCCCAGTCTTTATTAAATTGATTTTATAATTTTTAAATTCCCTGGACGGAGAACCCAGGGAACTGGAGGTTTTTAAAGGAACTGGAGGTTTTAGCAACTATCAAAGCACGTAAACCGCAGTACCTGGGCCATATTATGGGCCGGCCGCATTGGCGCAGTTGGTAACGTGCTCGCCTCTCATCATGCGGTCTTGGGTTCGAATCCCATTCAGGCACGGCATCTTTTCATACGTTACAAAAATCATTTCATCCTTCACCGTCTGCATTAGCAGTAATTGCAGAACAGTCGGACGTTAAACCAAAAAAAAAAAAAATTATGCAGAACGAAGTCAGATATATATTATGCCTTGCTTCAGTGTATTTTGTAGGGGAAGATCTTCAGAAAAAGAGGCTCCGGAATAAGAAGGATATCTTGGTTAAAAAAATCTTAGGACCTGGTTCAACAAAATCTGCTCACAATTCTTTCGTATTGCTGTTGACAAAGTGAGAATTTCTATGATGATCGCCAACATTCGTGACGGATAAGCACCTTAAGAAGAAGAAACCGGCTTTATTATTAATAAGATAACTGATAAAAAACCTAATCATTGACGATACCGTTAACTTTTGCACTACATAAAACAGGGGCTTGTGTAAGCGCCAAAAACCCAAGCTGAATACCAAGGGTTGCAAATGACGAGAGGAAAAAATCAATGTAGCTTACTTGACTGTAAAGAGTACTATGATTTTTAAAATTTACTACGCTCAGAAAAGATGCGCACTAAGAGGAAATAGGGTTAATTTAACTTTATCTTACCCTATATGAAATATAGTTCAGGAAAGTATTATTTTCATGTAGATTTTCGAAATTGAGTTTTCCCGGAAATAGGCCTACACGTTTTTAGGTCCTTTGTATCCAATCGTACAAAGTTGAAACATAGAACTAAAGTTAGGTACAATAACAAACGAATATTTTCATCAACATTTATATTTCTTAAATAATTATTAATAAAATTAATAACTATTTTCTCAAAAACTGCTGATAAGGTTTTGTTTAACATGTTTGTGCTCTACAAGATGGGGTAAGCGGTTTGTCTGTTGATATTCCTTGACGGCTGTGCTCTCGTTTTTTTTTTAACTGCGACTTTAATATACATTTTAGGAGAAAAGTGTACAACTAAGCTTATAGAAAATTCAAAACCTACAGCTTTAATTTCGTGTTACTTTTCTGTACAGAGCTTAGTGCAGCGTCAATTAGTGATTTTGCTCATTGAAATCAGTTTTTTTTTTAAGTTTGCGGCTTTAATATGCATTTTAGGACAACATTATACAACCAAGGTTAGGCCTATAGAAGATAAAAACATACAACTTGTATTTGAAGCGGCGTTTTTTTTTTACAGCGCTACGTTTATTGTCAATTACTGATTTTTCATATTTTACTCACCAAAATCCAAAAGAGGTAGATTTACATTTAGTATCATTTACTTAGTATAGAAATTAAGTTATGTTTTTCATTTTACTTTCTTTCATATGATTAACCATAGGTAATGTTTTCATTATTAATATTGGCAAGAGAAAGTCGTGTGAGTGTTTTACACCAGATTTTTTTATTTACTTCTGACAGTTGGAAAAACAACTAATAATCTAGTGAAACGAAATGATTGCGTAATAATGAATAGAAAAACGTGTTTTACTTTGTTTTTTTTTTTTTATTAACCATAGGTAATGTTTTCATTATTAACATTGACACGAGAAAGTCGTGGGAGTGTTTTACACCTGATTCTTTTTTATTTACTTGTGGCAGTTGGACAAACAATGACAAATGGAAATGGATTGCTATACTAATAATCTAGTGAAACGAAATGATAGCGTAATAATGAATAGAAAAACGTGAAGAATAGTTTTTATTTTAGTACGTATTTTATTACAAACAGTTTAACTTTGTTCTGTTGAAATAAGTTTTAATTAAGTTATTTGTAGTCCATTGCTTAAACACAAAATAGGAGGCTTGGCTGTTTTATTGTTATTTGTAACGTAATTGTGTAACGTAATATTAAGCTATTAAAAAAGTACGAAAGGAAAATTTCATAAAATAAAATTTTTATTGCAGAAAGTATTTCAGAGCGTTCCTTTTTTATTTTCCATAGTCGTGAAAAAATGTTTCATTTAACTTTCACTAAATGTAACTCTTTCGATATCGCTTGAATATGCTTGTTTATTGTCGTAAATTCTTTTCTAAACTGTAACAGGACGCCGAGGTTTTTTATTACTTTCTTTTCAGAATTTCAACATTTTTGTTTACGACGGTTTTTCATTTTATTAACTTAGTTTTTCTATGAGGTATTAGATCGCGTTTCCTTATTATATTCTGGTAAGTACTAATTTTTTTCAAAAATTAATTAGTTTTATTTTTTTAACTGTATTACACAGGTTTTAATTAATTATTTCCAGCAAGGAAAACTATTTCTCAGGTACAGCAAAATTCTCCGAAGTCGAGTATTAAGGTAACTCCGATTCTTACAACATGTTAACATTAGAATATTATCTCAAAAACTACCAAACCAATATTATTCAGGCCACCTTCCTGGCCCAGTGCTTAGGCCCTATGCTGCAAAGCGGAGGTCCCGGGTTCGAGTACCGGCCACGGTCTAGAAAATTATCTCAAGTTCAAACCCATTGAACCTTAACCCAAAGTAGTCGCTTATAACCTAGATGTTGACGCGACTTGAAATAAAATAACAAAATATATTTCTTTCAAAATACACAGTTTATTGAGGATTTTTACTTATATGCAGAGTTTATATGGCATGACAAATTTCACATAGCTCGTGACACAGTTGTTAGCATGTTATTCTACAAAGGGGAGGTTCCGGGTTCTATTTCCGGCATGGTCTGAAAAATTATTACACGTTCAAACCCAACCCAAATTAGTCGCTAATGAACAAGATGTTGCTGCGACTTTGAATGTATATAATTTTTTATTTCTTTTACTTTAAGTTTTAAAGATACAATAGAAAAATTTGCCTGAAATATTTTATAAAACCATTAATTGTGTAGTTTTCCATCATACTAAAAGCTCAGTACGTGTCCACATACAAATGAGTTGAACATTGTGTCAAAATTTCAGAAAAATTAACCCAACAGTTTTTGAGAAAATTTTCCTCATATATTACAAAGAAACCCATATTTTCGGAAAAATGTAAAAAATTATAGGCCTACTAACCAAGTTTGCAATCGTTGTGAATGTGCACTTACTTTACTACGTATATTAACGTGTAATGCTAAGTATAAAGTCATTATCGATCTTTAGTAGAATTTAATACTAAGTTAGCATCAATCGATTCAGATAACCGAAATTTTCAAAAATAATATCACAAAATCTATTTTTTTATTTTTTTTATACCATTTTACCTTAATTGTACACTTGCATTTCCAGGGCGAGTCTATGAAATGTAGTAACTATATTTTTATTGTTAGGTACTTTATTAAGACACTTTAACGATTAAAATTCATAGAATGCATTTAGTAATTAAGTTCAGCTTCAGAGAACTACTTAATAAGTTTCTAGAGAATTTTCAATTCATACAAAATAGCAAAATTATGTTAATTATGATGGATTATGATGGATATTGTACAAATGCAAAACACCGAAAGTCATAGGTTTAGTAAATCTGTTATATTTAATAATTCTTTCATTTTTATTGTGAGCATTGGTATTATTACCTTCTTCTTTTGCCTTTCAAGGATTAGGCATCTCTGCCTGTTCCGAACCTCTCAAATCTGCCCATCTCTTTCTCGGGGTTCCTCGTTCTCTCCTGCCCTCCGGCTTATAGCCCAGTGTCTGCTTAGATATCCTATCCTCCCGCATTCCGTTTACATGCTCTAACCGCTGCGTTCTGTTTTGGGATACCTTGTTGATTATAGAGAAGATGTTTGAGTTCTTTCCATATCTCGGTCTTCCTAGAACGATCTTCTCTACCACACCCATATGTATGTCGACACTTATGTGTGTGTTTGGGTATTATTACCATTCTCTCTTTTAATTGAACACTGTAATGTCGGGTGCTCGACCATACATCACACGGGAAAATATCCGACGGCTTTACCCCCAGAGAAGCGGAGCACTACAAACACAGATTTTGCCAACTTCAATTAAACATAGAAAAATGTTCTACATATTCTGTCTGATTGGATAATACTCGTTTTCCGTTTATTACAATAACGATTGCAACCTGCCTATGAGTGTGTTACGGCTCCCGGATATCGACGAAGACAAATCGACGACTCAGCGAGAAAGATGAATTTTCCGCCGAAGAAAAAGGCGCTGTAATCACTACACTAGTCAGCTTGATCCGGTAAATACCAAACGGCCCTTTTCAGTACCGTAAATTTAATAAAATTACGGAACGCCACTCAATATTGTCATTTGGTGACACGATTAATATCCAAAAGCGAGGGATATAATACAAAAAAAACTCTTTTATCTTCTGGATGGGTAAAAAACCAAAATATTTTGCCTTTTCGAACACCACTTATGGACGAAATAGAATTTTTAAACAAATTCTCTTTGATAGGCTACTACCCCATTATTATTCAGTTAAAAACTCGCTCTTTAGAAATACACGAATGGTTATACGTACTTGAAAACGATTTTTGCAAGAGATACATTGGACTATCATAAAAGGTAGTTTTTTTTATTTTAAACATTCAATACATTAACTAGCCTAAGCTTATGATTATGAAAAAATAATTATTCCTTTAATACGTTAAAATAGGTCCAGATAAATTACTTTAATTATGAACATTAGAGTAATTGTTTATTTATTTATTTTAGATTCCAGTTCATAAACGTGTTTTAATCTAGATTTTTTTAAGCACCAATAAAATATTACCTAAAAACATTTTTTTTAATTTTTAATCAAATCAGCAAAATTACAATCTGTTCTGTTAAAAAGGAAAAAGAACAATAAGTAACAAGGTTAAAGCAGAAAAGACAAATTTATAAAAAAATTATACATTAATAATAATTGTTAAAGAGAACCCAGCAAGGATTAGCTGCGGGAAATGCAAAAGTAAAGTTCACCTTGGCTGTCTGGGGTTTGCAGATGACTTGGCCTTGTTGAGTGGGTCTGTAGAGGAACTAAAGAAACAAGTAACAAGCTTAGGACGGTTAGCGGGAAGGTTTGGACTCAAGATCTCCTTCGAGAAGACGAAAATAATTGGGAACACTAACATGGACCCCAGGATTTCAGTGGGAGGTCAAGTAATAGAAGTGGTGCGGAATTTCAGGTACTTGGGGGAGGTATTGAACATGAGTTGCAATGACAGGGAAGCATGGACGGAAAGGACCAAAAAGTTAATGAGAGCTCAGTTCATCACCCACACCACATACAACAAGAAGTCAATGTCGGTAAATACAAAGGTAAGACATTACAAAACGGTAATACAACCTGCAGTGACTTACTGTGGAGAGACCCTAACAAAACTGTCACAAAAAACTAAAACCCACAGAATCCTGACGTTAGAACGAAGAATCCTTAGAACCTGTATTGGTAAGAGAATATACAAAGATAATAGTTGGAGACTAGGGGGCCTACTACCAAATAATGAAGTCTATAAAATTTCGGAGCCAATACTAGACACAATTAGGAAAAAACGAATCTCCTTCTTGGGCCATATCCTTAGAACACCGGAGAACAGAGTACTTAGACGACTTATTGAAAGTGTCTGGGATTTTAAAATCGGTTTGAACTGGACGAAGGAGGTCAAGGAGGACTTGGAAAGGTTTGGGTTGACGCTGGAGGATGTGAGGTTCAAGTCTGAGAGTTATAGAAAGTTGAAGGATCTGGCTTTGGAACCGGAAACCAAGACTAGAAGAGTGCAGAGGGTGACGGAAGAACTCCGGGCTCAGAGATCACAAAGAATGAGGGAATACTGGGTAAAGATCAAGGCTCAGAGATCGAAGTAGAGTCTTTCATGTTGTGGCTGAAGTGGTCCATTGTGGCCTAACAAGTAAAAAAAAAAAATAATAATAATAATTGTTACGGTTAACCTTTTTGTAATTTTAAAAATTAATTTTTAAATGATTCAAAATTGTGAAAAAAGAAAATATTTATACACATACACATAAAAATATCGAAAATAAAAAGTTAATGGTGTTCGAATTTGTTAAGTAAATCCAACTCATTGTATCTGTTAAGTCTTGTAAACGTATAGTCACTGTTGTCCAGTAAGTTTATCGCGAGATGATTTGGATGTCCGTTTAGTCTTTCTTTGTATGTTTTGCTAAATCGCGTAATTTCCTGTCTCACTGAGTTAAGTCGTATGTCGTTATAGATATATTTGTTTCGTATGTACCATGGTATCCTAAGAGATGATCATAAAAATTTTGTTTGAAAACGTTCTAAAATGTCAATAATGGTATTTTTTGTTGTCCCCCAGAGTTGTATCCCGTACGTCCACAACGGCTTGAATATTGTCTTGTATACTATCAGTTTTGATTCAGTTGACAGTTGTGAGCGTCTCCCAGTTAACCAAAAAATATTTCTCAATTTTAAGTCAAATTGCCTTCGTTCGTCAAAATGTGTTTCTCCCACGTCAGTCGTCGGTCCAGATGAAGACCCAGGTACTTCACATCTTCCGACTGTGGCAACACAGTGTCATTAAGTACTACTAGTGGGCACGTTCGTCTACATAGAGTGAATGTCACATGGACTGACTTAGTTTCATTCACCTTAATCCTCCATTTCTGTAACCATTCTTGCAAGGGTATGAGAAAATCTTGCAAATAACGTGTGAATTCCGCGAGTCGGATCTTCATCCACAGCCAGGACAGCCGTGTCATCCTTAAAAGTTGCTAAAACTGTATTTTCTGTAGTCGGTAAATCTGAAGTAAACAGAACATACAACAGTGGCCCAACAACACTTCCTTGAGGTACGCCGGAATTAATTTTGAATAATTTTGAAAAATTTCCATCAAATTTTACCCTAAAACATCTGTCATCCAGATATGATTTTAATACTACGTAGAAATTATGAGGTAACATCGTTTCCTAAAACATTAGAAATGTTTTAGAGCGTGTAATAACAAAATATATAGTTTTATTTAACTATTCTGGAAAAAAGTTTATAAAACAATTCGTGATTTAATACACTATTCTAAACTTTTAAGTGAACAGTTAATTCATTGTTTGAATAATAATATAAGTTAAAAACTTATCGTGAGAGAGAAAAATAATAGTTGTAATTTTTATGATTAGAATAATGTTGCGTGTGTTAATAAAACAAAAAAGTTTTTTTACATTAGATAATGGCGCATCGGTTTTTCAAAACTAAACTTTATGGGGTGATTCGGGAAGGGAATTCAGATACTGTCGTGATAAAAAACCATTTAAACCTATCGTTAATATTATTACTCTATTAATCATTACCAAACTTTTTTTAAAAAAGTTAAAACTTATCTACAAGTTGTTTCAACACATTTAAAGAAAGGGTAATTAAATTTATGAATAAATTGTAATATTTCATAACAATTTTAATATTAATATTTTATTTTCTTGTATCATTTTACTAAAAAAAAAAATTGTAGCCTTTCTAAAAATGGAACGATAACCCAATTTCAACTTAATGTTCAGGTTTCATGAAAAAGTACAAACCGAAGTGATGGTTTTCCACATGAATCTGCTTATTATAAATAAGTAAATAATGTTCATATTCGCCGGCCGCATTGGCGCAGTTGGTAACGTGCTCGCCTCTCATCATGCGGTCCTGGGTCGAATCCCACTCAGGCACTGCATATTTTCATAAATTACAAAAAATCATTTCATCCTCCATTGAACAATAGTTACACCCCAACGTCGTCGCTAAAGACCGTTGCAGTTGATGCGACGGTTAAATAAATTAATTAAAAAAAAAAATGTTCATATTCGGAGCATCCAACCTTATCTGTGAAATATCCGCATAAATTTTCTGAAAAGACCACCAAATAAATTAGTATTATAATCTCCGTCACATGAAAATCTGCCCAAAACAGACAGATGGAGTGTCAAATTATTTACACTCAATCCGTTCATTGCAGGGCTAAAATAAATAGTTCTGTTTCTTATCACATGGTCAGCCAATTAAATGACTGAATCATTTAAGAACAGAAGAGGTAGAGGTGTAAAAGACACTAATCAGAGTTATCTCCTCTGAAAGTAATGAATTTCATTATACAGCCAGACCCTGTGGTGAATGAAGTGAAGGTGTCATTTGCAGAGTGGAAAATTTGTGCTTTTCAGAGGGCCCGGCATGCTGATAAGCGTACTTTTTCACTCAGTGAGGAAGGTAATGGTAAACCACCTCACTCCTCGTTTTACTTAGTAAAACCTCTACGGGTTCAAACCAGCTTTTCGGCTGATGACCTAAACAACAACAACACATGAAAATGAGTTTCAAGGTCACGCACTATTAACAGCTCCTCCTCGCTTCTTGTCAATTAGATTGTCATCTACATCACGCCTTATCATACGACGGATGAGGGGATACCCAGAGTCTGTCCAGTTAAGCAGTGCGCGTGGGTGTAATGTGTAATTGGACAATACTGCAGTTGGCTATAGTGATCTTGAAGCTCATTTTCTTACGACGCAGATACTAATTACTAATGAAATTACACACTCTAGCATTAACCCTTAATAGGTCTTTGGTAAATATACTTATTACTGGCAATAAGGTCGATTTTCTTTAAGAATAAGCTATGTAGGTGAACCCTGTTGGTATTTTATGGTTTTATAGATGTTCTCTGGTAAATAAGCTAACCACATTTTGAAATTAGTGCCCAGCGACCATTTGTTTCATGAGTTACACGAATTTGGTAAGGATTCATACCAGCGTACGCAACCGTTTTGTTTTGTTGTTACTTTTGTTCAGTGCTTAGAAAATTCGAGTTTTTTTACGGGAAAGCAAGCATTCATGCTAATATGAAGTTGAAATACGTTATTCTACACATTTTTCTGTTATGTAGGACTACACGTTGTTTTAGTAAGCATTCTTACCACTAAAAATTATGTGATTCCCAATTCAATAAACCTCCCTTGGTAAGTATACTTATCAGGGCTTAAAATAAAAAACAGAAGTAGGCCTACCCTACTGTTTTGACACTAGAAATACATTATTCAAGTGCCTATAAAACAAAATTTAACATTTTACAATATGCATATTTTCCCCCGTAATACTGCCCTATAAAGGGTTAACTAGCCTAAGATTATGATTATCAAAAAAAAATCATTCGTTTAATGTGTTTAATGACTTTAACTATAAACATTAGAGTAATTTTTATTTATTTATCTTAAATTCGAGTACCTAAAGTTACTTCATAATTTCTGTGAAAACATTTATAGAATTGTTTAATAGTTTTTTTTATTCATTTATTTATTTAACGTCGCATCAACTGCAAGGTAATTAGCGACGACGTTGGAGTGTAACTGTGCGTAATGAGGATGAAATGATTATTTGTAACGTATGAAAATATGCTGTGCCTGAGTGGGATTCGAACCCAGTTTTTTGTTTTTAGTTTTTTTTTGTTTTACATTCAAATACGTTTTATAGTTGTATTGTATGTTGTTGTTTAGATCAACAGCTGAAAGGCTGGTTTGAACCTCCAGAGATTTTACTAAATAAAACGAGGAATGAAGTGGTTTACTATTGCCTTCCTCACTGAAAGAGTATGCTTATCAGCATGCCAGGCCCTCTGAAAAACACATATTTTCCACTCTGCAAAATGACACCTTCACTTCATTCACCACAGGGTCTGGCTGTATAATGAAATTCATTACTTTCAGAGGAGATAACTCTGACTAGTGTCTTTTATACCTCTATCTCTTCTGTTCTTAAGTTTACTCATATGTACGCATGCGCGCAATGATGAGCACATACAGTTAAGTTTCTCGATAACGTGAGCGTACTATTCACAGTGCTGAACGAAATCTAAAATAAAATGTTGTGAAGTTGAAGCTAAAATAAAAAAACGCTTTTCCCTGCCTCTTAACAAGTCATGAGCGAGTGGCTAACTACTGTAATGTTTCTCTTTACACAATTTGAAAAATAAAGAAGGGAAATAACGATGTGAAGAAGCTATTCTTTAACAGTTTTGTTGACACCTGTTAAATGAAAGGAAACGATTAAGTAGATACTAGTGAGACTGATAATAAAGACAACAGTGAAAATGATAGCAAAAAAGCGATTCATTCGTAAAAAATTTTGTTCCAATAGAATAAGGTGGTAGCTGGTAATTACAGTAAATCAAACATTTCTAGTCGTGTAAAGATATAGGCAATATTATATGTCAGATTTTTTCTTATATGGTTTATGAAGAAAACATTTTCTCGGAAAAACCACAGCAAAATGTACGTAGAAACTGCACGGTAGTGAAATGTAAGAGTAGTGTCTCACTGTTGAGGTTGGCACCAATGTCAAATTTTCACTTCCCTTCCTCATAGCCCATCCATACGCAAAAAGTAACAAAAGTATCTATTATAGATTTAACAAATCTGTAAATTTAGGTAGTATATGTCAGTAATTGTACAGATTTAATTTGTTCTATAAAGAGAGAACAGAATATCTGCCAATAAGACTGTATAAATATTTTTACCGTGTGTTAATCTTAGTCGGTTTAGTTAAAAAACGGTTTCCACGTGAGCCTTTACTTAAGACTCCTAAACATCTAACTGTTTCTGTCTATGGAATGAGTGTTTTGTTTATAAAAACTGGGGAAATGTTTAAGACTGTAGAGTAATAAATTTTAAGAATTTTCATTGAAACAACAGTTCAAGATTTAGGTAGTCCGTAAAATATATATTTTGACAACAGATTTCAAGTCTTTTCCTGTTCGTCTAAGCAATTTGATTGATATGACATTAAAAAAATATTATAACAAGCCTTGAAATATCATCCGGTCTTCCCACTGAGTAATTAAAGTATAAGAACGATTTTAGCTTCAGAAGATTCAGTATCGTAAAGCATAAATAAAAAAACATAAAACTATAAACCCACCGGGTTGGTCTAGAAGTAAAGTCTTCACCATGAGTTAGTTGTTTAACAGCTGATTATCGGAGATGAAGGTTCCTGGTTCGAACCCTAGTAAAGATCGTTATTTTTAAACGGATTTGAATACTAGACAGTGGTTACCGGTGTACTTTGAAGGTTGGAGTTTGATGGTTGAAGTAAACATACTATCTTTTTTCATACAATTCCATATAATACTTTACTAGACACCTTTAAAATGCAAACACTGGAAAATAGGTGTCGATTAGCTTCACTAATGTGTTTGAACCAATTATTATTGTGCGTTGAAATAAATGATCCTTATACGCTTAGAAAAATTCCTTTTCGAGTTCCAAGTTTTTATAACCGTTCAAAAAATATGTTTTATCACAAATCTTCTTCCACTAATTATGCAGCTTTTTCGCTGGTTAATTGCATGGTACTTCATTATAATATCATGGACAGAATTGCGGCAATAGATCCATTTTGTCAGAGCCGAGCATCGTATAGGTCAGCAATTCTTAAGTCTTTCAAGATGTAAGTTTCCAAGTAATTCCACATTAAGTGTGTGTTAATTTTTTTTTTTGGACCTCTATCATTATTATTAAACAGTAAATTATTTGTGAAATCTTCGTATAAAATACTGTTTTAGGTATATTTAATTCTGTTTCCATTATTGACTATTTTTGTTCGTCCTTTTCTTTTCTTTTTACTTTTCTATTGTCTTTTGCTCTGTGATAAAATATTGTTTCTGTGATTGGCCCTGTTGCAAACAAAATTAAATTAAATTAAATCTTAGAAATGGTCAACCCGAGTATGAACAAGACTACACCTCATTTAGACGTCATGCAAATCATCCTCATCTCATTGAGTCATGAGATTGCTTATTGTTACTAAATTGTACAGATTTCAACGACACAATTAGTGTAAATAAACGCTATGAAAGTCTAGAACTATCCTTTCTTTTTTAAAATTTAATAGTTTAGTATAAAAATAAAAAGTATTATAGGCCGCCTCCGTAGCGTTGTGGTTAGCGCGTTAGCCTACCACGCGGAGGTCCCGGGTTCAATTCCTGGCCAGGGTCTAGAATTTTCAGAAGTCAAAACCCACAGTTACAGCAACATAATCCACCGTAGTCGCTAATGACCGAGCAGTTGATGTGACTTTAAAAAAATAAATAAAATAAAGTATTATTTAGTATTTATTTAAGGTCGCATAGACTGCGAGGTCATTAGCGACCACGTTACACATAAATACTTGATAAATACATGATACGTTACATAAATAAAAAATAGAATGACACAATGAAAAATAACGAATGTGATTTTACAATTATATCAAATCTGAAATTTTGTTAAATTTAAAAAAAAATATTGTGTTTTGAACCGCTGCTTTGTCTACTAAATTAAGTGCTAAAATGTTGTTAATTTTGAATACTGTTCGTGTGAATTATGTAGTTTGGAAGTCTGTGATGATGTGTTTGATTCTAAGTGGCGTGTTGCAATGTGTACAATGTTGTGGTTCTTCTTTTTTCAGTAAGTGTTTGTGCGTAAGTGTAGAGTGTCCAATGCGTAGTCGTGTAAATAGAACTTAATGCCTTCAAAGCTCCAAGTGAGGCTGAGGGTTTCCAAAAATGTGTTTTCTGATGTGGTGAAGTTTCGTTGGAGGATGTCGAGACCAGATTAGGTTCCAGTGTTGTTTAATTTTGTTGTGCAAATGTCCCTGATATCTGTATGAGATGAGAGATGTTTATCTCTCAGTGGGGTCTTTAATGCCTCTTTGGCGGCCGTGTCCGCTGTTTCATTTCCGTTTATACCGCAATGCGACGAAACCCACACAATATGTACTTCATTCCTGTTGTTGACATGTCGAAGTAGGTTGGATATAAATGTTCCATAATTGGCTCCGTAATTTCTTCAGCCTGCAAGCCTCTAACCATACTCATCGAATCCGTAAATATTGTGAACTTTTCGCCCGTTCTTGTGGCTAAGAGTTTTAAACTACAATATATAGCATATGCTTCGCAAAAGAAGACAGAACAAACATTATTTAAACGGAATTGAAAAGTACTGTTAGGGAAGATAACTGCACAACCAGCGCCTTCTGGTGATCGAGAGCCATCCGTGTAAATATGTACATTAATCGTGTATTTTGATAACAATTCATTAAAAAGTTGATGATATATCTTAGGGTTAGCTGAGTAAAAAAGTATTAGTTTCAGATTAATTTTTCCTATTATAAAACATACCGTGTCACCTAATAAAATGTTCATGGTAATAGGCCTAGGCTTTATATAAATTTCACAGCAAACAGTTTATAGCATAAACAATAGAGAAAATCTTACCAAAGTATTGTACAAAAGTTAAGTCTTTTTACCAAAACCACTTCAGCGTAATGTAGTACATAACTTAAATCCGTATATTGTCTTTTGGAAACTGCATTCATTTCAGGAAGTTTGTGTTAACATTTTAAAACCATTTATTCACTGTACATAAATGAACGGAATTATGTTTCTAAATGTTAATTAATTTCTCTATTTAAATATATTGTAATACAAACATGAAATGTCTGCCGGAATGCCATTTTGGAGATTATGTTTATTTAAAACTATTTGTAAACGTTGCTAATGTAATTTATATTACCAACTAGTATTTAACTGTTTATTAGGTCAATCACAAATTCCCAACAGCTATCGAACTAACGAATGCGTATAATTTTCATCTATATTCAAAATATTGTAAAAAATTATCAATCTATTTATTTATTTATTGTAAAATCCGTTTAATACACTCACAGCTAATACAATTTCACGGTTATTACGCAGTTTTTATAAATTTCTTAAAATAGGTATGAATAAACCATGTAGATATACGAGGTGTGGCTATTAAATAACGAGACTGACGTTGTAAAAGTTTTATTTTTATTTTATACATAATCACTTATTGTCACCCTCAATACACACTCCTTCTCTATTCCTACAACGCTCCATAAAAATTTTCCATTGTTGGAAACAGTGCTGGAAGTCATCTTCTGTCAGCTCCCTTCAGGACACGTGGCGCTTTCTCTTTTACAGCTTCCACAGGCTCAAATATTGTCCCTTTTATGCAGATTTCACCTTAAGGAACAGATAGAAGATAATAACATGTGATGAAACGTGGTTTTCTACTAATGATCCGGAAACGAAGCGGCAACCCATGCACCGGAAGAGCCGAACTTCACCGAGAGCCAAAAAAGCTCGAATGAGCAAGTCAAAATTTAAAGCAATGATGATTGTTTTTTTATATCCATGGGATTGTACACCTTCACTGGGTTCCTGAAGGTCAAACAATTAATCAATATTACTACCTTGAGGTACTTTCTAAACTACGTAAAAGAGTAAAGAAAAAACGCCCCGAAATGTGAAAGGACAAATCATGGGTTCTCCACTAAGACAAAGCGCCAGCTCATTCCGCGTTATCTGTGAAGAGGTTCCTAGCCAAGTACAGCATCTCAGTGTTAGAACATCCACCTTATTCACCAGATCTTACACCATGTGAATTCTACCTGTTCACTAAGGTGAAATCTGCATTAAAAGGGACAAGATTTGAGTCTGTGGAAGCTGTAAAAGATAAAGCGGTACGTGTCCTAAAGGAGCTGATAGAAGATGACTTCCAGCACTGTTTACAACTATGGAAAATTCGCATGGAGCGTTGTAGGGATAAAGAAGGAGTGTATATTGAAGGTGACAATAAGTGATTATGTATAAAATTAAAATTAAATTTTTTACAACCTCAGTCTCGTTATTTAATAGCCACACCTCGTAGACTGGTCGAATCGCCACAATCGCTTCTCTATTCGTGGACGTGTGGGGAGAGCTAGGCGAGCAGATTTGCCCCTGATATCTCCGTTGTCATGGCAACCCGCTCGTGCTGGCAGAGAAGCGGCGGCCACGCATCTTACTCTTCACTTACGCATTCATTACGTACATTAAGGCCATTACAATGGCTATTTAAAATATTAGTAAGCGCTCGAAGTAGATACAGTAATTTATGTACTTTTTTACACGACACTTCTTCATTTATTGTAAAAAAAATTATTATAATAGAAATTATAATTGTTTTGTGAGAGAAATAAATATCGATACTATCTAGAAAATGGGTGAAGAGATTCTTCAACTACTTTCCCTGAATAGCCTTCACTGCTTTTTATCATCTATTGTATTCAGTGTATTGTATTATGCAGTCAGGTATCAGGTACGGTACAGTACCGTTCTACAATATGACATCTTTTCTTTTTCCTTCTTCAAAGTTTTTGAAAATTATTTATGGGAAAGATGTAAAAAACAACATTTCATTTTGCTTAGAAAGTTATGTAAACCTTTAAAAAATCAAAGAAAGGTACGAGTACTATTTTTTTTTTTTTTTTTTACTTTCTCTTGCTCTATATAAATTTTAGGGAAGGAAAGAATTATTTTCATATAGATTAATCGAAATCGAGTTTTCACCGGAAATAGGCATTTACGTTTTCAGGATCCCTGTTTTTACTGTTTTGTCTGTGTCTGTGAATAAAATGTCTCAAAAAAGGAATATCATACGAAGTTGAAACACGGAACTTAAGTTAAGTACCATGAAGTACCTAAAAAAACATTTTCATCAAAATCAGTCAACTAGAACGTTATTAAAATCAGACAACCAGTAGTTTATTCGTCCAATTTTTCACTTTCTTGCAATTTTTTCAAAAATGGTTTATATGATTTTGTTTCTCTTCTTCAGGTGCCTTCTCCATTACGAAGGTTGGCTATCATCATGGTCAGTCGCACCTTGTCCACTGCTGCTCTGAAAAGGTCATGCGACGAGCAGTTAAACGCTTCTCTCAGGTTTCTTAACCAGGATATTCGACTGCGTCCCACCAAGCGTTTACCAAAGAGTTTCCCTTGAATTATGAGATGCAGAATCTCGTATTTAGGCCACCTCATGATGTGTCCAAGGTATGTTAGTTTTCTTATCTTTATGTTCTACAGGATTTCCAGCTCTTTCCCCATTCTTCTGAGGACCTCCATACTTGTGACCCTGTCCGTCCACGGTATTCGAAGCATTCTCAAACATTTATTTTTTCGGTATTCAAAGCATTTTGTTTAACATCACCTTACTTACTGCATTTTTTGTCCTTTACAACGTAAAGGCATGTGCCATATTTGCTTAAATTCGTAGGGCTGTGCTCTCGTAATTGTTTTAAGATTACGACCTTAATCTACATTTTAGGGTAAAAGTGTACGAAATCAAGTTGTAGAAATTTTTTTTTTAATTTGCAATTTTTTTAAGCATTTTTTACAGAGTTTAGCTTAGCCAGTATCAACTAGTGATTTTCCGTAATTTTAACCCAAACAGAGGTTAATTTTCATTTAGCGTCATTCACTCATTATTAAAAATAGATAATATTTTTAATTTTTTCATTGGCAAGAGAGGAGTCGTGTGAGGGTTTCATACCAGATTTTTAAGGTAAAGATTTCACCAATTTATCCTTACAACACATATTTCACTTTCGTAGTTATAAATATTTATTTCTTCCCTTCCACCGGTGATTCGTAATGTCAACAAAACTCCTGTTACCCAGTACTGATTGGTTTTATTTTAACAACTTGATTTTACTTTTAACATGTAAAGTTTTCGAGAATAAAGTAAAATAAATTAATTAATTTAAAAAATAAAAAAAAACGTGTAGCATATCCGGTGCAAACTCGATTTCAAAAGTCCCATTAAAACAATACTTTCCTTCCCTACATATTCATATAGGGCAAGAGAAAGTAAAAAATTATCATTAATTACATATTTTAACAAAGAATAACTATTTTTAATGAATTGTTCATGTATTATCAGACTACAATAATTATAGTTTACAGGTTCTTATAATAATCGAATAAAAACCTTAACAAACGGAATTCATACGTAAACATTGTCTCATTAGCCGAAAAATGTACCTATAGCAGCCGCGTCAGCTCGTGATCCGTGTGAGGAATTTCTGTTACGGCATGCAATGAAAGATTATACTATTCATAAAAAAAACATTTATCATAATGTTCTTGTCATTATAAAGTAACCTTTTGTTTTATTATTTCAATTTATTCTATAATATAGTAACTCTTTTACTTTTCTTTCATTGTATTTATTAATATTTAGTAATTATTTACAGTTTGAGTCAGGCAGTCCTCAGGAATTAAAATATGTACGTAGCATAGAAAATAAGGAAATTAAAAAATATATATTTCATAACATTAATTTATAGGAGGTAAAAAAAATCATAATCCATTTGGACTATGATTTTTTTACTGAGGTAAAAAAAAATCGAATGGTTAAGCCAATTCCGAGTCCTTTACGCGATTCTTCATCACAGTTTTTTATAACTGTTGCAATAATTTGTCGCCCTTCCGAATGGATTACCGCTTTATTTTTCCGAAAAGACATATTAAAATAAAACAAAAGATACGAAAAATACACGTTGAAATTTACCTAACACAAAACACACAAAACAAATAACTTTTGGCACGTTAACAAACTTTAAATTTCAAAATAAAAATCACTTTAGTGATCAAAAATCATGAATAATGATTAACACATCCGAGACGCATTAGCACAAATGTACAACTGTATATTGTGACACGTGTATCCGTTGTGAAAAGCGATAACATGTAGGCCTATAATAAATAAATACATAGACATAATAATAATATTTACATGATGACTAAATGTTTTTGTACTGCACGATAAGACAAATATATTACTCACATTCTATTACGCCACCCGTCCCACTTCCCCAGGCGACAGAGATCATGAGCTGGCGCGCGTATAATAGCTTCATAAATATTATGTTTACACTATAATAATTTTTTTTTAATCCTAATATGTGTACGTTGCAATCTGTTCAATTCAGAACAATAAGCAAACCCATGACCCAATGAAATGAGGATGATGTGTATGACGTGTAAATGAGGTGTAGTCTTCTACAGACCCAGTCCGACCGTTCCTGAGAGAGTATGGTTAATTGAACCCCAACTATCAAAGTACACCGTTAGCCACTGTCTATAATAATAGCTATAATAATATAATATAATATCTATAATAATACTGTATAATAATAGATATAAATTTTGTTTGAATCATACAATTTTGGTTAATCAACCAAAAACATAACATATCCTAATTTACTGCGCTTATATTAAAATGGTTTTGTGTTCGGTGCACAATTTTCAACAGTCAGAATTATTTACAATAATTCCACATTCGCAGGTATTACCAATCTGGAGACCCACCGGGTTGGTCTAGAGGTAAAGTCGTCGCCAAAATCAGCTGTTTAACAGCTGATTTTTGGAGACGAAGGTTCCTGGTTCAAATCCTAGTAAAGAACTTTTAGACGGATTTGAATGCTAGACGGTGGTTACCGGTGTACTTTGATGGTTGGGATTCAATCAACCATACTCTCTCAGGAATGGTCGGCCTGAGTCTGTACAAGACTACACCTCATTTACACGTCATACATATCATCCTTATCTTATTGGGTCATGGAGTTGCTTATTGTTCTGAATTGAACAGATTGCAACGTACACACATTTGGAATTAAAAAAAAAAAATTACCAATCTATACATTAGTTACATAAATGTTTACCTTCAGTATAAACATAATGTGAAAATGATATTACATATTGTGTGAAAATGCTTTGTTTTCGAATTTTCCTTATGTTATCGAAACTGTATAATTATAATAGCTAGTGAACGAGATAAAAAAAAATCTGGTGTGAAACACTCACACAACTTTCTCTTGCCAATGCAAATAATTAATAATAAACCTAACATTATTAATAAAATATTAGAAATAAAGAAAAACTAACCTCAAAAACATAACCTAATTTTAATCATGAGTGAAAGACGCAAAATGAAAATCAACCTCAGTTTGGCTTAGAAATACGGAAAATCACTCTTTCTCTCTAAACTAGGCTCTGTAGAGAAAAATGCTCTAAATAAAAGCTGTAGATCTTTTAATTTTCTATAAATTTAATTATATACACTTTTGTCGTAAAATGCATTCTAAGGCCAAAATCTTAAAAAAATCGATTTTTCACACGTTTTCGTGAGAAAAAAACAGAAAATCGCAAATTACCGCTAAACTAAGCGTTATACAAAAAAATGTTTGAAATAAAAGTTGTAGGTTTTTAAATTCTCTACAACTTTTATTATATAAGTTTTTGCGCTAAAATTTATATTAAAGCCGTAATCTTAAAAAAACAACGTTTTTACGTGAAACAGCCTCACCGAGAATTTCAGCAAACATGGCGCCTACCCTATCTTGTAGAGAATAAAAAATTGAGTAAAATAGGCGATTTTAAAAAAAATCGTAGGACCAGAGAAAATCGCAAAAAACTGAAAAATTATACGAATAAACTACTACTTCCGGTTGACCGATTTTGATGAAAATGTTCGTGTCGCGTCCGGTAGTGGTATGTAACTTAAGTTTCAAGTTTCAAGTTCGTACGATGTTCCGTTCTTGAGATATTCTGTTCACACACAGACACACACACACACACACAGACACACACACACAGACCAATCGCTAAAAACATGTTTTTTGGGTTCAGGGGGTCTGAAAACGTATAGATCCGGTGAAAACTCGATTTCGAAAAATCGACATGAAAACAATACTTTCCTTCCTATATATTCATATAGGCAAGAGAAAGTAAAAATAGTAATAATTAGCTCTATATATTAGAGGAAATCGCCACTCAATAGTACAACTACAAAATGATTTTAAAAATAGAATATTGATTAAAATTCATGATTAAGATTATTTTACGTTGTTTAGGTCAACAGCCAAATGACTCGTTTGAACCTCTAGAGAATTAACTAAAAAAAAAATCAGGAGTGAGGTGGTTTTTACAATTGCCTTCCTCACTGAGTTGAAAAGTGTGCTTATCAGTATGCCCTCCGAAGAGCACCTACTTTTAACCCTGCAAATGAAACCTTCATTTCATTTACCACAGGGTCTGACTGTGTAATGAAATTGATTACTCTCAGAGGAGATAACTCTGACTAGTGTCTTTTACACCTCTACCTCTTCTGTTCTTAAATAGTTCAGTCATGGATAATTTCCCATGTGATTAGAAACAGAACTATTTATTTTAGCCCTGCAACGAACAGATTGAGTGCAAATAATTTAATACTCCACCTGCCTGTTATAAGCATAATTGAATGGCTCAATAGAAAACCGTTGCAAGTGACAAAATTTACAAAAGTGAGGTTTCAGTGGAATACGTTCTATAAATTCTCTATTTGATCATAATAGTGAATTCTAACTGGTAGAATTGAAACTAAACTCTTGGAAAATCTTGAAACAAACTCGTCATACAGTGAAAAATAATCATAAAGCTAAGAATCAGATGGTATCTTTCACTTTCTGTAAAAACATTTTTTGTTACTTGCAACGTTTTTCCGTTGACCCATTCAATTATCCTTTATGAACGAATAATTAAAGTCGATGAACATTATTTTTACATTGACAAAAAACTATCGCTTATTGAAGTTAAATAGTTCCAGGAAAGTCACAAACATCGTCATGAGTTACCAGGTAGATTTTTGAACGACAAGTTTTATGTAAGTCGGTTAAGGGATGTGTAATAATTTCTTCCTGAAAAATCGTATGAAACTGTTATTTAAGTAAGATATTTGTAGATGTTTAGTATCGCACCAGTTTAAATTTTCCGCGCCCGTAGATTGTTCTAGAATAACGATCTCCCGCTCATGTAAGGTTTATTGATATTGTATCGATCCAAGCACTATTTTTCTTCGTGGATGTATGTAGTCCGGCCCTCACGTGACTCGATTTCCTCCAATAGAAAAATTCCCCTTTTCCTAATCCCATCGCCATGTTGGCATCTTGCCTCGCTCCTTTCTCACTCGTGTGCTATCGTCCGAACGGGTCAGCCGTGTGTTGCAAGTTCGGGTAACCGACGCTATGTTCCCGAATACCGATGTCTTTTACAATTAACGTCCGACGCATTCTATCGCTTTTGTCGCCGTCTAAACATAACTATTCGGCCCCAGTCTATGCAACTAACGTGTAATTTGTATTGTTATTCAAATCAAATTCTTGAAGTGTGTGCGATTAACGAAACTGATGCAACTGTTCTGCCTCGTGCATTACCTTTTCCGATCATGTCTCCACGCTGCAATTACTAGTATAGTCAGTGATTTGTGTGACCTTATTAACGTGCTTTACAGTGACTTTAGTGCTTCAATATTTGCAAATATCAACGAACATTCTAGTGTGCTGCACCGCAGTTTTCCTTCATCTCATCAACCTGGGCAATCAGCGTACACGGATCAGAGTGAGTACCTCAATATTCATAGTTTTTGCAGCCTTATTTATCCTATATGTGTTCCTGTCGAATCCTTTTCCATTTACCCCTTTTTTCAAGTTACGTGCATTAGCCTAGCCCTTGCTACGAAACAGGGCCGCGTCTTCAGTATCCGGGTGATATTAGATTTCACCATTTTAACGATTGAAGCGGAATGTAGGGGCCATAATACCATTTAGCTACCGCATTCAACAGTAGATCAAGCAGTTACTTACATAAGAAGGAGTAATATACCTTTAAAAACAATACTGTTCGTATAATATGAATAGTTTAATATTTACAGTATTACAAATTGAAACCAAAATTTGAAAAGTAAAAAATCTGGTGTGAAACACTCACACAACTTTCTCTTGCCAGCGCAAATAATTAACAATAAACCTAACATTAGTAATAAAACATTAGAAATAAACAAAAAACTAACCTCAATAAACATAACCTAATTTTAATGATATAATATGAAAAAGACGCAAAATGAAAATCGATCTCAGTTTGCATTAAAAATACGGAAAATCACTCTTCCACGCTAAACTAAAATCTGTAGAGAAAAAATGCTTTAAATAAAAGTTGTAGATCTTTTAATTTTCTATAAATTTGATTATATACACTTTTGTCATAAAATGCATACTAAGGCCGAAATCTTAAAAAAATCGATTTTTCACACGTTTTCGTGAGAAAAAACAGAAAATCGCTTATTACCGCTAAACTAAGCGTTATACAAAAAACTTTTTGAAACAAAAGTTGTAGAATTTTAAATTCTCTACAACTTTAATTATAGTATATATTTTTACGTTAAAATGCATATTAACGCCGCAATCTTAAAAAACACTTTTCACGTAAAAACAGCCTCACCAAGAATTTCAGCAAACATGGCCCCTACCATATTTTGTTGAGAATAAAAACTTGAGTAAACCAGGCGATTTTTAAAAAAATCGTAGGACCAGTTTTTGAGAAAATCGCAAAAAAGTGAAAAATTACACGAAGAAACTGCTACTTCCGGTTGACCGATTTTGATAAAAATGTTCGTGTCGGGTCCGGTGGTGGTATGTAACTTACGTTTCAAGTTTCAAGTTTGTACGATGTTCCGTTCTTGAGATATTTTGTACACACACACACACACAGACCAATCGCTAAAAACATGTTTTTTTTGGTTCAGGGGGTCTGAAAACGTGTAGATCCGGTGAAGAGTGTATTTGTTAAAATCGACATGAAAACAATACTTTCCTTCCTATATATTCATATAGGCAAGAGAAAGTGAAACAGAATTTAAGTTACTGAACAAAATATTCTGTTAGATGACTCCGGTTTTACTGTATAATGGTAATAGTAAACCGATAGCCAATATTATTAGATTTACAACTTACTTAGATCGGCATAAGTTTTTTGGTAATCTAAAAAAACTGCACGAATAGAAAAACCTAAATATTTGCGCAGGGCCTACGTTGATTTTTTAATCCTTGTTCAAAAAATTGAAAATTATTATATTTTTTCTTGTTAGCAATTTTTTAACTGCTTTAACCAATTAAATTTACTCATTAAAACAGTTATAACTATTTTTGCGTTTCAGTCAGCTTAAAATTAGGACAAACACGCATGTTATTACTAAAACACATTTCCTTTTCTAGCCTTATTATTAATTAAAAGGGTAGTTGTTTAACATCGCAATTTAATTAATTAATTCGTATTTTGTGCATAACAGACAGGTGGAGTATTAAATTAATTGAACACGATCTGCTAGTTCCAGGGCTACAATAATAGTTATGTTTCTTAATACATTTTTGTTCGTTTTTTTCTTTTTGTTTAACGTCCGACTGTTCTGCAATTACTGCTACCGTAGACTGTGAAGGATGAAGAATGAACTGATTTTTTGTAACGTATAAAAATATGCCTTGCCTGAATGGGAATCGAACCCAAAACTGCATGATTAAAGGCGAGCACGTTACAAACTACGCCAATGTGACCGGCTTCTTAATGGTCAGCCAATTATATGATTGAGAATTTTAAGAACAAGAGGTAAATGTGTAAAAGACACTAGTCAGAGTTATCTCCTCTGAGAGTAATGAATTTCATTATACAGCCATACCCTGTGGTGAATGAAGTGAAGGGTCATTTGCAGGGTGAAAAGTAGATGATTTTCAGAGAGCCTAGCATGCTGATAAGCATACTTTTTCACTCGGTGAGGAAGACAATGGTAAACCACCTCACTCCTCATTTTACGTAGGAAAGCTAAAGGTTCAAACCAGCCTTTCGACTGATGAACTAAACAACAACAATTCCGTATTACATTATTATAAATGACAAAAATGTAGATACTTTTGGTGATTTTTTTTTATATCTCATGCATTATTTTAATTTATTTTTCCATGAAATTGATGATGCTACTGTACCTACTTAACCGATACTATTAGTTCTTAAATTCTTAATAGTTAAATTAAGTCCTAATTTAGTTAATTCAAAATTAATTAATTAAGTTCTTAATTAATTAATTAATTCTTAAATTCTTAATTCTCGATAAGGTATAAAGTATGAATGATAATGAAATTTTTCTGTGCCGTATTGGTTAGCGTGATAGACTGTAAAGTGGAAAGTCCCAGGTTTGATTTCCAAAAATTTAAACAAGTTCAAACCCACTGTTTTATAACACAAAGTTTTAATTAATAATGAAGATGTTGCTACTACTTTAATTAGCAATAATAAGGCCGGAATCTTTAAAAAAACATCGATTTTTTCACACGTTTTCGTGATAAAAAAACAGAAAATCGCTAATTACCGCTAAACTAAGCGTTATACAAAAAAAAGTTTGAAATAAAAGTTGTAGGGTTTTTAGTTCTCTACAACTTTTATTATATAAATTTTTGCGCTAAATGCAAATTAAAGCTGCAATCGTAAAAAAACAATTGTTTTACGTGAAAACGGCCTCACCAAGAATTTCAGTAATAATGGCGCCTACCCTATCTTGTAGAGCATAAAATATTTAGTAAACCAGGCGATTTTTAAAAAAATCGTAGGACCAGTTTTTGAGAAAATTGCAAAAAAGTGAAAAAATTACACGAATAAACTACTACTTCCGGTTGACCGATTTTGATGAAAATGTTCGTGTCGAGTCCGGTAGTGGTAGGCTATGTAACTTAAGTTTCAAGTTCGTACGTTGTTTCGTTCTTGAGATATTCTGTTCACACACACACACACAGAGAGAGACACAGACCAATCGCTAAAAACATGTTTTTTGGGTTCAGGGAGACTGAAAACGTGTAGATCCGGTGAAAACTCGATTTCATAAAATCGACATGAAAACAATACTTCCTTCCTATATATTCATATAGGCAGGAGAAAGTAAAAAATTAATGTTAAGACGTCTAAAATTAATATTATGAAGTCTAAAATAGATAACAACAATTGTGGTCAAGTAAGTCCGTTAATACTATTATTTTCCTGAAATTTTCATATAAAATTTAGCAAAGTTATTTACTAAATGCGTCAAGTATCATTCTCTACATAAACTTTTAACGTGGTACTGTACAATTAACTCAATACAAGAATATTATTCAAGTAGATAATGGTATACGTTAATAAAAAACGACTGTTTTTTACTTTCTCTTACTCAATATGAAATTTATTGAAGAAGAGTTATACTTTCGTGTCAATTTTCGAAATCAAACTTTTACCGGAAATACACATTTTCAGGATTCCTGAGCTCAAAAACCATGTTTTCCGATTGGTAACTTGTGTATGTGTGTGTGTGTGTGTGTGTGTGTGTGTGTGTGTGTGTGCGTGTGCGTGTGCGTGAACAAAATAATTCAAAAACGGAAAATTACGAATTTGAAACTTAGAACAAATTATTTAGGTTTACTTACAAATATTTTACGAACATTTACACGAAAATCGGTCAAACGGAAGTAGTAGTTCATTCATGAAATTTTTCACTTTTTGCAAGTTATTTTTACAAAAATCTCCTAAAATTTTGATTAAAATTGCCTAATTTACTACATTTTTGGGCTCTGCACGACTTGGTAAGCGGCATGCTTGAAATTCATAAGAAAATCGTAACGGGATATGTTCTCATAGTAAAAGATGTCTTTTTTAAGATCGTGGTCTTAATATGCATTTCAGCGCAAAAATGAAATAATCAAAATAATAGAAAATTAAAATGTTACAGGTTTGAATTTAAGCGCTGAAACTGTTCCATTAAACTAAAAGTAAGCCACAAAATATCTAATAAATAATACAGAGTAATTTATTAACGTTAATTCAAATGTATTCGCATTTAAATTTGAGTAGACGTACACAAATAAATAAAAATAACGCGGAAATATTTTGATATGAAGCCCACCGCAAAAGAATGTAAGAACCAGTCAATATCATAGAACAAGCAACAAAGTTATCGATTCAGGCAGTGACGGTTGATAGAGAACACTATCTTAACTCATGTAATGTTTTGTGGTGCTCGTATAAGAGTACATCGAAAATAAAATGTAATTTTATTGATTCCCCTGCCGTAATCGTAACTTGTTGTAGTAATGTTATTATAGTTATATAGTCGCAGTTTTGTGTATTGTGAAGCCCTTATGAAACCAGTAAATTTTTGTTTATATCCCAACAACGTTATCACAATGAATCATTTACGTTGTAAATATCACACTTCACATCTTTTTTTAAACTATAGTATAAAAATAATTATTATATATTTCACTAGATACGCTGAATAGGTTAAAACATAACTGAAACATTTATGTGAAATATATTTTTTTTAAATGAATTTACAAAGCTAGGTTAACTAAACTAATAGTAATTAACTACTTCAAGTAATTATTTTAAAATCATAAAATGTAAATAAATACCTTGAAATGCTGCTTCAAATTGTGGTTTTTCTACAATTTCATTGAGAATACAGTTGACAGAAAAAGGGATGATCGTAAAATAAAGTATAACTGTCCAAAGTGGAACCATGTTTATCACACAAAACCACAACAGATCACAAAACACTCAAATAACGAATCGGGGGTAACCACATGTCTTGACGGGTCATGAAATCCTTCTACTACATTAACAGTTGGCGGGATTGTAGGGGGAGTAACAGAGAGGGTTGCTAAATGGGGTTAACGATCGGAACACTTCGTTTATGTATCGAATAAATAATAAACGATTAACCTCTTAAAAAATGGACAACACTATTTTTTATTTAAAACACAATATTTTTGTACTTATTCACGAAACTATTCACTCATACGGAGAAAGGCTGGTGACATGTAATAAAAAGAAATAAAACTATCTTTAAAAAACCGGCGGTACAATAACGTAACGAGCTCTTCGAGCTTACACTACAGCCATTGCAGACGACACAAACTGTACACTGATGAATACCGAATCCTGCCGGTAGAGCGCTCTGCTGCTCCTTCGATCGAACATCGTTCACACATTTTCCCCGATGCACAACGCTCGCTATCTATCGTCTTTGACAATAACCGAATTGTGTGTAATGTGGCAGCACATACAAACATCGCAGGCGGAGGTTACAGACTCAGTGTTCCCCCTGCGCAAAAATATGTAGGGGCGTTTTACTAAATAGCGTATAGTATCATAATAGTTGTAACTATAGGTAGGCCCTTAGTAATGACCATTTTATTAACACCGAAGACCACGGATAGTCTCTTCAAAATCATTGCAGAAAGTTGTTTTATTGAAATGTATTAAAAAACCTACGTGAGACATTAATAAATGTTTTAAGTCAAACCGTACTATTTGTACCGACAATTTAACTGTCTCTTTATGCTCATTCATTGAATTAATTTCGCATAAAGTTAAAATATTTACTTTATGTTAGTTAAAATATATTATTGTAAAGTAGTTATAGTTATAAAATAAAAATTATAATATTTTTTTTTCTCTCTATTACAAAATATACTAACATAATCTTAAAGTTTTTAAAGAATTTCTATTATTATTAAAATTAAAATATAATATTGATATTATATGTAAAATTTAATTGAATTTATCTATTTTATATCTTTTTTAATTCTTTTTAACGCAATCTTTGTAACCTGTTTAACTGTAGTTTATAGTAACCTGTTTAACTTAGTAATTTTATAGTAGTTATAAGTATTTAAGTGAATTAATGTTTTTGTTCTGTATACTCCTATGCACGGACAGAACTCTTTGTGAAGAAGAGTTTTTGCGTACAAGTATATTTAGTTGAAAATATTGTACATAGCTAAGTATAGTCTAGCCATGAATTGTAATTTTAATGTAGCTATATTTTACTAAAAATAAGTAAATAAATTTGTTACGCTTAAATTAAAAAAGGGCTGTTTAAGCTTTTTGTAAGTTTTGTTGGTTATCACTTTGTAAAAATGCAGTCCTCACTGATTCACAGCAATAAAAATATATTTTCCATACCCAGTGGCGAACACAGGAATTTTCTTTGAGGAAGTCAGACGTACCGGTGGGTACAGTATACACTCCGAGGTAAATGGAGGCTTCGGGGGTCCTCTCCCGAAAAAAGTTGAAAATTAAATATCTGTAAATTATATTTTACATCATTCTGGAACCTACGTTTAAGCGATTTGTGCGGGAAATCATCTGCAGTTTTTCAAAATACCCCCCCAGGTGAGTGGATCCTTCCTAAAGTTAAAAAAAATACTCTTTTTAATAAATATCTGACCCTTAAAATTATTCTCTATAGGTCTTCAATGATGAGCTCAGCATAGTTAAGAGGCTTCTGGCTTGGTCTTGGAACTCTATGATTTCAGAGATGATCTTTAGCATTGCCCCAAGGCAAAGCCTATGCTATTTTAATTTAACAGCTGAGTGCAATGTCAGCTGTGTACAGCTCCATGCAAGCACCAGATTAATAAAACACCCGGTTCTTCCCTGGAAAAAACCATTGCTGACACAATATAATGAAACGACTGCTGTCACCACACTAATGCTTGACTGGAACATTTCAACTGTGTTAGATAGTTGGCCTTGAGTACACTGTTGCCAACAAACCGATTGGGGGACAGAAAATTTACCGATGTATTACTTCTATCTTCTTATAATCAGGGTTGCGTCCTTAACTTTTGCACTGGAAATCTATTACTGATTCCTACCTACTAAAAAGTTTATGATAAAATAGAATAAGAGGATTATGGACATATTAAATTTTCTATACATAAATCTGTTACGGACATATCTATAAGAGTCATTTACAATTGGAGAAAAATAAAGCAATAAGAAAATACAATCCTTCTCATGATAAACAAGTTTATTACTCATACCATACATTTTTTTAAGCAGGTTAAGGTACATATTTTAATTAGCAAAAAATTCTTGTCATCTTCTGAACCGAATTGTTCCATCACAAACCGAGTGGTACACAAAAGAACATAAAAAGTGGTACACAAAAGAACTCGTAATTAATGTGATTAATTAACAGGAAAATATGATTCCCAAAGTCGCATTCTATCAGGAAATGGTAAACCATCTTTCATTGTCAACTGTTTATCAATATCTAAATACTTCTCATTGTCAATCATGAGCGGTGTCCAATTAACTGAACTACTATCTGGTGTTGGATTCCTGTGAATAGAAAAAAAAATCAGAAAATAATTTATATTGATTAATATAAATACAGTATAGTCTGGAAACTCAACCTTCGGTAACTTCACAGTCTGTTTCTCGATGGCTTTACCATAATTAACTTGGCAGTACAAACCTACAAGATTATTGAAAAATTGAGTTTCCAGAAATTAAAAAAGAGAAACAGATAACAGATAGCTCTAAAGAATTTATCGACCTGGTAAAGAGAATTCCAGGATGTGAAAAAGCTTAAAAGGTTGATGTTGGGAAATGGATAAATTAAGGTAAAGCCAGTAAACCTTTGACGTATGATGAAGTTACAACAACTGTAAAAGTAGAGGAGGATAATCAGAAGGAGGACCTGATGAAGATGTAGTGAAGAGTAAAAAAATGAGAAGACAACCATAGTGAGGGTTTAAAAGCCATCAATGGAGCACTTAAATACTCACAGTATCATGAATTGTTGTATTATTATAAATTTTAATTATTAAAATATTTAATTGCTTACCCAGTTGTTGCAAAATTTTTCCAAAATGATGTTTCTATTTTAACCATAAATGCTTCTGGATCAGTTTCATTAAATTCTGGAAATATTCTGGATATGTAGAATAAGTATATTAAGTCATCATGATGAACAGGTCCTGAAAATAACACAATGGGTAATCAGAATTGAAGGGTGCAGGGGAAAAACGATGAGGGTCCACAATTGATTATTTTTCAGAAAATGAAAAGCTAAGTTTTATGTCTTCTAGACGAATAAAACTCAATGCAAACAATTTTCAATGGCAAGATACAGTAGCTGCGTGGACTCTCATCATTATACCCCTGTACCATGAATCTTTCACTGTATTTTTTGAAGGACTGTCAGCGTTTTTCCCCTGCTAGTACTTAATATAGTAAAATATAAACCTATAGCAACAGAATGGCATTATTATATTAAAAACAAAAACGGATTCTCATCGTTTTCCCCTGGACCCTTCAATTATAAGGAATTACTTTTTTTTTTGTCATCAGTCTCTCGACTGGTTTGATGCAGTTCTCCAAGCTGTTCTATCTTGCGCAATTCGTTTCATATCTACATACCTGTAACACCCTACATCTTTCGTAATTTGCTTTATATATTCTAATCTTTGCCTCCCTCTACAATTTACTCCCTCAATGTTACCCTCCATTATTGATAGCCCAATACCTGGATGTCTTAGGATATGCCCCACTAGCCTATCCCTTCTTTTGGTAAGATGCTTCCATATACTTCTTTTTTCATCCACTCGCCTAAGAACCTCTAAATTACTTATTTTGTCCACCCACCTAATCTTCAACATTTTCCTATAACACCACATTTCAAAAGCTTCTATCCTCTTCCGTTCTACAGCCCCTATCACCCACGTTTCACTTCCGTATAATGCTACACTCCAAACATAATGTTTTAAGAAATTTTTCCTAATCTGTAAATCAATGTTTGTAGTCAGTAAGCTGTTTTTCATTTCAAAGGCTTTTCTAGCTTGAGCAATTTTACTCTTGATATCACTTGTGCTTCTACCATCCTTTGTTATTTTACTCCCTAGATAGCAGAATTCCCCAACTTCCTCTATGTTTTCGTTGCCTACTTTTAAATTTCCCATCTCTTCTAAACCACTCTTGCTGCTGCATAACACTTTCGTTTTGTTCTTATTAATTTTCATGAAGTAATCCTTCCTCAAGATCTCATCCATTCCATTTAAGGCATCCTCTAGTTCATTCTTTGCCTCGGCTAATACTACTATATCATCGGCGAATCTCAGCATTTTTATTGTCTCTCCTTGAATTTTTATTCCTGCGTCAAATTTCTCCTTCACTTCATTTATAGCCTCTTCTATATACAAGTTAAAAAGTAGTGGTGACAAAGAACAACCTTGTCATACACCTTTTCTTACAGCAGCCTCTTTTTCGTACCCCTCGATTCTCAAAACAGCCGTTTGATTCTTATACAGACTGCAGATAACTTTCCTTTCTTTGTATTTAATTCCTAGCCTTTTCAAAGTTTTAAACATTTTACTCCAGTCCAGATTGTCAAATGCTTTCTCTAAATCTACAAATGCCATAAAAGTAGTTTTATTTTTCTGTATCCTTTTCTCAATAATCAGACTCACATTCTCCTTCCCATTAGAGTTCCCATTCTCCTTCTAAATCCAAATTGGTCATCGTCCAATACTTCTTCTACTCAGTGTTCTATTCTCCTGTATATAATTCTTGTCAGTATCTTAGATGCATGGCATGTTAGGCTGATAGTTCTGTAATGTTCACACTTCTCCGCTCCTGACTGTTTTGGTATTGGAATCATAATATTTTTTTTAAAGTCCGATGGTACCTCTCCACTCTCATAAATTCTGCACACAAGTTTGTATAATTTGTTTTGAGCAACTTCGCCACATCGTAATAATAATTCCGATGGTATGTTATCTATTCCTGGTGTCTTATTCATATTCATATCCTTAAGTGCCCGATCGAATTCTTCTCGTAGTATAGGGTCCCCTCTTTGATCTTCTTCAACATCAGTTTCTTGTTCTATCGCATCATATTCTAATTCTTTTCCCCTGTAGAGTTGGTTTACGTATTCCTTCCATCTTTCAGCTCTCTCTTGGCCATTCAACAATGGTTTGCCACCTGCGCTTTGTAAATTAACAGCTTTCATCTTTCGTTCTCCAAAGTTTTCCCTTATTTTTCTGTAAGCTGCGTCCACTTTACCAACTGCCATTTTACTTTCAATGTCCGTACATTTCGCTCTGATCCATTCTTCCTTCGCTTTCTTACACCTTTTGTTTATGGTATTTCTCAAGTAGCAATATTGCCTTTTACCTCTCTCGTCCTTTGCGTTTTTATATTTTCTTCGCTCATCCATCAGTTCTAAAATATCATTAGTAATCCACGGTTTCCTACCTCTTCTTTTAGTATGTCCTAACCATTCTTCCGCTGCTTTCACTACCACCTCCTTGAAGTTTATCCACTCCTCCTCTACACTTCCTGTGTCATTACCTCTTTCTTCTATCCCTTTTTGAATACTCTCCTGGAAACCTACCTGGTTGTCTTGTTCTCTTAGTTTGTCTACATCCCACCTAGCATTTCCCTTTCCCTTCTTCAGTTATTTAAGTTTAAGCCTGCTATCCATTACTACTAAGTTATGATCACTCCCTATGTCTGCACCTGGATAGGCTTTACAGTTCATAATCTGGTTTCTGAATCTTTGTCTAACCATTATGTAATCTATTTGGTATCTTCCCTTGTCACCTGGCATCATCCAAGCGTATAACCTCCTTTTGTGATTCTTAAAAAGTGTATTGCCTATCACTAAATTATATTTGGAGCAGAAATCTACCAGCCGACTTCCTCTGTCATTTCTCTTCCCTAGACCATATTCTCCGACTGCCTTTCCTTCTTTTCCTTCTCCAACTACTGAATTCCAGTCTCCCATAACTATCAAATTTTCATCACCCTTGACATATTTTATTACTTCATCTAATTCCTCATATACTTGTTCTATTTCTTCCTCTCTGTGTGAAGACGTAGGCATGTAGACC
Source organism: Catonia carolina (assembly GCA_035578175.1). Classification (NCBI taxonomy): domain Eukaryota; kingdom Metazoa; phylum Arthropoda; class Insecta; order Hemiptera; family Achilidae; genus Catonia; species Catonia carolina. The sequence continues at coordinate 435,606,860 of JAQMRL010000001.1, read as the reverse complement.
TGCACTATAGTGGTAGACTTTGGTTTCGTATCTACTCTAACCATGATAATCCTATCACTACACTGCTTATAGTAAGTCACTCTTTGTCCAATTTTTTTATTCATTACTAGACCCACTCCACCCTGCCCTCCGATGGCTTTAGTGTTAATAACCCTATAATCCCCTGACCAAAAGTCTTGATCATCATCCCAGCGTACCTCACCAATGCCTACAATATCTAACTTCAACCTATCCATTTCCCTTTTTAAATTCTCTAACCTACCAGTTTGTTTTAAACTCCTAACATTCCATGTTCCAACTCACAGAATTTCAGAAACTTTTATTTTTTTGATGAAGTCCCCTCTGATAGTCCTCGCCTGGAGATCCGAATGGAGGACTAGTTTATCTCCGGAATGTTTTACCAGAGAGGACGCCATCATAAATTTTTCATATTTTGAAGTTCTCGAAGTTCTTGAAGATCTGCATATACTAAGTAAGCCTAACCAGAATCATACATGAAGGAGTTTCCTTACGATAATTCTAGTCAGACAGAAAAAGCTGTAGTTTACTGTTGCTTTCAGCTTTTTGGTTGGCAGACTGAGTGCCCCAAGCCACCGTCTGCCAGGGTGGAATGGGCAGCCCTTCCAGTTCCGTTCACCATGAGCCGGTTATCGTGCTGATGAGCGGTCACATGGTTACTAACAGGCCACACAACGTGAATGTATGGATAGGACACTAGCCTTCTATCCCGGCTGGTTCCCTTAAGCCTTTTGTAAAAGGAATTAAGGGGTCTCCTTCCAGTTAACGACAGAAGCCCTTTATAGCCCTATAAAGGAATTACTAATGAGTCCAAATCAGCAATCTAAAAAATTGTTTTGAGACGTGCATCAACTTAATGGCTTCAACTTAATAGTAATTCAGCAGTAAATGTCATAAATAATTTTTATGGTTCCCACTACAAAATCATAAATCTAAAATAATTTCACAAATTGTTATGTAAATTTTATTAAAAAATTTATGTACTGCTACAAAACTAATAATATTAACACTTTGCAGACTAATGACGGATATATCCATCAAAAAATCTTTCCCAAGGTCATTTCACGAATATATCCGCATATGGTTTTGAATAGTTATTTTCATTTAGCCTATAATATCTTTAATAAGATTTGAACCACAAAACCTATGTCTCTATATCAGCCGTCAAACCACACAGCAGTGACTTTACCACTACATGAACTCTGTGGGTTAACGTTTAAAAATAAAGCAAAAATCAATATTTCATTAAATGAATATAAAGAAGCTTCTACAGGAGCCAGGGCAACATTTTATCAAGCACCACAGATTTATGAATCTATTTCTGAAAATTATAAAAATGGTTGTTTAACCCTAGAGCCGGCAATCGTCGATTTTGAGACGATGTTACGCTTTTTGAACCGGTCGCATCGCAAAATCGGATTTGCTTCATAGCATTGAAATGTTGTCATTTTAGTTTTTAATTCATCTACAGACAGCGTCGCTGTTTTGTACAATAGTTTAGTAATGTATAAAGTAAATTTTTACGTATAATACAATAGTTATAGTTGTACATTCTGCCTGTGTTTCTCTGTTGAAATAACGCTATCCTAGAGCTGAATTTGGTTATTTCTTAATTTACATGATGTGTTTTTGTATATATTGTCTTCAGTTTTGAACAAAGAATCTTTTTTTTTTGTTTTATTTTGAAATAAACATTACAAGTAACGATTCATATGTAATGAATTTTGAAAGTAGAGCAATAGAAAGTTTTAAACAGTAGTGTCACCTGAAATTTTAGAAAAATATTTGCCTAAAAATTATTTTCAAATAGCTTCAGCATTCCTAATTGTCAGATAAAAATTTCAATAATGTATTTATTCTATTTTTCTAAGTTTTCTTGTTACTTTGATATGTCACGTGATAAGGTTTGTGATTTATAGCAAATTTTTAATGATTTCTTTACGGTTCGGTGACCCATATGCTAGAAATTCTCTGCCGGTTTTGAAAAATATTATTGCCGGCTATATGGTTAAAATGAATTTATTATAAATCATTTAAAAGTTCTGTAGATAGAAAAATAAAGGAACCATTTTTACTGTAGATGTTTGCTGAAAGTAATTCTGTTATTCGGTTAATAAAATTAAAAATTAATCCTTGGAATAGACTTACCAAATGAATGATTAGCATTTATCTCATGTCCATAACGTCCTTTGTAACTTAATTTATAAAAATATACTGGTTTCTTGTTGTAACGTGCTAGTAATTTTGCAGTTGTGTATTCCCCATATATGATTGAAAAATCTGAATACCACTGAAAAATAGATCATTTTTATTTATTTAGCTTTCAAAACCAAATTTATAAAGTTAATATAACTTCACACGGATAATAGGTAAATAAAAACTAATTTTCATTGCCTCGTACAATGAAATACATTTTTGTTTCATCTAAGGTCAAAACTTGTGTCAATAGATTGGATCTCACAGGAAAGTAAAAGAAAATATACGGAGTTTATTTTTTGCAGATAACTTGGTTATATGGAGAACAACAGAGGAGAAAGAGGAAAAGGTACTTGGGTAGTGGAATATAAAGATTGTCAAACATGTTTTGGATATCAGTGAGCAAACAAAGTATATCAGACATAAAATACATAAATACATAAAATACAGAGACATAAAATACATAAATATATAAAATACAGAGACATAAAATACATAAAATACAGAGACATAAAATACATAAATACATAAAATACAGAGACATAAAATACATAAAGTACAGAGATATAAAATACGGCTTAATGGTAGGGCCCTGGGTAAGTAAAAGAACTCTCATATTAAGCAAATCTTGTTCTCATCAGATGAAAAAAAGGAAAAGGAGTTAAGTGTAAAAGGTAACAAAAGCAAGCAGTTTGAGAAGCTTAGTCTGTCTGGGTTACTGAGAAACATGGACAGCAAAAGATAAGCAGAGTAGAATTTAAGTGGAAAAATAGAAGTGGCATAGCCCAAACGCATACAGTAAAACCTACATACACACATTATAACTTACTTTTGTTATTATCATAATCAATATGTAAAAATAAATACAAATTGACAGAAATAAGTATGAAATTCAATTTGGATGTATTCAAAAATTAATACTGATAAAATATTTTCTATCATATCCTCCTTGAATGGAACTGCAAAAACTGGGAAAACTTTTTAATTAATTATAGCAATTACCACTGACAAAAAATTATTTATTTTTCTTACCTGCCCAAGCTCGATTATGGAATCTTTACTGATTGGTTTATTTCCTAAATAAAACTGTTTGAAAGTGCTGGTAATATTTTCAGCTCGTTCAGGTGATTCATCGGCATATCCAAACAGAGATGGAGCTAAAGAGTTAAAATTATTTATCAAATTTTCTCTCATTGTGTCATTTTCCAAAACATCTGAAAATGAGCAAAATAAAAATTACTCTTATGCATAACAACATTGCTATTGATGTAATCCTTGAGAGAAAAATTACTTTTCTGTTCCGGTACGTAGCCAGGGGGGGCTTGTTGGCTTCAGGCCCCAACCAGACAGAAAATTCAGATTTCATACCAGAATAATATGCCATGGATCCCTGGTTCGATTCACCAGACTCAGCTTCCCCATAAAAAATTTCCAAACTCACCCTCCCCAAAACAAAATCTTGGCTACGTGCCCACTTTTGTTATTATTTAGGTACAAACAATCATATCCTTTAATCATTCTTCAATACAGAAAAAACCAACTGATATAAATTACGAAACACTGTAAATTTCAAAATAAAATAATTACTATAAGAATGAAACAATACAATCTAAAGCTATAAACAACTACACAAGAATAGAATTGATTGTTATCAAGTTCTCTTAATACAAAAAATAATAAAAATGTTGTAACTTACATCGACTCCATCCCACAAATTCTAACTCAGTTATTCCAGTAACAACTGGAACATGATGAAATTGTTTTCTTTTTATTAAAGTTGCAGGATCATCAATAATAAATCTTTCTTCTCCATTTCCTAAATCTGGCTCAATAACTGGACCAAATACTACCATTGGAATACCTCCTAAAACCTAACATACAATGCAAAATACTTTATTAAATTATGTACGGGATAGAAAAATATCTAAAAAAATTTTTCTTCCATAAATTTTTGTTTATGGCATGGAAACTTGCTGGCTGCAAAGAACGAATACCTATCAAGAAAGATTTCCCAATAGAAGGATTCCAAATCTGTACATATTTACTTCATTTTTCCAATGTTTACATTCAACAGGTTCTTTTCCTTCATGTCTTGTCATGTCAATTGAATGACAAGAAGAATGTCTTATCCCTGACAAGGAGGATGTAGAACAGCAAACTCAACATAGCCCAGGGGATAAGTACAGAACAAATTTCAAATTGCAATGGTTTACCACAGAGTACTTAACAAAGAAAATCTCTACCCATTCCACTTTCAAAATTTGATCAGAAGGTTCAAAATTTAATCCCTGGTGACTTTGCACTGCTTATAAATTTTTGTCATTGACTTCAAGAGAACCGTCATAAAGTAAGTTCTATTGTATTTACTGATGAGCCAACATTTACAAGATATGGAATTCGGAATTTTCCAAATGTTTGATCCATTAGATCATTTATACTGTGTGCCGGCCGCATTGGTGTAGTCGGTAACGTGCTCGCCTCTCATCATGCGGTCTTGGGTTCGAATCCCATTCAGGCACAGCATATTTGCATACGTTACAAAAAATCATTTCATCCTTCACCGTCTGCATTAGCAGTAATTGCAGAACAGTCGGACGTTAAACCATAAAAAAGAAAAATAAAAAAAAAATTATATCGTGTAGTATTTTCTTTTCTTTTGGTGCATCGCTGTTATACTGGTCAGCAACTGTCTTTGTTTTTCCACTTTCTTCTTGACTTCCTCAATGAATCTCAGTTTTTCTTTTTTTCAATGCTTTTTTTTAATATTTCTATTTCATATAATGAATTAATATAATAATTTCACTAACCTTCTTTTTAAACTGTGTCACCTTTATTTTATTCCTACTTACACGTGTTTCGGTGGATCCACCATCATCAGAGTAAATGAAAAATTGAAACTAAAAATTTTTTTCATTTATTTAAAATTTACAGAAGATGATACATCTTCAGTCACTTGTATAAAACTGATTTAAAATTAATTTATTTTAATTTATCCCTTCTCATATTTACTGTAGATAGCAGCAGCAGTCAATATCACTTCATCATTCCTAAATTTTATCTGTTCATTCAAAATGTCCTGCTTTTGCTCTTTTAAATATTTATAAATATGGAACATCTCATATTTTTCAATTTTATTTTTATTCTCTATATTACATTGTTCTATTATATTGAAATGTTCATCTATTTTACCAAATTTATGTTTTTCTTCTTTTATATGATTGGTATAGTTAGATATAATGTAGTCACATTTCAGTGCTTTTTTATGTTCATTATACCTCACTTGAAAATTATGACTAGTTTTATACAAGTGACTGAAGATGTATCATCTTCTGTAAATTTTAAATAAATGAAAAAAATTTTTAGTTTCAATTTTTCATTTACTCTGATGATGGTGGATCCACCGAAACACGTGTAAGTAGGAATAAAATAAAGGTGACGCAGTTTAAAAAGAAGGTTAGTGAAATTATTATATTAATTCATTATATGAAATAGAAATATTTCAAACTGCAGGAGGCATTATAAAGATTTATTTTTTTTAATATATCACAAACCAGATCTTACCCTTTAGTCTCTCCCTTCTACTATTCTGTACTGTACTGCCATCGTTAAAAATGGGTAAAAGTAATATCTATGAATAGAAAAAATAAAAAACCGAAATGAATAACTACTCACTCTCATCTCATTAAACTTGTTGTTTATTTCTTTGGCAGGAACATTTCTCAAACAGTCAATCATAACTGTATTTGAAACAGTAGAACAGTTAAACAATGTGGCTAATTTCTTAGCATATGATAAAGGATCCTTTGTTATAACCCAGCTTGATGTTACACCAGCACTCATTGCAATTACACCGTGAAATAAACCTGGAACACAAAATAACTTTTTTATTATTAATGACTGAGGTGTATTACTTTTAATTTTTAACTTACTTACTTTACTTTAAGGTGGGGGTCCTAAAGAGTTACTCCATATCCCGCATCTCAAACGCCATAATCGCCCGTCTCGCCAGTCACCCTTCTCCAAGTTTTTTACTTCCATTGCCTGCATGACACCACCCCACCACGTTTTCTAAGGCCTCCCTCTTTTCTGCCTCATCAGCGGACAATAATTCAAAGCCACTTGAATTATTGTTCGCTGATGAGGTGAACAATATTTCGCTGATGTGCTCATCTCTCATCATGCGGTCCTGGGTTCGAATCCCACTCAGGCACAGCATATTTTCATTTGTTGTTGTTTAGGTCATCAGCCAAAAGGCTGGTTTGAACCTGTAGAGGTTTTACTAAGTAAAACAAAGAGTGAGATGGTTTACCGGTGCCTTCCTCACTGAGTGAAAAAGTACACTTATCAGCATGCCAGGCCCTCTGAAAAGCATATATTTTCCACTCTGCAAATGAAACTTTCACTTCATTCACCACAGGGTCTGGCTGTATAATGAAATCCATTACTTTCAGACAAGATAACTCTGATTAGTGTCATTTACACCTCTACCTCTTCTGTTCTTAAATGATTCAGTCATTTAATTAGCTGTCCATGTGATAAGAAACAGAACTATTTATTTTAGCCCTGCAACTAACAGATTGAGTGTAAATAATTTGACACTCCACCTGTCTGTTATGGGCAAAATATTTTCATAAGTTACAGAAAATCATTTCCTCCTCATTACGCACAGTTACAACCCAATGTCGTCACTAATGACCTTGCAGTTGATGCAAAGTTAAATAAAATAAATAAATAAAAGCCACTTGAGGCCACCTGTCTTCATTCATCCATTGCACATGCCCATACCAAATCAACTGCCTACTCTCTATTCTTCCCACCTCAGTGACCTGCACATCCGCCATTCCCCTCACCAATTCATTTGATAGATGATCCAACCGAAGACCTCACAAGCTCTTCATAAAAAAACCCATTTGTTAACTCATATTCCAAATCATCGATTTTTCTTGTCTAAAATGACAATATAATACAATTTTATTGTAAGGTCTTCCTTCGAACATCAAATACTGATGTGAAGGGAAATCTTTTTTTACAGAAAAAAACATAGTGTTAAATTTAACAATTTGCAAGTAATTTTTTTTGAAGACATAGCTTCTACTTTCTGTGTCTAATCTAAATTCTCTAACTAGGACTTACTAAACAAGGTGCATCAAGCTGAAGTAGACATGGGTCAGAAACCAACATATTGAAAATAAAAAATATGATTTTCAGTTATCAATAATATGCCATGGCTTCCTTAGATATAAATTTCATCAAGAGGGTTAGCCATTTTATATATTTGAGAATTTAATATTTTTAACCAATTGCGTTAGAACATAGAGATTAAATAGAACAGAAACCTAAAGAAATAGAAGACTAAAATAGAATAGAATACACAGACCTTCATGTATGAGGCCACAGTATTTTATTGAGGTTTTGAGCTTGAAGTTATAACAGAGAATGATCAAATGCTATAACTGGTCAGTTCTGTTATACGTAATGCAGATTTGGATATGCGTGAATTTGATTCATGCCTTAAACCAAAAAGTAAATAAAGAAATTTGGCAGAAAGACCAGAGAAATATTAATTGTTTATTGTACAGTTCAACAAAAAACTATTGGACGACTGTTTGTTATTAATACTTCTGAAATTAATCAGAAATACCATACTTTTATTGAAACTTTAAAATTCCACTATAATAGTAGTTGTCCAGTAAAAAAGGTATTTTTAAGAAATATGTTAGTGAAACAGACCAGCGGGTTACAGGGGACATTTTGAAACTAAGATCTGCAGTCAGATATAGCTACTCAGAGTTTGAATCATATAGAGAACATTAATGAATAAAGGTACTACAAGATATTATGCCAAAAGAATTCAGAGGGCTAAATTCAAAAAAAGCTGCTGAAGTCCTTCATAAATCAACAATATTAAAGTCAGAAATATGGAAAACAATGAATAAGAATCGTGGGACAGTTAGTATCAAGAGCTTTATAGAGATACCAAAAATTGTGAATTATAATGAAGTTATGGATAGTGGATCAGAGATTCGTAAATGAATATTTTAACAAGTACCGTGCGTTCGGAAAGTCGCTGTGCACTGGAATTGTGACTATGGATTTATGAAAATATGTATAAAGAAATGACTAAGCATTTTGGAAAAAAATTTATTCAATACCTTAATTACATTGTTAAACCGTGATTACATTGTTTATAGAAGGTGTTCGAAATGACCTCCATTGGCATCAATACAGCATTGCACTCGTTTCATTTTGTTTGCAAACACCTTTCGCAACTGAAGAACAGTGATTCCTTGAATGTATGCCGTTATTGCGGCTTTAAGTTCGTCAATCGTGTGTGGTCTGTTCCGATACACAGTTTGTTTCGCCGCACCCCATAAAAAGAAATCGGGGGGAGTCAGATCAGGAGATCTTGCAGGCCACAAATTCTTTGAAATTATTCGTTCACCAAACACGTTGCGCAGGAAAGCCATTGAGATGTTAGATGTATGTGCTGTTGCCCCGTCTTGTTGGAACCAACCATTATTCATTTCCACTTGTGTTATTTGATGCGTAAAGTTCTCTAAAATATCAGAACAATAACCTTCACTATTGATTGTGTTTGCAAAAAAAATTGGTCCAACAATACGTGCTCTACTCACAGCAACCCAGACTCCAATTTTTGCTTCGTGTTAGGACTGTTCATGTAAAGCGCAAGGGTTAGTTGTCGACCATACTCGAGTATTTTGTGAACTTATATAATCACGGTTTAACAATGTAATTAAGGTATTGAATAAATTTTTTTCCAAAATGCTTAGTCATTTCTTTATACATATTTTCATAAATCCATAGTCACAATTCCAGTGCACAGCGACTTTCCGAACGCACGGCTTAAAATCTTGAACAGATTGTGGAAACAGAGAGATATTATGAAGCAAGGAAGAGAGCAAGGAAGTAAATCAATTTATGTTCAGCCCAGTTTCATACAAGGAATTAGAACCAGTTGATAGTTTAAAAAGTAAGAAAATGGTAGGGTTAGACGGGATAATAAAATAGACCAAAAATGCCAATAAGGTAACTAAAGGAAATTATTAGAATTTGCTGACAAAAATGTCACATCTCAATCTGTATTAGCTAAGAAGAAAAATACTGACAAAGAGAATATATTCAGTATTATAGATTTCCAAAACAGTAATTCCAAAATTTAATACACTGTTTAATTCAAACCCACCGAGTTGGTCTAGAGGTAAAGTCGTTGCCAAAATTAGCTGTTTAACAGCTGATTTTCGGAGACGAAGGTTCCTGGTTCAAATCCTAGTAAAGGTAGTTACTTTTATATGGATTTTAATACTAGATAGTGGTTGCCGGTGTACTTTGATGGTTGGGGTTCAATTAATCATACTCTCTCAGGAATGGTCGGCCTGGGTCTGTACAAGACTACACCTCATTTACACATCGTACGCATCATCCTCATCTCATTGGATCATGGGGTTGCTTATTGTTCTGAATTGAACAGATTACAACATACACATATTAGGAATTAAAAAAAAAAAAAATTGAAAATTATTAATTATAATATTCAAAGAAATTGTCAATAATATTTTGTTTTTTAATAAAAATATTTTTGTTGTATAACTCAATAGTCATTCTATAAACAACATTGTTTTAAATATATAAAATAGTTTATACCTTTAGACATTGGCGACAACATGTGAAAAAATGTACTTGTTGAACCAGCACTGTATCCAGTAATAGTTACTTTTCCAGGATTCCCTCCAAATTTGTCTATATTCTTTTGAACCCATCTTAAGGCTTCTACTTGATCTTTAAAACCGTAGTTACCAACAGCTGCGTTATCTCCAGTACTTATAAAACCTGTGAAAATTATTTTCAAAAAATTTTAATCAATTTATGTGAAAAAAGTCTTCTTCTTCTTCTTCTTCTTCTTCTTCTTCTTCTTCTTCTCCTTCTCCTTCTCCTTCTTCTTCTTCTTCTTCTTCTTCTTCTTCTTGCAAATGATACCTTCACTTCATTCATTACAGGATCTGGCTGTATAATAAAATTATTCATTACTTTCAGAGGAGGTGACTTGTGTCTTTTACAACTCTACCTTCTTAAATGCTCCAGTCATTTACCTAATTTGCTGACCATGCGATAAGAAACAGAACTATTTTTTGCAGCCCTGGAACATGTAGATTGAGTGCAAAATTTAACAATCCAGCTGCCTGTTATGGGCGCATTATTTAATTATCAATCCATTTATAGTTACTGAAGTCATAAGATTGCCTTTTGCATATAGATCCGCTGTGAGGAAGGGAAGTGAAAATTTGACAGTGTTGCCAACCTCAACAGTTAGACACTACTTGTACATTTCAATACTGTACAGTTTCTACTTACATTTTGTAAGCTTTGGTTTATTCCGAGAAAATGTTTTCTTCATAAACCTTATAAGAAATTAATGTGACCTGTAATATTGCCTACAGCTTAATTATACGACTAGAAATGTTTGATTTACTGTAATTACCAGCTACCTTATCCCATTGGAACAAAATTTTCTATGAATTAATCGCCTTCTTTACTATCGCTGTCACCGACCAGCGTCTTCCCTATCAGTCTCACTAGTATCTACCTAACCGCTTCCTTTTTTTATCAGGTATCAACAAAACTGTAGAAGAATAGCTTCTTCACGTCTTTAATTTCCTTTTTTATTTTTGGAATTGTGGAAAGAGAAACATCACAATAGTTAGCCACTTGCTCATGGCTTTTGTTAAGAGGCAGGGAAAGGCATTTTTGTTTCGCTTCAACTTCACAACATTTTATTACACTGCATATTAGATTTCGTTCAGCACTGTGAATAGTCTGTCCAAATTTTGAGAAATTAATGTTTCTGTTTATGGTAACAAACAGTTATATTCGTACAGTTAACCTACAAAAGGTTCCGCAATATACTCTACATCCTCTGGGTATAGTATAAGTTGTTGTGTTTGTTATACTAACTCTGGCTCTTCTTCAATCGCATAAATCTTTCGCCTTTTACGTTTCATCACATGTTATTATAGTTTCCAAAAAATTTGGGTCATTTTTAATCGCGTACAAAGTGTCAGTACAAACATTTTTGAGCGGCACGTGTCCTGAAGGAGCTGACTTCCAGCACTGTTTCCAAAAATGGAAAATTTGCATGGAGCATTGTAGAGATAAAGAAGGAGTGTATATTGAAGGTGACAATAAGTGATTATGTATAAAATAAAAATAAATATTTTACATCAGTCTCGTTATTTAATAGCCACAACTCGTACTTTATACCTTGACGCAAGTAAATACTAAGAACATGACTACTGCTTCAGCAAATCCTACTGATGCCTTTTGCCTCACTTATACTCGATCAATAGTCCATCCCCAGCAAGAAATAAGAATTTGTAATAAAAATTCAATAGAACCTCATATGTGAGGTATCTCTTTGAACTGTCTAAGGCTTAGTCCGATACAAATTTGACCCCTAGTTTTGACATATATCCTCCTTTTTGAAGTCTTCTGGATGGAACTAACAAAACAATGATAGTTTCCAAATAGCAAAATGGATTAATTTCTACCCTCCATATTCTTAGAAAAAACTTTCAGAAGTTTAATGTAGAATAACTTATATTAAAATGATACTACACCTACAATTTTTCAGCTTATTTTCTTACCAATTTAGTAGGACACTTTCTTTTAAAAAGATTTTAGTATGATTTTTCAAAAATTATAATGAAAGAAGCAACATGAATATCATCTTTTCAATACCAAACAAAAATGTTGATTTATTTTTTTACCTAATGCATCAAGACGATAGTTGACAGTCACCAAAACAATATCTTGATCCATAAGATATTCAGGTCCAGTCCAGTAACTAGCTCCTGTCATACTGTAGAATGCTCCAGGATGAAAGAACACTATTACTGGTTTTCTGCTTTGTAACTAAAATAAAATAGGTAATTAAAACTAATAATAGTAAATAAGTAAACTAAACTAACTAATAAGTAAATAAGTATTCAATTGGTTTTGTATAATGTATAAGTATAAATAGATTTCAGTTTGTGTGTTTAGGAGGCAGAATTTTCTGTAAATTTAATTAAATTTATGTAAACAAATACATAGAAATATCAAAGTGCGGTCATTCTCAGCACTACAGAGAAAATGTTTGATACAAATACCAAAGTTATAGGGAGCTTTCATTCACATATTTTTATTTCATAGTAGGTGATTTTTTGCCCAAAAGTTCTTCCACCATTGAAGGAGAACTTCAACAAATTTTCCAGACATATTAGAAAGCATACGTAAGGAAGCTTGTAGGTCACAAAAAATAAAAAAGTACATAATGAAAATCATCAAAATTAAAAATTAGTTTTTAAATTTTGTGATCAAAGTAAATTTACAATTATTCTTAATTTTTGTAATAGTATGGTTAATTTCAAACATTTACAAAAGAAGAATGAAAGTAATTATTTATTTCTTACCTTTCACTCATATTAAGAATATTTTATACCAAATGTTTAGGTCACGTACATCCACAATAAGTACAAATAGTGCTTGATCTAGAATTTTTGGAGGGCAATAGTGGGTTCCCTAACCTCCCCACTCACAACTTACCACTTTTAGGTTACTTAGAAGTTAAAAATTCCCATAAAGTCAGTGGTGGTTCTACCAAATTTCTTTTAAATTTTAGTCTTCTTAGAATAGCCTTAACAAATAACACATATATTGGATTACCAAGGATTAATTTTCTGCCTCCAGTATAAGCCACCTGAAACATTTGACTCTTTTTTCCCCCACCCTTGATCAAGCGTCTATAAACACTATGTATAAGTAGGTTAGGTATAATTTCTGGTTTGCAATCCCAGACTTTTTTTTTGAAAGGGGCTGTTTTTCATAGTAGGCTAAAAAATATATATCACATATTTTTTGATTATTTAACACTTTCAGTGCTAAGCCCGTAAATTTACAGGTTCACAAAACTTTTGCTACAATGCGAACCCCGTTATCATACAGGGTCAACTTTCACGTGTTGTGGAATACATATGAACGTTTTTATAAAGGTTTTCTAATGTTATGAACACTTTTAATACTTTTAGTTACAATTTCAACCGCTAATACGCTGTTTTTAACCCAATTATGTAGTCTACAACTTGTTTCACAATGTGTTTACAAGTCAAAAAATAGTGCATCTAAGCCAAATTTAGTAAAAAAAATGTGAATTTCTTAGTATTTGTTTTGATTTGTTAGTGAATATATATATAGTTTTTCAGTGTAGTTGTTTATTACAGTTCAATTTTTTTTCAAAAAAGCCCTTATTTCATTAGGATCAAAATCAATATAAATAATGTTAAAACAACTAAAAAAAAATACTGCTTTGAAGAGGAAAAATGGAGCTTCAATTTGAGGTAAGATACATTAAATTGTATCAAAAAATAACTTTGCTATAAAATATCAAAAATGTTTTAAAATGGCCAGCATACTAAGTAGTTTTTAATAAAAAACGTCCAGCACTGAAAGTGTTAATAATTATTTTCTCCACTAAAATACATTGGTTTACTTTTATTTTATAAGTAATTATTTTTAGAATAATAATGTTAACTAAAAGTAGGCAAAAAAACATCCAAACATTTAGAACTGGGTCCTACAATTACATTTGTACCATCAGATTATTTTTCTTGCCCTGGAGTTGAACAGGTCGATATTTCTCAAATGATACTAGCTATTTTTTCAAGGACCGCCTTAATAGTTTTAATTTTTTCGTAAAAGTCCACACAAGACATCTGTGTACAGTGTTGTTGTTTAGGTCATCAGCCGAAAGGCTGGTTTGAATCTATAGAGGTTTTACTAAGTAAAACAAGGAGTGAGATGGTTTACTATTGCCTTGCTCACTGAGTGGAAAAAAAATGCTTATAAGCATACCGGGCCCTCTGAAAAGCACATATTTTCCACTCTGCAAATGACACCTTCACTTCATTCACCACAGGGTCTGGCTGTAAAATGATATTCGTTACTTTCAGAGGAGACAACTCTGATTAGTGTCTTTTGCACCTCTACCTCTTCTGTTCTTAAATAATTCAGTAATTTAATTGGCTAATCATGTGATGAGAAACAGAACTATTAATTTTAGCCCTGCAATGAACAGATTGAGTGTAAATAATTTGACACTCTATCTGTCTGTTATAGGCAAGTGTACAATGTTATCAACCACTAAATTAAAAAATCAAAACAGAGCGAAATTTTTCCCAGCCGCTGGTCCTTAACACATATACTCAAAAATCACGGACATTCGTTAATCCTGGATATATGCCAAAATCTCAGACTGTCCGAGCTAATCCCGAACTATGGTAAGACTATGTATAATTATTGTAATGACAGCTACCATTTTATATTCATTTTATATAAATTTGTACATTATTTTAATAAAAAATGATTCAAAATTAAACTACAATCACTTGGGAGCTGATTCTATAGTTAAACTTTTTTAACCCTTTCTAGACCACACAATATAAAATCTCGGAAGTATAAGTAACAACATTAGGTTAGAAACCTAAAGTAAATAATTGTATTCCATATCAACATCATCTTCTTCCTCTACACATTCTACTGTCACTGCTATTAATTTTGTTAAATTTTCTATTACTGTTATTGGTAACGTGCTCGCCTCTCATCATGCAGTCTTGGGTTCAAATCCCATTCAGGCACGGCATATTTTCATAAGTTACATTAGCAGTAATTGCAGAACAGTTGGATGTTAAACCAAAAAAAAAAAAAATACTGTTATTACTGTTATCGTCTTCGTCATGTGAACACTTTTATGTTATTTACTTATAGTTTTTGTTTTTAAACTGATTGTAAATAATCTCAGATGTTAGAAAATAAAAGGTTAGACACACGTGTACCACATGTTGTGATGGCTTCATTCAATACACAGGTGATACGATCTGGTGTATTTTTGGAGCCTTAACTGTTTACAGAAAAATTAGACAAGTTGGGATTTAGAGTCCCAATGGTCAACTAGGTAATGTAAACTGTTACTGCACAAATAAATGCAATGTTACTAAATGGGACTTGTAAATCCCAATGGTCAAGAAAGGGTGTTTATGTAAATATAGATCAAGATAAATATGTTTCACTAGCGTGCTATAGCTGGCAAATTTCCCGGAATTTAATGACCCCGGTGAAACGAGACTATACTGAAAATGTTAAGTTTTAATTTAAAAGCAAACTAAATGACATCTTATGGTTTTAAACATGAAAATTGAACAAAGTAGGGAGTCTCATCTGTTAGATGGTCCACACACTGTTAGCGCGCCTACAAAAACTGCAAATGCAACATGCAACACAACATACCATTAATAACACTATTAATAGTCGTAATTATAATTGTATATCTGATGTGAAACACTCTCACGACTGACTTTTGCCAATGTAAATAATTACCACTATAACCTATTATTTTTAATCATTAGTGGACTTTCTATAGAATGAAAAACATAATTCTAATCAGGACTGAATGACGCTAAATGATAATCAAAGTCTGTACGATTTGAAAATACGGAAAATCACTAATTGACGCTAAACTAGGGGCTCCGTAGAAAAAAAGTTTGAAATAAAAGTTGTATATTTTTTTAAATTTCCTATAATTTTTATTAAATAGGCCTACACTTTTGTCATAAAATCTGTACTAAGGTCGCAATTTTAAAAAATCCGGTTTTTCACTGATTTTGATAATAAACATACAAAAAAATCACTAACTGACGCTAAACTAAGTGTTGTGAAAAAATTGTTTCAATTCAAAGTTGTAGGTATCATAACAACATGAAGAATGGTTTTTTATTTTATTTTTTAATAGTTTACACTATAAATATAAGTGCTAAAATAGTTGAGTGTTAATATTTTTAAGTGGAACTTCAGTTACAAACAAGGCTTGTATCATCAATGCACGAGAAGTATATAATACCCCCTGTAGATCCTGCAACCCGCAATGGTGTGTTGTACTGCTTGTTGCATTTGCAGATTTTGTAGGCGCGCTAATCGAGTGCGGGGCGATTTACACATAAGACCCCAAGGAGATCCCAGAACTCTATGTCTCATAGTGTTAAAGTTATCTGACATAAAGTACTGAAATTAGAAGCCAAAAATAATACTTTATTAGGCTTTTTTAAGCCTAATAAAGTATTATTAGGCTTAAAAAGCCTAATAAATGCATGCGTTATTTTTATAACGTAATAATAATTCAACACGAAAAAATTATATAAGTTAAGTAAGTACAAAATAAATACAGGGAGAAGATAATGAAATTCATTTTTTATTAATAACAAAACCAAACAAAGCCGGCCGCATTGGCGTAGTTGGTAACGTGCTTGCTTCTCATCATGCGGTCGTAGGTTCGAATCCCGCTCATGCACGGCATATTTTCATACGTTACAAAAAATCATTCATCCTTCAATATACACAGTAAGTTGCAACCCAACCTCGTTGCTAATTGACCATTGTAGTTGATGCGACGTTAAATAAATAAATAAATAAACCTAACAAAAAACTTACCTAACTCGTTAACGAAGAGTTTTCGGACCTACGAGTATGTCTACACTATGAACACATTTTTTATATTTATCTATAGAATCAGCTCCCGAGAGAGCGCTATGAAATTTTTAATCACCCCTGTGCATCGGTGAGGTTACAATTATTCATGAAATGTGTTACGTAGTATTAAAAGACATATTTTTTCACGATTTTAACACAATTTCACTCATTTTACGACCTTGTGAAAATAAAAACTGTAACAAAAGTAAGGAAGCTTACTTTAAAAAATAATTAATAAACTAGTGTATAATTATTTTAGAAAGCCAAATAAAAGAATTAAATTTATCGTTGTATATTACCTGTTTTGTATAAACATTTAAAAATAAACAATTTTCGTCATTTTCACCCACGAAGTCTCCAGATGGTTGAGGACATATCTTACCGTCCTTTGTTGCATCTTTCACTCCTTCCCATGGTTTTACACTGACGGGCGCCTGTAATTAAATTAATAATCTATAGAAATATAAGTGGGAAAATCACTCCCTAAAAATAGTTCACTCATCACGAATCTCCAGGACCACAAAGACTAGAAACTTGAAGTTTGGTATGTAGGTACTAGATAAGATATTATTTTGAAAAATTCTGCTTCTAAATTCCTATTCCCACTACGCTACTTTACTAGCTGCTAGTACTGGCGTCGTGGAAACAAACAACTAACAGCCAGTTTAGTTAAAGCGCTAGAATTCACTAGCGCGCTAGTGACTTTGAACATGTTTGATTTTACTAGCGCTAGTAGGGGAGGAAAGGTCACGTGATTGACTAGCGCAAGTAAACTAGCTCGTTGTGAACGTTTGGAAACGTTGCTAGTTACTAATAGTAAGTATATATTAATAGTTTCTGTGAACTTTACACGAATATTATTGTATTTTACAAAATTTAAGCTTTGAATTATTACAATGTGTTACACTCCGACTGCTAATATGAAAGTAACAAGATTTTTATTATAGGTTAGTTTATTAATAGCCTTACATCCCTTTTATTAACTAATAAAATTTATAAATTTAATAAGCATTCTATACATTTTAACTGAAGTCCTCTACTAAACTAAATAAAAATTAATACTAATTATTACTTTCTGTTGCCCTATCAGGCCTGTCAATATTTGGGGAAGGAAAATATTGTTTCTATGTCGATTTTTTGAGTTCCCACCGAAAATAAACGTTTTCAGGCTCCCTGAAGTATCGTAAAAGTGTAGAGTTTTGGGTTAAAACAGACTTGTTGCAACAACCGTAAAAGCCCGAGTTGGGCTTTATATCGCAGGACGTCTTATAACGCAAATGTAAGCATGTCTCCTTCCGCCACGTTATAATCGGAACCACTGTATTTAAATCGAACTCAAATTAAGGAGAAAATATGCAATAGGGCTAATTCCATGCGTTAAAATGCCTTAATCCACTTATGTTAAACTATTATTGTTGTTTAGGTCATCAGCCGAAAGACTGGTTTGAACCTCTAGAGGCTTTACTATAAGTAAACCGAGGAGTCAGGTGACTTACCATTGTTTTCCTAACTGAGTGAAAAAGTATGCTTATCAGCATGCCAGGCCCTCTGGAAAGCATGTACTTTCCACCCTGCAAATGACACCTTCACTTCATTCACCAGAGGGTCTGACTGTATAATGAAATTCATTGCTCTCAGAGGAGATAACTCTGACTAGTGTCGTTTACACCTCTACCTCTTCTGTTCTTAAATTGTTTAATCATACAATTGGCTGACCATGTGATAAGAAACAGAACTATTTTTTGTAGCTCTAGAACTAACAGATCTAGTGCAAATACTTTAACACTCCACCTGCCTGTTATGGACGTAGTTGAACTATTAAAATACATTTAATTTCCGATTTAAAAACGATAGTTAAATTTTATTAATTATGAAATTAATATAAAATACATCTAAGATATAATAGAATGTTTACCTTAAATCGAAGATTTCCGACAGGTGGTTCCGCATATGGTATTCCTCGGAATGAATAGAATTGTTTATTAGTCCATGTTCTATTGGTTCTTCCTACCACACTTCCAGACACTGTCCTAACAATTACATTCCCAGCTTCAGATTTATTACAAAAAACAACATTCAACGATATATACCAAAGTAAAATGAAACACCAAAACATGTGAATAACAGACATGACGTTGATTATTATTGAGACTATTCTACATTTATTTCCTTAACCCACCGCCTTTTTATTCTGTCTTATAAGCACGATATTTAAAAACCTATTTTCCTCATCCCACCTAAAATTTCTAAGAAAGGTAATTTCTACAAAATTTACTTCTTCTAGTTATCGCTACTATTCTTTCACTTATTGTGACATAAATATGATAAATTATGTATTTATTTCCAGTGTATATCGATAAGCCTGCTAATAAGCCCTCGGGGGATTTCCGTAAACATCAGCCGTCACGTACCAAGACCTACTAAGTTACATAAAAATATAACAATAGTTAAATTTATTATTACTAAGCTAGCAAGTGTACTTGCTTATCGTTGGCAGTATTCCAATAAAGATACGAAACATAAAAATTCTGAATTCTATTAAAATGTTTGTTACATTTTTATCTTTTCATTTTTTGCTCGTAAAAATCGTACTAAAGATTATCAGCGGAAATTTCAATAGAGGTTTATTATTTTATGCTCGAATTATTGCAATCATTTTTTTTAGTTAAATTAAATGAGTTTTGGTAAACTAAATCAAATTAAAAAGACCAATCACAGCTTCTCAATCACCCTTCATCCATCACAGAGATGAAGTGTATCACATCCAGAATTGTAACTGTAAAATTGGATTCCTCCATCTACAACAACTGGACCAATTAACACCAGAGTCAAATAATGTTAAACTGGCCGCCAGATCAAATATTTACGGATATGAGAGTGAAAGAGCTAACTTAAGCATCAAGCTAACACTGTAACTTGAAATTTTAATGGACATGGAATATTTTACATGCTCCTTATTGGGCAAAAAAAATAAGAAAAACAGGAATTGGAAAAATTAGCAATCAATTTGTGAAATGAACAATTATTTTGATATTCCTGTTTTAAGACATTGATATACTACAGAACTTGATGTTCTCGAGCGAAGTAAAGCATAATTTTTCGTCAATGATATGGTATTACTGCAAAATGGTCAAAAAAGTGCAATAAACTGTGACCCTCCTGGCCAATATACCCCGCCGAAAAATACGATCGGTAATGGAGGACACAGAAAAAAATTCCAAACAAATAAAAACACAGGTAGTTGTTGCAGGTTAAAGAAATTACCAAAATTATGTTAGCAAAAAAAAAAATTTTAATTAAGTTAAAGTAAAAAATTGTTTTTTTTAAAGTCTAAGTTACAAGTGACATAACAATTTCCAAGTTTTCTGTATTCTCCTTAAATAAATAATCCGAATAACATATTACTAATAGTCATATAATGTAAGTTATACGATAAGGTTGGCCAACCGGGATATTTAGCAAAAATTTACAAAAGGTAAAATTTAAATTTAAATTTGTGCATAAAAGTTTCATTAAAAAAAAAAATAAGTTGGACAGAAACATCCAGGATAGATCCTCCGGCTGCTGACATTTACACCATAGACGGTACATTAATATTCCATTACAATTGACTCAAAAAAATATCTACTTACAGTAGTTAATCCAGATAGTTTTTTGATTATGCATTAACATACAACCTTGTGCACCTCATGTAGGTTGAACTAATACGTATATCATGCGGGCTTGAAACTTGAAAACACCGAATCGTGAACATGATAAATCAGATTTAAACGATTGGATGTTGTAATATCAGATCTAGTAGTATTGTGTCAGAATTCCAATGGAAATTTTGGAAATTAACTACAGCTCAGAACTGGAATTACATCTTACTCCACTACTGGAATTACATCTTACTCCTCTACTGGAATTACATCTTACGTCTCTACTGGACTTACATCTTACTCCTCTACTGGAACCCTTATAGGGCTTAACGAAGATCAAATGAAAAAACCAAAATATATTGCTTTATTACAAAAAGCAACAAAATTTAAAATTAATTTCACTCAAAATTAACGAAATTATAACAGTACGAAAAACAACTCAACAAGTGAACGACATATTTTCAGACAGCCAACAGAAGGCAAGGAGGTTAAAAACCGGACCGAGGGAACAAGAACCAAAACGCCGGTAGGGGCGGCACATTACAGACACAAAATGCAGAAATCACGGCGGCAGCAGACAGCACCAAATTACTAACAAAACGGTAACCCACGTAACGTAGGTTACAAAACGTGTACAATAAACTTCTTTTGTATAAACAGATCCTGAAACTAGTATGGAACCATAGGATCTAATTATTGTGGGGTTGTACTACCCCAACCAACAGATAATAAAGTAGCCTAACACAGCGCTTTCCAAGTATCGTTCTACAGAACTAACTTGTAGATGCAGTCTGGAATATTTACCGAGGCTTAAGAATGGAAACATTTATGAAGAAGATTGAAAGAATTACGAAGAAAAATCTGGTGTGTAACACTCACACAACTTTCTCATTCCAGTGCAAATAACGACCAATATAACCTAACATTAGTAATAAAACATTAGAAATAAACAAAATACTAACCTCAAAAAACATAACATTACAATCATGAGTGAAAGACGCAAAATGAGAATCGACCTCAGTTTGGCTTAAAAATACGAAAAATCACTCTTTCACGCTAAACTAGACTCTGTAGAGAAAAATTCTATAAATAAAAGTTGTAGATCTTTTAATTTCCTATAAATTTGATTATACACTTTTATCGTAAAATGCATACTAAGGCCGAAATCTTTAAAAAATCAATTTTTCACCGGTGTTTGAGAAAAAAAGAAAATCTCTAATTACCGCTAAACTAAGCGTTACACGAAAAAATGTTTGAAATAAAAGTTGTAGGATTTTAAATTCTCTACATTTTTTATTATATAAATGTTTGCGCTAAAATGCATATTAAAGCCGTAATCTTTAAAAAAAACAAATTTTTACGTGAAAACAGCCTCACCAAGAATTGCAGCAAACATGGCGCCTAATCGTACGGTAGCGAGGGCGTACGCGTACGCTATACAGTACGTTTGGCGAAACGGTAGCCGGAAACTAATGGGTGACTAAGAGAGTGTTACTATACTTACACTTGACAATACAGTACTACCTACAATACAATACATCTACATTTATTATTGCCCATATCATATTATTATACTACCTACTATAAATCGCCTTACTTCATGATTAACATTTTTATCGTGCAAATCTAAAATAGTTATATACAATTACGTAATTTTAAATTTCAAAATCAATGTCTTTTTCAATGTTACTTTAATTGTAGCCAAAATAGGCAACATTTTTTCACTTTGGTAAAATTTATGTACTACCCGCCTAACAAAACACTTATCAAAGTCGTCTATCTCAGTCACTGGGCGCTTCCTCTTTTTCTTAACTGGAGTTCGAAATGACGTCTCTCCTTCACCAGAAATAATTTATTGATTTCTTTGCGGATTTTTTTAACCGTAGCCACAGAAACTTCACAAGCTGCCGCTGTTCTGTTATCACACTGATGAACAGACATAACAAATTCACCCGATTGTTTGTAATGTTCCGATTCTTTTTTCATTAAGTCATTTACATTTTAATAATTTCTCAAGCCAGACTATGTAGTTTTTTTACCTAGTTTGGACCTAACAGTTTGTGTTTCCATATTTTTTTATAACTACGGCCCTCACTTTTACAACAAAAATAAATTGTAAAACAGAAAACAAAATGAAACGCGTCAACTCAAAAAAGTTTAGTATAAATGAAAAAAAAAAGAAAGTGAAGTAATGGTTTCGTTTGCATGCTTCCTTTACCGAATTCAAACACAGGCTAATTATTTATCAGAACCAAGTTCAATGCACGCATTAAGAAAGTTACATAACAGGACGTGTGTCACAGTAAACAAGAGATTAATCTGTGACTATTGTTTTAACTACACCCGGTGGACAATATTGTTCCCCGCGAGCGTCCTCTCTGCCGAAGGTCATAGCTATCATTCCAACAAAAGAACTGTAACAAGAAGCGACTGTACACCTGCATTTGTATTCCCGCTGTCAGCGTTCAATTTATATTGCCAGTATTCTTCTGTCGTGTGTAGGCTGCTTCGATCATCCGCACTCCCATTGTTTTGTGCTAGTATGTATACTGGACGGCGCATAGCTGTGCACATTGAGACACCGCTGTGTTCCCGCACTATTAACCAACCTGAAAATATCTACTACTGTTTTCTATCCATGTTTTTACGGTCAATAATTTCGCTTCATAAAATATTTTATATATTTATTTTAATATAGCCTATACGAAATTTTAATAATACGAAGTTGTGCTTCGTTTTTACGGAAAATTTTTAATGAATATGTTTACTTAATATAATTGTTTAGGTATTTTATTTTCTTGTGTTATTAATACATTAATTTATAAATGATTGCGCCATTTTTGCTTACCTTAAATGTATTAGAAAGCCATTAGATTTCTACCTTTAAAGTAAATTCTTTCTTTTAGCGCTGCACACAGTAACGCGGCTATCAGAAGCCGATGTTCTGTTAAATGAACAATCAACCTACGAACGAGACATTTATCAGAATCATCTTTTTTTAAATTAAATTTTACGCACGTAAAGCTAAACAAATTTTTTTTTTAATTTGTGTACGTTGCGATCTGTTCAATTTAGAACAATAAGCAACCCCATGACCCAATGAGATGAGGATGATATGTATGACGTGTAAATGAGATGTAGTCTTGTACAGACCCAGGCCGACCATTCCTGAGAGAGTATGGTTAATTAAATCCCAACCATCAAAGTACACCGGTAACCACTGTCTAGTATTCAAATCCGTATAAAAGTAACTACCTTTACTAGGATTCGAACCAGGAACCTTCGTCTCCGAAAAGCAGCTGTTGAACAGCTGATTTTGGCGACGACTTTACCTCTAGACCAACCCGGTGGGTTAAACAAAACTTACACAACAAACCGAGGAATAACCTAACTTTATACAAAAAATGCTTTCGCCACACTGAATTGTAATTCATCATTCTATGGTGATTCAGCATGATGATTATTTGGGCTATATTTAAACTGCGTAAGCCTACAATTTATGTAAAATGCGGTACATAAATACAAACTGTATACACTGCGTTAGGGTAATCGCATGGTGAAGAGGGAGAGGTCGAGGTAGAGATAGAGGTGGAGGTGGAGATAGAGGTATGGGCAGAGGGAGTGTCGCATAGTGAAGAGGGTTACCGCGCTGCTTTCTCACACGATTTGAGGGCAGTCTTTCTCCGTCTAGCTAACCTCTCATTACGACCTGCATACATTCTAGACGCACTTCACTCACTGTGTTGCAAGGAGAGAGGTTGTTAGGATAGTTTATCTTTTTACAATGTTAAGCGACAGTAGTGAAGATAGTGATGCCATGTCAACAGCGTGTAAATGGTGGCTGATTGGCACTTTAAGTAATCGTGAGTTTAGTGTTCATCCCATAAATCAAGTGCGACAAGATCTGGGAGAATATCACCATTTTTTTTGCAACTTAGGGAATACACAGACAAATTCCAAGAATACATGAGGATGACTCCTGAAACATTTTCGTACATTTCCGACAACATATCACCAAAGTTGGAAAACTGTACAAAATACTGCAACCTTCATGTCACCTATGGCCTTGAACGGACCAATCACAGAGAAGGCGCTTGATACACCGCTCCAAAAGACAAACTATTTTGTGTTCAAAAGCGGGCGGGCGGGCAAGACCTCCTGGAGGGCCGCGAGCTGCACCTCTACCTCGCCTCTTCGTTATGCGCGCGCTCATAACACACAATGTATTTATGTTACCTAGAGGTACCGTGACCTCCACCTCTATCTCTACCTCGACCTCTCCCTCTTCACCATGCGATTACCCTTACGTGATCACAAAGAGAATAACTATCACCGTCCTATCATTCTATCTCTCTCACACGCTATGTGCACAGCTACCGGCCGGGCAGTATACACAATAACAGTGGTGGGAGTACTATGTCCATCACGGTGGGCATGAATGACGCAAAGTAGATGCGTAGTCTACTAGATTTGTTCACATTTTCTATGTTATGGTAGTTAGTGCGTTTACGTTTCAAACAAATTACAAAAGTTCGTTTTTACTTTCTCTTGCCTATATGAATATATAGGAAGGAAAGTATTGTTTTCATGTCGATTTTTAGAAATCGAGTTTTCACCGGATCTTTACGTTTTCAGACCCCCTGAACCCAAAAAACATATTTTTAGCGATTGGTCTGTGTGTGTGTGTGTGTGTGTGTGTGTGTGTGTATACAAAATATCTCAAGAACGGAACGTCGTACGAACTCTAAACTTAAGTTACATACCCTTACCGGACCCGACACGAACATTTTCATCAAAATCGGTCAACCGAAAGTAGTAGTTTATTCGTGTAATTTTTCACTTTTTTGCGATTTTCTCAAAAACTGGTCCTACGATTTTTTTAAAAATCGCCTGGTTTACTCAATTTTTTATTCTTTACAAGATAGGGTAGGTGTCATGTTTGCTGAAATCCTGGGTGAGGCTGTTTTTACGTAAAAACAAAGTTTTTTTAAGATTACGGCTTTAATATGCAATTTAGCGAAAAATTTATATAATAAAAGTTGTAGAGAATTTAAAAACCTTCAACTTTTATTTCAAACATTTTTTTTGTATAACGCTTAGTTTAGCAGTAATTAGCAATTTTCTGTTTTTTTCTCACGAAAACATGAGAAAAATCGATTTTTTTAAGATTTCGGCCTTAGTATGCATTTTATAATAAAAGTGTATATAATCAAATTTATAGAAAATTAAAAGATCTGCAACTTTTATTTAGAACATTTTTCTCTACAGAGCCTAGTTTAGCGTGAAAGAGTGATTTTCTGTATTTTTAAGCCAAACTGAGGTTGATTTTCATTTTGCGTCTTTCACTCATGATTAAAATTAGGTTATGTTTATTGAGGTTAGTTTTTTGTTTATTTCTAATAATTTATTACTAATGTTAGGTTTATTGTTAATTATTTGCATTGGCAAGAGAAAGTTGTGTGAGTGTTTCACACCAGATTTTTTATAATTCATTCACTACTACTTTTTACCTTAACTTGCTCTATATCAATAAAAACAAGGACGAACAGTCACTACATCACCCGACACGAACATTTTCATAAAAATCGGTCAACCAGAAGTAGTAGGCTAATTTACTCATGTACTAATTTTTCACTTTTTGCTATTTTCTCAAAAACGGTTCATTCATTTTTTTTCAAATTCCCTAATTTACTACATTTTTTTATGCTCTACAAGATAGGGTAAGCACCAAGTCCGGTGAATTCTTGAGGAGGCTCTGCTGTCATAGAAAATAAATAATTTTTATTTTTTAAGATTGCAGCCTTAATATGCATATTTTTTAGGGCAAAAGTGTTATAATCAAAGTTGTTGTTGTTTAGGTCATCTGCCAAAAGGCTGGTTTGAACCTGTGGAGGTTTTACTACGTAAAACGAGGAGTAAGGTGGTTTACCATTGCCTTCCTCACTGAGTGGAAAAGTATGCTTATCAGCATGCCGGGCCCTCTGAAAAGCACATATTTTCCACTCTGCAAATAACACTTTCACTTCTTTCACCACAGGATCTGGCTGTATAACGAAATTCATTACTTTCAGAGGAGATAACTCTGATTAGTGTCTTTTACACCTCTACCTCTTCTGTTCTTAAATGATTCAGTCATTTAATTGGCTGACCATGTGATAAGAAACAGAACTATTTATTTTAGCCCTGCAACGAACAGATTGGGTGTAAATAATTTGACACTCCACCTGTCTGTTATGGGCAAAATCAAAAATGTAAAACATTATTTACAAACCTACAAATTTATTTGTATTGTTTTTTCTGTATGATGCTTAGTTTAGCGTTAATTAGTGATTTTCTATTTTTTCATCAAAATCTGTAAAAATATCGGATTTTATAAGATTTTCATCTTAATATGCATTTCACAACAAAAATATAGGCCTGTATAATCAAATTTAAAGGAAATTAAGTAACTACAACTTTTATTTTAAGCATTTTTCTTTACAGAGCCAAGATTAGCGTCTAGAGTGATTTTCCCTACAATTAAGCAAAACAGGCAGGTTTTCTTTTTGCATCATTCACTCATGATTAAAATTAGGTTGTTTTTGTTTATTTAAAGCCGTATCAACAGCTAGATTATTAGCGACTACGGTGGGTTAAAAAACTGTAATGATAAGTTTTGGTACATGATAATTTCGAGACCCTAGCCGGGGAATCGAACCTGGGACCTCCGCTTAGTACGCTAGCGTGCTATCCACTACATCATAGAGGCAGCCATGTTTAATTTTTTGTTGTTTACTAATATTAGATTATGTCGTCCTTTATTTACATTGGCAGGAGAAATTTGTGTGTGTTTCACGCCAAATGTTTAACTCATAAAAACTAAATTTTTGTTTTTATTTAGGTAATTTAATAGTATTAAATTGGGAGAAAGATAACATTATCACCATATTATCAATTAACACAGTTAATAAGACAAGTAATAAATGTATTTTTCCTCACTTAATGCAAATGAAGCAAACACATACAACCCATTATAAATTTTATTTTATTATTATATTTATCAGTAAAACTGGTCGACTAAAACTGGATAAATAGCCTTGGCTACTAGGAACTACATAAGGTTCTGAAAATTTTTAATACAAACAAGTTCTCTTATTAACTTCACTGAGATAGTAAGCTGTTAACTTTTCCGACTTTATAATTCTTTGTTTTAATGTTATGTATATCAGATTACTTTGACGATAGTAAACATTATAGTAAATCATTTTCTTCTTTTCACGGTTTAGGCCTTGGCCTGTTCTGACATCACTCTCTTCAGCTCCATCTTTTCCTCGGTCTACCCAGAGCTCTTCTGCCTTGTGGTTTATATTCCCACATCTGCTTCGGTATTCTTCCATCCGTCATTCAGTTTAGATGTTCCTTCCATCTCTCCTTGTACTTTACGATTCTCTCATGTAAGCTAACAATCTGTAGTTCCTCTCTTATGTTCTCACTTCTTATGTGTTTTACCCTTGAGCATCCTTTTACTGCTCGCAGAAAACTCACTTTTGCCGATTCCAACATTTGTTTTTTCTGTTGTGTCAATACCCAAGCCTCTGAGCCATACAGCAGGGTAGGAACCGCCATCACCTGATACAATCGTATTTATGTATCTCTTCTCGTCTTATTTCTCAGCGTCCTTCTGATTATATCAGAATAATGATCCTTAAATCATTTTTAGATTAATTTTAAAAAGACTACAATAAAAATGAACAACAAATTTAATTTTTAATATTTAATAAATCATTGACTGTTTTACAAAAAATCTGGACATCATGGTACTGGCCGACCTCAAAAGAAGTGTGCATCGCAATTTCTTTAAAAAATTGCAGATAACTAATTTGAAGTAAGAGCTGGCCATGTGGATTAATCTGAATAGTATAATTAATCTGAATGAATTTAGTATAAACAAAAGTAGGCTATTTATAAATGGCACACACATATTCCAGAAACGTTTTAAAAAATTGTATGTTAAAACTATGAAGACCACCAAAAACTCTAGTGAATGTTTATTTGATAGGGCTGTTACATAATTTTCTTAATATAACCTAAAAATCTGGTGTGAAACACTCACACAACTTTCTCTTGCCAATGAAAATAATTTACACAATATAACCTAACATTAGTAATAAAAAATTAGAAATAAACAAAAAACATAACCTTATTTTAATCATGAGTGAAAGACGTTATGAAAATCAACCTCAGTTTGGCTTAAAAATACGGAAAATCACCCTTTCACGCTAAACTAGGCTCTGTAGAGAAAAACACTCTAAATAAAAGTTGTAGATCTTTTAATTTTCTACAAATTTGATTATATACACTTTTGTCGTAAAATGCATACTAAGGCCAAAATCTTTAAAAAAAAATGATTTTTTACACGTTTTCGTGAGAAGAAAACAGAAAATTGCTAATTACTGCTAAACTAAGCGTTATACAAAAAAATGTTTGAAATAAAAGTTGTAGATTTTTACATTTTCTACAACTTTAATTATATACATTTTTGCGCTAAAATGCATATTAACACTGCAATCTTAAGAAAACAATTTCTTTACGTGAAAAACGCCTCACCAAGAATTCCAGCAAACATGGCCCCTACCCTATCTTGTAGAGAATAAAAAATTTAGCAAACCAGGCGATTTTTAAAAAAATTGTAGGACCAGTTTATGAGAAAATCGCAAAAAAGTGAAAAATTACATGAATAAACTACTATTTCCGGTTGACCGATTTTGATGAAAATGTTTGTGTCGGGTCCGGTAGTGGTATACAACTTAAGTTTTAAGTTTCAAGTTCGTACGATGTTCCGTTCTTGAGATATTCTGTTCACACACACACACATAGACCAATTGCTAAAAACATGTTTTTTGGGTTCAGGAGGTCTGAAAACGTGTCGATCCGGTGAAAACTTGATTTTGAAAAATCGACATGAAAACATTAAGAGAAAAATAATAATAATAACAATCATAAATATAATAAACATTTATTAATAAAATACATTGTATAATATATATGTACACATAACTATAAAATATGTATTATATAAATTACTTACTTATATAAGATAACATTATCACCATATTATCAATTTAACATAGTTACTTTCAGCGATTTAAAATTTATTTTATATTCGTTTACAAAATATAACAATAATAAAAATACCTCAATCTATTACTTTTATAAATTCACATATACAGGGTGATTCATGAAGTTCTCCCCCCACTTCTACAGCACATTGTACTAGTAAAAATAATGAAAAAATGTTATATAAACATAGGTCCGAAAACGCTTCGTTAGCGAGTTACAGCTAGCGAAAGTTTCGCCTGGATTTCAGTTCACCAGGTGAAATGAGGTCTTCCTGGAATTGTGGTAAGGTAGATTAAGGGGCAAATTCAATCATTTCTTATGGTTTTTGATCTGATAAATTGAATAAAACAGGTCCCAGATCTGTAAGTTAAATAGTTTTTAAGAAAACCAGTGTCAAATGCAAAAAATGGAGTGAAAAACTTATTTTTTCATCTTTGGGCAAGGATAACTGTGTTATTTCACCAAGAAACAGTTAAAATTTTTCAATAAAACATGTAGAAAATTTTATTCTGAACAAACCGGTGTAAATTAAGTACACAGAAAGCGAATAGATGTTTGATTAAATGAGTTTTTATTCATAAGAGTACAAAGTAAAATTAACCGGAAAAACTAAAATGAAAAAATGTGTTTTTTTCACTCCATTTTTTTGCATTTGACACTGGTTTTCTCAAAAACTATTCGCTTTCTGTGTACTTTATTTACACCGGTTTGTTCAGAATAAAATTTTCTACATTTTTTATTGAAAATTTTTAACTGTTTCTTGGTGAAATAACAAAGTTATTCTTGTCCAAAGATGAAAAAATGTGATTTTCACTCCATTTTTTGCATTTGACACTGGTTTTCTCAAAAACTATTTAACTTACAGTTCTGGGACCTGTTTTATTCAATTTATCAGATCAAAAACCATAAGAAATGATTGAATTCGCCCCTTAATCTACCTTACCACAATTCCAGGAAGACCTCATTTCACCTGGTGAACTGAAATCCAGGCGAAACTTTCGCTAGCTGTAACTCGCTAACGAAGCGTTTTCGGACCTATGTTTATATAACATTTTTTCATTATTTTTACTAGTACAATGTGCTGTAGAAGTGGGGGGAGAACTTCATGAATCACCCTGTATAAATAGACCCAAGTATAAAGGCAAAAAAGCTTTTATGTCATAAAATATTTTTCTATTAAATATAACTATAAAATACAATTTTAATTATTAACTAATTTTGGTTACCTGACAAATTTTCAGTCTGTGCTATTTTATACAACAAAAAATAAAAATAAAAATATGTACTCGTATGTACAGTTAGTTCAGCTTGGTTTTAAGTCGAATTAATTGGGAATGGTGTCGATATGGGATTTTAAAAATGTGGTTAACAGGAAAATGTAGTAAAAGCAAAAAAAAAAATCTGGTGTGAAACACTCGCACAACTTTCTCTTGCCAATGCAAATAATTAACAATAAACCTAACATTAGTATTAAAACATTAGAAATGAACAAAAACTAACCTCAAAAACATAACCTTATTTTAATCATGAGTGAATGACGCAAAATGACAATCGAACTCAGTTTGGCTTAAAAATACGGAAAATCACGCTTTCACGCTAAACTAGGCTCTGTAGAGAAAAATGCTCTAAACAAAAGTTGTAGATCTTTTAATTTTCTATAACTTTTATTATATACACTTTTGTCGTAAAATGTATACTAAGACCGAAATGTTAAAAAAATCGATTTTTCTCACGTTTTCGTGAGAAAAAAAACAGAAAATCGCAAATTACCGCTAAACTAAGCGTTATACAAAAAAATGTTTGAACAGAAGTTGTAGGTTTTTAAATTCTCTACAACTTTTATTATATAAGTTTTTGCGCTAAAATTTATATTAAAGCAGTAATCTTAAAAAAACAACGTTTTTACGTGAAAACAGCCTCACCGAGAATTTCAGCAAACATGGCGCCTACCCTATCTTGTAGAGAATAAAAAATTGAGTAAAATAGGCGATTTTAAAAAAAATCGTAGGACCAGTTTTTGAGAAAATCGCAAAAAAGTGAAAAATTATACGAATAAACTACTACTTCCGGTTGACCGATTTTGATGAAAATGTTCGTGTCGCATCCGGTAGTGGTATGTAACTTAAGTTTCAAGTTTCAAGTTCGTACGATGTTCCGTTCTTCAGATATTCTGTTCACATACAGACACACAGACACACAGACCAATCGCTAAAAACATGTTTTTTGGGTTCAGGGGGTCTGAAAACGTATAGATCCGGTGAAAACTCGATTTCGAAAAATCGACATGAAAACAATACTTTCCTTCCTATATATTCATATAGGCAAGAGAAAGTAAAAAGAGAAGGTACTTACAGAAAAATGATATTATATTGAAAATGTTGTGGTTTAGGTCATCAGCCAAAAGACTGATTTAAATCTCTAGAGGCTTTACTAATTAAGTGAGGTGGTTTACACTTCCCATCCTCACAGAGTAAAAAAAGTATGCTTATCAGCATGACAGGCCCTCCAAAAAGCACCTACTTTCCACCCTGCAAATGACACATTCACTTCATTCATTCACCACAGGGTCTGGCTGAATAATAATGAAATTCATTACTTTCAGAGGAGATAACTCTTAACTAGTGTCTTTTATACCTCTATCTCTTCTGTTCTTAAATGCTTCAGTCATATAATTTGCTGACCATGCGATAAGAAACAGAACTATTATTGTAGCCCTGGAACTAGCAGATCCCCTCCTGGGGAGTACAAGACCTTGTCGTTGGTGGAGGGGCTAGCGTGTTCCTATGACCCTGCGAGCTATGCCGGCGGTAGTGTAACTACTGGTAGGGCCACCCAAGCCGGACAGGTCAAAGGGTAGGAGCCAGACTAAGAAGTACTCCAACCCAGCGTGTTGGGCTAATCCCCCACACGTTGGTTAAAAACGGATTCAAAGCACAACACAAAGCCTCGGAACAGGACTGGATAATCGGAATAATAAACGGAAATGCTGTAATACTAGATTTGGGACATGGAATGGTGATAATGACATGGAGCGGTTGGGGGAGGCTCGAGGAAAAGACTGGCAACAGATGAGGAATATGATGATGGACCGAGGTATCTGGAGAGGATGGATCGAGGCAATGGCACACCCTACGCTGAGAGGCAGAAGGGGAAGATAAAGAAGAAGAAGAAGAAGAAGAAGAAGAAGAACTAGCAGATCAAGTGCAAATAATTTAACACTCCACCTGCCTGTTACAGGCAACATATTGAAGATAACACTTTTTAACAAATTCATTTACAGTTTATATAGATACAGTAGTATTTAAAATTTCACACATTATACTTAGTAGTACTTATACCGGGTGTCCATTAAGTCTGGAAATGGCTGAATTATAGAAAAGTGAGCGCGACTAGGTGACCAGAATGATTTTAATTGCTTGTTGTACCAAAAAAACTATTCTGGGTGATATTTGAAATTTTTGTCCGCCATCTTGGATCCGCCATATTGGATTTAACTTTCTTAATTTAAATAGGATGATGGTCATATGATACATGATTTCGATCTAAAATTTCAAAATAAATTCAATGGCGAAAACCGGAAATCGATATCTTTTTCCGTTTTTGAGATATTACCATTCAGCTATCCAGATCGGGGCAGAACGGCCATTCCCCCCTCCTCCGTCTTTGAGCCTACATAGACAATTTAGGTAGCAAGTGAACGACTACACATAAGATTATTGAAAATAATACATTTTTTAATATCTCCACTTGTTCATAAATAGGAAATTATTGTCATTAAGAAATACGGAAAAAGAATTTAATGGCTGATTATTGCATTATAAAACTACAGTATTTAATTTGTTACCAGTTAATACTTATTGTTATTTTTGTAAATGTTAGTGTTTATGAGGAACTAATTGTGAAAATGAGTTACATAACTGAAAATAAAATTACCAAATGTTTCTTGACTCAGAGTAGTTGTTCTAAGTGGCCTCCTCCTACTTCTTGACAATATGCTATACGTGCGTAAAAACTAGTATCAGCAATACGAATGAACTCCCTTGAGATTCCAGCAGATTCATTTAGAATTCTTTGTTTGAGTTCGTGCAGACTGTTCGGTTTTGTTCTGTAAACTTTGTTTTTTAAGTATCCCCAAAAGAAGTAGTCTAATGGACTCAAATCAGGTGATCTCGGAGACCATTCAATTGCTCCTCTCCTACCAATCCATCTTTCTGGGAAAATATCGTCAACAAAACACGAACTTGAAGAGAAAATGGGCAGGAGCTCCATCTTGTTGAAACCAACAATTGTTAACATCTTGTCCAAAATAATTTCTTATAGCTGGGGTAATATGATTTCGAAGCATGTCTTCATACAATTGACCTGTCAATCTTCCTTCAATCACAAATGGCCCAATTATGGTATCCATTACAAGTCCAGCCCAAACAATTATCTTTTCAGGGTGTTGAGTGTGTGTTTCTCTTAACCATTGTGGATTCACATCATTCCAATAACGGCAGTTATGCCTGTTAACATTTTCCATTTAGCATAAAAGTCACCTCATCTGAAAATACAATATTTTTTATAAAGTTTGGGTTACCAGTAATCCTGTTCATCATTATTTCACAAAACTCAAGACGCCGATCGAAATCATCCTCTATTAATTCCTGATGCAACTGAATTTTGTAAGGTTTCATACAGTTTTCAGACAAGATTTTATGAACGGAGGATTTGTTTACCTGAAGATCCCTACTGATATCTTTAATTGAGTTGTGGAGGTTATTTTCAACATGATTTGTAGTTACATATTTTCATTTATTACGGATTGAGGTCTTCCAGTTTTGAGACGATTGTTAACACTTCCTGATTCCTCAAATCTTCTGACTGTTTTGAACACAGTTGATGTTGCAATCGGGGCACGGTCTGGAAAAGTGGCATTGAATGTATTTCTAACATCGTTGAACGATCGAACACGATCGCCATAACCACCCATCATGAGAAGAGTTATCCTTTCATATTCTCTGAGTTCCATTATCGTAATGACAAACGTTACAAGGAATAGGAACAAACACCAATAATAATACATCAATAGAATAAAAAATAAACGCTACTGAAACCAGGTGAATAACTCGAAAATACTAAGATGAACAGGCAAACACTTTCAAGAAATAACATTTCACGCGCAGTCATTCAAATTGAGACGTCGGTGTGACGTTCTGTTCGCTCGTACAACAATGGGTGCATTGCCAACGTCAAAAAAAAATGTTGAGTTGAATTTTAGTTGGCAAATTATTAAATCATTTTAATAATTCATTTTTAATGAAAATATTTCAGATTTTAAGATATTGTTCGTTTTACAAGCCGTTAAATTGTTTTTGCGTATTCTTAATGACAATTCCTATTTATGAACAAGTGGAGATATTAAAAAATGTATTATTTTCAATAATCTTATGTGTAGTCGTTCACTTGCTACCTAAATTGTCTATGTAGGCTCAAAGACGGAGGAGGGGGGAATGGCCGTTCTGCCCTGATCTGGATAGCTGAATGGTAATATCTCAAAAACGGAAAAAGATATCGATTTCCGGTTTTCGCCATTGAATTTATTTTGAAATTTTAGATCGAAATCATGTATCATATGACCATCATCCTATTTAAATTAAGAAAGTTAAATCCAATATGGCGGACAAAAATTTCAAATATCACCCAGAATAGTTTTTTTGGTACAACAAGCAATTAAAGTCATTCTGGTCACCTAGTCACGCTCACTTTTCTATAATTCAGCCATTTCCAGACTTAATGGACACCCGGTATAGTAAAGTCTAGATCTTTACAAAATAGCTCGTAAGCTTCTGGTATATTAGTTTGGTGTATCTTTTGAGCCAAACAAACACGCATTCTTTTTAGTATAAGGAAACTGGGCAGTGTTGTCTCCACCAAATATTCATACAAAAAAGTAAAAACGTTAGGTACAAGTAAGAAAAAGGTTTTCTGACTACCAATTAATGCGCTTTTTTTTGTTAATTGCATCCAGGAGACTTCCAACGGAAGTATAAGACATGTAAAGAACTTAATCAGTATTTACCATATTAAAGAATTTAAAAATAAATCTTTATAATGCATCCTGCAGTTTGAAATTATTTCTATTTTATATAATGAATTTTATTATTTTGAAGAATGGTTCGTGAAATTATTATATAAATTCATTATATAAAATAGAAATTAAAGAATTTAGTTGACAATTCCTATAAATTAGTCGGGTAAATAACTTGGATTGCATCCCTCCCTGGATGGTGCTTTGATTTACGCTTGCGAAAATCTGTCCAAGGTATCTTTATCCATTCTCTCCAATCTTGTAACACTTTAAAAAGCAACTTGAATGCATTTTGTTTACTTAACATGTCACTCCATTTTAATGACAATCTGCCACTTTGAATGGTTCAAGTTTAACCTGTTCGCAATCAATTTTCTGCACACGTATAGAATAACTCAAAACATTGTCTTTGGGTATTTGTTCCTTCATTCTTTCAATCAATTTTCTCATCTCCTCTTTTTAACTGTGCTGGAAAAAGTTATTCAGGAATAGGAAATGGAATTTGCCAAAAAAAGAACTGTTAAACCAAGTACTCATTGGAGCATCAAAGAACGGTATAACAATAAACAGTTTTTCTTTTGCAGACTATCTTATGATTATTTCTAGGAATACAAAAACAGTAATAGAATAAACCAACACATCAAAAGAACAAGCAAGAAAAATGGGAATACAGATTTTTTTCGAGAAACGTAAATAGATAACGAACATCAAAACAGCCCCTTGTCACTGAAAGACAAAATACGGAAAAATATTGGGAAAGTTAGCATCAAGTATCTCAGGGGGGAAATACACTCAAATACCAGCAAAAAGGAAGCAAACAACAACAGATGAGGTAACATGCACACCAAGAAACTTACCACTTGTATAAGAAGAAAGAATTTTCAAGACAAGCCAAAATGAAACATTGTAATACTGTGATGAAACCTGTGGGTCTGGTGCTTTCATTTAACGCTGGCTAATAAAATCATGCCGAACCTGACCAGGAATCAAACCCAGGACCCCTGCCTTAGAAGCCAGTTGTGCAGACCAAGACTGGATGATGATGTTGATGTGAGGTGATACCCAAGTGTTGCTGGGCAGGATAGAGAAGAAAGCATGTGGACGAAATAGATAGAGGTAGATAAAAAAGCAATGAGTAGACTAAATTTAGGTAAACCATTACATAAATTACATAACCTAATGATAAGTTAAATTCATATAAGATACTGAGAACGGGTTGCAAAAAGTGTTTAAGAAATGATTAAAAATTATTTGATATAACTTATAACTTGGCCGTCCTAGGGAAAAATAAATCATAAAAATAAAATTATAAAAAACACAATTTAATTGATGAAATTTACATGAATAAACACTTACTGAAATGGATCAAATGGATGATGATACGGTCATTACTAATTAATAAAACTGTATAAATAAGATTAATTAATACGATGAAAATGTTTAATTAAAATTATAATAACAATTATCTAGTAAATACTCTACTTAAATCATATTAAATTATAAGCGTTTAACGATTATACATACCTAAATATAACAGTATAATCTGCGCCACGCGAGAATGAGCTTCAAGTTCACCCACTAGTACCACCACCTCCTCCTCCTCATCACCTATTAAGATTGTCTTCTACCAGCGATGTCACATTTCACGCCTATCACAGATGACGGAATACCAAGCGTCTGTTTTGTTATGCAGTGCACAGGGGTGTTATGTGTTTCGACAATATTGCGCTGGCTGCAGTGATTTTGAAGCTTATATTCATGTGACACAGTATATAATAAATATCAGTTAGATACAAATGCAATTTATAATAAGCCAAAGTACTAAAATAATACAGCGAAAGTTGTTTATAATGACTAACATAGGACTACAGTATAAACACAGTGCAATAAATTCTGAATCGGCTAAATCTTGATTACAAAACACATTTGAATGAGTCAACAGAAAAACGTTACAAGTAACAAAAACAAATTTTTAAAGAAAGTGAAAGATACCATCTGATTCTTAGCTGTACAACGATTTTTCACTGTATAACGATTTTGTTTCAAGAATTTCTGAGATCTTAATTACAATTCTACCCGTTAGAATTCACTATTACGATCAAATAGACGATTTATAGAACGTATTCCACTGAAGCCTCACTTTTGTAAATTTTGTCAGTTGCAACGTTTTTCTGTTGAACCATTCATTTGATCATTCTGACGGTCAAGTATCTTTTAAGAAATTTACCCAATTTCTGATTTTATACACACTTAATATAATGATTCTTCTAGCCAATGGTTACAACAAGCAATACTCAATTAATTGTTTTTACTTTACATTAGTTTGTTCTGAACAATATAATATTATTGTTTGATTCTATTTCCATCACTGAATATACTGGGCGAGCAGCATAAAACTGAACCATAACGTAATCTCTACCCTACAATGTTTTCATGCGCAAGAAGTGGTAATCCTGACTGTTGTCAGATGGTTAAGTATCAGTACAGTATACATTTAACTGCGTTGCGGTATTGCGAGTGCCATTGTGTTTATGTAAAATGCCTTATTCAATGCCGGAGAGGATAGCTTTAGTTGAGGTCTATATTTGTTTTCAATCGTATGAAGAAACACGTTAAGTATTTGTAGAAAAAATTTCTGAATGCAAGTATCCAAGCAAAGAATATTATACTTGATATAGTTAAAAAATGGCATACAACACAGGTTCGATTACATTCAACAAGAATCAATGCGACTCTGACCATAACGTTTTGTGCCAGACGTCTCTCCATATGATAAGTTGAGCATCGAATATAAAAAGTGCATCGATGCTCAGCGTGGTCATTTTGAACATCTTTTCTAACAAAAAAGTAAATAAATACAACATTTAAATTACACTTAACGTTATTTTTTATTCAAATTATCTGCATCATTCATAAAATTAAATAACAATGTAACCTACTGATTTTGCACCAGTTACGTTATGGGTTCGGTTTTATGTTGTTCACCCTTTATAATAATTCTTTTAGCCAATGGTTACATCAAGCAATACTCAATTAATTGTTTTTACTTTACAATAGTTTGTTCTGAACAATATAATAATATTTGATTCTATTTCCATATCATCCTACAGATTATAATAAATTTAAAAAATTTATTTACTTTTTAAAATTATAATAAATTAAAAACTTGCTACTATACTGTGCATCACACCATTGTGAGCTTCAAGGTCGATGGAATTAGCCACAGTATTGCCGGGTTGCATTCTGCATATGCTACCTGTACGATTACCTCACTCACACAAGCAAGAGAACCGGAAAAATATAAATTATTTATTATACAGTTTATCCAAAGAGTATTCAAAGACTGTTACCAATGCTTCAGAAATTAATCAGCAAAATTTTGGTAATCTAAATTTGTTTGAAAAAAGCTAAAAAAATATTTAATTGTTGAAAAATTTTATAGTGTACCAGAATTCCTTTCTAAATAGTTTTTCAGTGGAAAAATAAATAAATATCTAAGTACACGCAAATTGTTTATTTGTTAAAAGTTTTTTGAATGACACTTATTGAAGAAGCAAATCAGTAGTGGTAATAAATGAATTGATAAGTAACAAAATTAACTTAGTGTGTGGCTTATCAGTTTTGTCTTTACATGTTCTATAACTCCCTTTCTGGCATCTCTTGAATGCAATTTTCTATCACCACTTTTATTAATTAATATCTGTATGTTTATTATTGTTAGCATTCTTTATGATCATGAATGCATGCAGGTGCCGAAATGTATCGAATTTTAGTGACGTTTCAAAAATAAAGTCCAGCTCTTCACACAACCAAAAATCCAATGCCTACTTTTTCATTAGGGACTTCCATAAATTTAAAAGTGTCTGTGTACCAGTTATTCTGATAAATTTAGGGAAACACTGACATTCTATTTTCTCTGTAATGCTTTAATGTGTTGAACACAGATTAAAAACTTAGTCCTATCAAGATTTCACCTTCTCTCTACTCAAAATGGTTGTATTACTTTCGTTTTATACAGACATGGAACACGACAAGAAACACATTATCACGATTTTTTTTATAAACATAAAATGAAAATAAATTTTTTGAATGCATGCAGGTGCCAAAATGTGTCGAATTTTAGTGATGTTTCAAAAATAAAGTCCAGCTCTTCACACAACCAAAAATCCAGGGCCTACTTTTTCATTACGGACTTCTAGAATCCAACAAATTACTCACTGATCAGAAGGTATTTCCAGGAATTTAGAAGAGTATGTGTATCGGTTATTCAGATAAATTTATGGAAACACTGGCATTCTATTTCCTCTGTAATGCTTTAATGTGTTAAACACAGATTAAAAACTTAGTCCTATCAAGATTTCACCTTCTCTCAACTAAAATGGTTATATTACTTTCGTTTTATAAAGACATGGAACACGACAAAAAACACATTATCACAAATTCTTATAAACATAAAATAAATTCTTTCATATTTAAATAATAAACATAAAAATGGTTGCTCAATGTTAAATTCGTTGCCCTTACTACGAACTTGAATACTTTTAACTAAATGTTTGGACATTATGTAAGCAAATGTATTATGTACTATATCCCTATAACAGTGAATAAGCATTGATATACAGACTTCAATAGCTTTACAAATAAATTTCATACTTTTATATTATCAAAGTACTGTTCGTGGTACTGGATTTCTCAGTACCAAAGCACTTTCTGCTGAAATAATTGGTAATTGATTTTGACAATGATAGTTAATTAAATGACTTACACTCTCAAACATTCTGTCTTTTGTTCTTACCTGTAACAAAACATAAATAAAACAATTAAAAAAGAAATCTGGGGTGAAACACTCACACAACTTTCTCTTGCCAATTCAAATAATTAACAATATAATCCAACATTAGTAATAAAACATTAGAAATAAACAAAAAATTAACCTCAATAAATATAACCTAATTTTAATCATGAGTGAAAGACGCAAAATGAAAATCAACCTGTTTGGCTTAAAAATACGGAAAAATCACTCTTTCACGCTAAACTAGGCTCTGTACAGAAAAATGCTCTAAATAAAAGTCGTAGATCTTTTAATTTCCTATAAATTTTATTATATACATTTTTGTTGTAAAATGCATACTAAAGCTGAAATCTTAAAAAAACTGATTTTGCACACGTTTTCGTGAGTAAACAGAAAATTGCTAATTACCGCTAAACTAAGCATTATACAAAAAAATGTTTGATCTTAAATAAAACAATTTTTTTATGAAAAAATAGCCTCACCAAGAAATTCAGCAGAGATGGCGCCAACCCTATCTTGTTTAGAGCATAATTAAACATTTTAGTAAATGAGGTGATTTTTAAAAAAAATTGTAGGAGCCATTTTTGAGAAAATTGCAAAAAAGTGAAAAATGACACGAATAAACTACTACTTCCTGTTAACCGATTTTAATGAAAATATTTGTGTCAGGTCTGGCAGTGGTATCTAAATTAAGTTACAAGTTTCAACCTCGTATGCTGTTCCATTCTCGAGATATTTTGTTCACACACACGCACACCAATTGCTAAAAACATGTTTTTTTGGGTTCAGGGAGTCTGAAAATGTGTAGATCGGGTGAAAACTCCATTTCGAAAAACCAACATGAAAACAATACTTTCCTTCCTATATATTCATATAGACAAGAGAAAGTAAAAACATCTTAATTTGATTATTTATTCTGTTGATTGTTCATTATGAGACTTTGGTTTTATTATCTACATATATAAATAATTGGCATTCTGTTCACATAATGGACCAAACCAAGTTCACACCATACAGGCTTCCATAAAAAAATCCCTTTCATGAGACGTGTCTCATGGCTGATGGGAATTTTTTAAAAGGCTTACCTTTGATTTATGGCAAAAACCATTAGTGATTTCTGTATCCTACTCTTTAAGAGAAATCGAATGACACGAATTTTGTTTCCAAATTCCAACTTGGATTTCTTGACTCCTAGTTTTGGGGCTCTTCTGGTCGAAAACAGGACTTGAAAACCAATCCAGGCCCACTAACTTTCTGTGTAGATTATGAATTCAAAAACCATTTGTTGCCATCTCTTGTAATTTCTGACTTTGATTTTGTGACTTCTGGTTTTAGGCCAATTCCGGTCAAAACCAGTACTTCGAACCCAATTTAGGTCAACTAACTGTTTGTGTAAATTACGAATCCAAAAACGATTTGCTGCTATCTCTTTAGTTTCTGACAAGTGGGTGTGACAGACGAAAGAACAAAGGAAAATTATAGATGACAATTTTAAATATTGCCACCAGCAAAAGCATTAGAAGGATAGAATACAAGAGAAAAGCCTACAGTGAAAGAATAGTGTGTGTTGGTTACAAAAAGAGCTAACAGAAATGTGCAAATTACTTTACATAGTCAAAAATTACCCTTTTATTATAAAAAAAACTTTTTTTATGATACAGAATTGTAGATAATATTTACTTAAGTAAATTATGTCTGCTTTTTAAATTAATGCTAATACAGACAATCAAGGGTGATGGATGAAAAAATTACCTGACCAGAAATCAACATAAATTCATTAGTTCTAACCACTACACAGGCTAACAAAAAAAATAATAAATATTGAGCTAAGTGAATAATATAATTCCCACCAAATATTTAAAAAAAAAAAATAATATACTTACAACTCCCTCTGGATCAATGAGTAATAAATGTTTTTTAAGTCCTCCTTGTAAACCGGTCAATACGTATTGACCAGCAGATCCTTGTGATTCCCGGACCAAAAAATCACCATCCTGGAATTTTTAAAAATCAGATTCATTA
Organism: Catonia carolina; assembly: GCA_035578175.1. Lineage (NCBI taxonomy): Eukaryota > Metazoa > Arthropoda > Insecta > Hemiptera > Achilidae > Catonia > Catonia carolina. The sequence continues at coordinate 435,564,451 of JAQMRL010000001.1, read as the reverse complement.
CAAATAATTAGTCTGTTGTGAGGAAATGCTTATAATGAATCTAATGTTCAAAAAAATGTAATGTACAAAACAAAGGAACAATAATACATGAAATACTGTTTTATTAAATAAGTTAATGTACGTTTAGTGTAATAGACTCAAACAGAATCAAACACCAGAACACTCGAGATAACACTGTTGTTGTTGTTTAGGTCAACAGCCGAAAGGCTGGTTTGAACCTCTAGAGGTTTTACTAAGTAAAGCGAGGAGTGAGGTGGTTTACCATCGCCTTCCTCACTGAGTGAAAAAGTATGCTTATCAGCATGCCAGGCCCTCTGAAAAGCACATATTTTCCACTCTGTAAATGACAACTTCACTTCATTCACCACAGGGTCTGGCTGTACAATGAAATTCATTACTTTCAGAGAAGATAACTCTGATTAGTGTCTTTTACACCTCTACCTCTTCTGCTCTTAAATGATTCAGTCATTTAATTGGCAAGCCATGTGATAAGAAACAGAATTATTTATTTTAGCCCTGCAACGAACAGATTGAGTGTAAATAATTTGACACTCCACCTGTCCGTTATGGGCAGTGAGATAAGACTATGGGTAGGAACAGCAAAAGCAACCTTCAAAAAAATGAAACACATGCCGTTGAATCTCGGTAACTTGAACCACGTAGGGAATATGGTACTAATTCAAGTTAAAGAAAATTCAAAATACATAACAAAACTATAGAATTTTGATCAATTTTTAAAGATAATGGTAAACATTTAAAAAATAATTCTGTTTTAACGGCATAAACAAATCTTCTTTGCTGTTAACTTTAGATTAGGGGAAATAATATTGATTGCTTGTAATATCCGCAGTCTTCATTAGAAACTAAGGCACTTTCATCACAAGTAACCTTTTGAACGATTTCATGACAATTTTTAATTTTTTAAGTCCTCTATTCCTGGCTTTAAATTTGTTGTGACCATGTTACCATCGCTAATTGATCAGTTTTTCCCGGAGCATTACAACACTTGGTATGGGAAAGTTTTCCCCAGATATTTCTTGTACCCAATTGAACACACCTTCTATCCTAGACTACAAAAACATTTTCGTACACATATGTGTTAAAAACAAATAAGAATTCGGATTTTTAAAAAATCTCAAACAAGAAGTTCGAGTACTGGATTTGAGTTATGGACACTAATTTTAATGATAATTACTAGTACATCCTGGGAAAACCAAATTTAATTTGAATTATAGAAAGTTCAAGTAATGAAGTTCAACTGTATTATGCAAAAGGGATCTAAATATAGAAGTCCAAATCAGATTCATGAAATACAATATCTTTGCTGTTCTTTTATACGGAATGGAAGCCTGAACTTTAATAGGAAACCCCAGTTTCCAATCAAATTTATTCTACAAAAACAATAATATTAATGTGATGATAAAGGAAAAGAAAATAACAAATTTAATTCACGTGGAATATAATATAAAATTAAATGTAATGTATATAATGAAATACATGTAGGTAAAATCACCAATCATTCAAGAAACAGTTTGCAGAACACTATTAAAACTATAAAAAAGGCAACCGAAAATTCTCCAATGTAACTGAACATATATGAACAAAAATAAACATACTATAACAAATATACAAAATATACTAGAAATATAAGAAATAAATGACAAACAAATTGAAATTTTGGAGAAACATTATATTATAATATAAATTGAAATATATATTTTTACTAACCACCAGAATACGGTAACATAAAACACTTACCATATTCTGTATTCTTCTATATGTTACCGTATTCTGGTGGTTAGTAAAAATATATATTTCAATTTTAAATAATACGGCTGTTTAAAAATCCTACATAGGATGTTTAATAAAATAATATAATATAAATATGGTATATATATTTCTAACCACCAGAATATGGTAACAGAAAATACTTACCAATGTTTATAGTGCTTTCGAGTACCTGGTACACATCTTCAGTAAATCAAAATTCTTTAAAAAAATTTTATAATTTACTGAAGATGTATACAAGGTACACGAAAGCACTATAAACATTGGTAAGTATTTTCTGGTACCATATTTTGGCGGTTAGAAATATATATTTCAATTTTAAGTAATACAACTGTTTATAATCCTACACAGGATGTTTGATAAAATAATAAATATGGTAATAGAGAAAAATTAATGAACACACAAGTTGAATATGACAACCAACTGTTTTAGATAAAAGACTCAACTATTCCTTATATACCATGGTACGAGTAGAAAGTTTTAAATTTTGATGTGATTTTTTTTAAAAATTACAGAAGATGTGTACAAGATACTTGAATGTCCCCTAAACATTGGTAAGCGTTTACTGTTATCATATTCTGGTGGTTTAGTAATACGAGGGCGAATCAAATATAAACGGTAATTTTGCTGTTGACTGTACCAAACTCGTTCGGACCAGATGTGGCGGTGAGCAGCTGTTGTTTTGTTTAATAGGAGTGGGGGGAACAGCTTACTTCGCAGCATTGTTGCGTTCTGCTGTCAGTACAGCCATGACCGAGCGAGAGATACATCCATCTGTTGCGCAACGAATCATCATAAAATTTTTAGCAAATGAACGTGTTAAGGCTTCGGAAATTTTTACTCGTTTGCAGGCACAGTTTGGGGACACTAAGAATCGAGTGTATACGTGGGCCAGAGAATTTAGGGGTGGGCGAGAACGTGTTGAAAACGAAAGTCACCGTCGACACCCAAGGTCAAGTCTCACAGATGACAACATTAGTGCCGTTCGAGAGCTTATTGAAGGTGATCGCCGGTTAACTGTTCAAGAAATCTTGTCAGAAATTGGTATCAGCTACGGGAGTGTTCAGTCTGCAATCACAGACCACCTTGGCTTCAGAAAGATTAGTGCTCGATGGGTTCCGAGGTTGCTGTCCGGAAATCAAAAACAGGTCAGGTCGGAGATCACCGGGAGACTTCTGCATCGATTTCAAGAAGAAGGTGAAGATTTTTTGAGGCACATCGTCACATGTGATGAGACGTGGGTCCACCATTACATTCCCGAATCGAAAATGGCAAGTAAGGAGTGGCGAAGGAAGGATAAAGGCTGCCCAGTGAAAGCCAAAACTCGTCTCTCAGCCGGAAAAGTTCTTGCAATAATTTTTTTGACTCAAGGGGAGTTCTACTCATTGATTTTCTTCACGATCAACGAACAGTGAATGCGGCTTACTACTGCCAGGTGCTACAGTCGGCAAAAACCAGTTACCGAATCAAAAGACGAGGTGTGCCCATTAGAGATGTCATCCTTCTCCATGACAACGCAAGGCCTCACACCGCATTGTTGACAAGGGATAAATTGGAAGAAATGGGCTGGGAAACTCTCGAACACCCTCCTTACAGTCCAGACTTGTCCCCTTGTGACTACTTTTTGTTTGCGCCTCTGAAAGAATCACTTGGAGGAAAACGATTTGAAAGCAATGAAGATGTTGAGAAGCACGTGCACGATTGGTTGACAACTCTCCCTCAATCTTTTTATGAACAGGCAATATTCAAGCTTCCAAATTGGTGGCAGAAGTGTGTAGATAATGCAGGAGACTATATTGAAAAATGTTGAAGGCATAGTTTTTGTATAATATTATTCAATAAATATAATTTTAAAAATTACCGTTTATATTTGATTCGCCCTCGTATATATTTCAATTAGTTATATTAAGTTTATTTGAAATTAAATGTTCAGCTACATTTGAAATAACTATCTCTTTGTTTTTATATATTCTAATATGTTCATTGAATCGAATCTAACATTTTTTGTTTTTCTGTTGCAAGTGAAGAATGGTACATGACATCTGAAAGGACTAGTTGACTTTTTTAATCAGGTGAAAGTCATCTATTGTGTTTCATGGTTTATTATTATTATAAATGTACACACTACATCTATATCAAATCTAACTTCTTTCTTATTCAGCTAATTCCATCTTGTTAAATCAATTATTTGACTCGAGTATCGTGAGTAATGAATATCACAGCAAAATCATTATTACTACTACAAATTGCTATGTCTTATAACAAACAATAACAGACACTATAGATGTCTGCCCAGTAATGGATATCTGAGGTACAGGTTTGTAAAAGGAATACTTGTATACCTTGTACAAACAACTGTAAATTGATAACAATTATAATTACCTGTTTTAATAATGATTCAGCTTGATGACGACTAATACTGCCATGAAACCATGTTTCACTTCGTAATTTATCTTTTTCTGTTTCTTCACTAGCATTTCCAGTACTATCTAATGGTTCTGTGTGCATAACAAAAACACACACACACAAAGTTAAATTCCAGTAAACACACAAATAATTAGAAATTACATTCAAGAGGCTGTAAATGAACATTGTTTGGGTATTTGACCAACTGGTATCTGCAACTAATGACTACACCTGTCTGCAACTCTGAATGGCAGAAATCACCCGAGGCATATTCAGTTCATGCCTATATCTTCATTTATTTGATGGTCTTCAGGCACTTATCCAGAAGGGGGCGACAGGGGCATTTGCCCCCCCCCCAAATATTTATATATATTTGTGTGTGTGTGTGCATGTGTACAAGGAAAATGAACGATTAGAAAAAGAAGGCAAACATTATACGGAACTTGTGTAGAATGGATAACAACTGGTTGACAAAAAAAATTTCAAAGATGCTAAACAATAGACCTAAGGTGTCGGATAAATGGTTTCAAGAAGCCAAAAAGGATATTGAGAAAACCAGAATAAACCGAGAAAAATTAATGAACCAAACCAAATTCAGACAAATAATTATGGACTTTAAGGGTTTTCATGAAAAGGAAAAACAACACAACAGGAGGATAGAAGAAAGGGGAAAAGTCTACAGTGACCGAATGCTGAAAAAGTGGGCTGCAAAAAGAGCTTCCAATAACGTCTAAAGTCACCTAACATGTTCTAAAATTTTCCTTATACAACGAAAGAAAAAGTGTGTGTGTCTGCATTTGTATACATTTTATATCGGCTCCCGCCAAAAAAAATTCCGGATACATTCTTGGTCCAGCAATCAGTACCCTACTAAAGATCATAAAAATCTCATCTTAGCTTTCTCTATTCTTAACAACTACAGAGCTGTCAGGGTCCAACAATAAACAATACATTAAAACTGTCACAAAATTCAATAACCATCAATTTCGTATGTAAAACGAATGACAAAAAACAGATAAATCAAAAGTTTATCACAAATCCGATTTCTTGAACTTGCAGCTACTGCGCAAGCTGGCTTTCAAACCAAAAACATGCAATTTTATCATACTTCATTAGATATCATATTTTTATCACCTAATCCTTAATATCCAATCATAAAAAAACCTATCATGTTGGCATAAATTATTTTAATACAGGAAAAGTTATGAAATCACATTTAAATATCACACATAAGATTCCAACTGAACTTGAAATAGAAAATCCATTTTACTAATAATAGAAGTAATACTTACGTAAATCAAAAACATCCCTAGGCAGTCTACTATTGACAACAATATCATTTACATATTCATGTGGTCTAGCAGGCATTACATCACAATTCAGATCAATTAGGTTAGTAGATGGAAGACGTTCTACAAAAAAAAAAAAACAATAAAATTTTTAAAAAATCAAGAAAATTAAATGGTTTTGTTAAAGTACAATAAGTTTTATTTACAGGGCACCATTTAAAACATAGTTCATTGTCTTAACGGACAAAATTAGTTTCATGTCACAGCTAAATTTAATTATCAATTAAATTGATAAATATAAATAAAACGGATAAATCCATCTTTAGTCCTGAGCGATGTATACACATATATCCGTAAATAGAACTGACTAAAAAAAATTATTTGTATGTTGAGTTACAGAATAAAAGTCTACATTTGTATAGATTGTTTAAAAAAATATTACGATTAAATTGGATAACTGTAACACACACAAGTAGTAACCAATAAATGAAGCACGACTGATGAACATTGCCTTGAGGGCAGCCAGGAAACACTGGCAGGCAGTGTTGCCAACCCAGTTTCCGCAGGCAAAAATTTCTTGAAATATTTAGATATTTTCGCATAATTTTGATGACTATTAAGACAACTTCTTTTTTTGATTTAATTTGTAAATGCGTGGATATATCTGTTGTACGACCATAACCATTTAAAACAATACGTGGATATATTCACAAAACAACCTGTGGGAAAGTTTTTTGGGATATATTTCTGTCAATAGTCAGCAAAGGGTACATAACCTTCAAAATATATAAACCTTCTACATACTCGCAACAAAAAATACTAAATTATAGAACCACTAGTACATCAGTTTCACCAATGTTCAGTATTAGGTCAGCTGTGTACAAGCAACATGACTTTGTTTCTACGACATTTTTCATGAAACACAAGTGACTCTGCAATTAGTAAACCAATGTTTGTTTTACAAAAATTTTATTAAATGTAGTAACAGATATACATTATTATTAGTCCCAAGTACATAGATATTTTTCTATATGGTTGACAAAATATATCACGACCACTGGACTGTCTTTAATTTTGTAGTCCAGTCTGCAATTTATCATATAACAATAAACAACAGGAAAAAATAGAAGTTATCGTATTGTAACATTAATATTTTATGACAGATGTCTGTGTTGTGCTGGCATACAGTATGTTTTCTCCCACCACATGTTTTATATCACACAAACAGACATCAGTCACATACGACAACTGTGGCATCAAAAAAGTACGGTCCTTAATATGGGAACAAATCCTAATGTTAAAGAGACAAAAAGAAAGAACAATAAATAAATTTTTGAAATGCATCCTGCCAACCATTAATAAAAATTACAGTATAAATGAAATTTATCGCCTTACCTTTGGTTGCTTATTTAAGTTTAAAAAACTTAAATAAGCTTAAAAAAAAACTTAAAATTTCGGTGGTATAACAATAACCAACTACGGCGGCGTGCGGGCCGCACATGCGCAGTAAGTAGCTCCCCAACCATAGCATCATAGGCTGATACAGGCTGCCTCTAAAGTATTACTCACTACTCGTTGGGTTCAGTTCGTGCGGTTATCGTTTTGACATGTGTCGCTTTTGAAAGCCTGTAGTAAAAAATGAGGACACAACACGGCGCCTCTACCATTTTGTAGTAAAAATGATGATGTAAGTACCTCGAAAGAGAGGCGACCTCCACCATTTTGTAGTATAAAAATGATGTTACATAAAGCACGGCGAACTGCACCATTTTGTGGGGTGAAAAGGATGTAAAAAAAAAAGCACGGCGAATTACACTAATTGTGTAAGGTGTTTTGCAGAGATAATGCGGGGGCTTTCCACCATCCAATTTTTTAGAATCCAACCAGACGCTGAAATTGGACTCAGGGGATTATTGGCAACCCAGATTATTTGAATAACGTAGCTCAATTGATGGTAAAAACTCGCTTTTAGTACTGCGAAGGTTTGGTTAAAGAACCACACAGGTCTAGACGCAATGACATTTGACACAGAAAGAAAATAATAAAAAAATTAATGAGCAGCTAAAATAATTTATTAATGAATAACTAAAAACTAAATAAAATAAATAAAATTATGATTTTTAAGTAAAACGGTTAATTCATTTAAAATTTGAAAAAAAATAATTAGTTAAATAACAATACAGTTTAAAAAAAATTGGAATAAATTAATTTTAACAAAACTTGATTTAACAATAGAAAATACTTAATGTGAATATAATAAATTAATAGGAATATTTAAGAAAAACTATTTTTAAAGTCCTTGGACTGAAACGGGGAAAAAAATCTCTTGGGAAGAGTTTAATAAATGATTTAAGGTGAAGAAAAATAAATATAGTAATGCATTTATTTTTCGGGGGAAAAACTAAATAAAATTAAGACATTTAAAAAAATGAATTGCAAGATGAAATTTAGTAAAAGAATTACTTAGAAAAATTTAAGTAACTCAGTGGTCGTTGAACAAGAGTTTAAAAGAAAATTTGTCATATTTAAGATTTAAAAATTTAAAAGAAGAAAAATATACTGAACTTATTAAGTTTTTTTTTTTTTTTTCCTAAAATTAATAAAACATTTTAAAGAGATTTATTTAGTCTATAAATAGGATATTTAAAACACCATAATAATATTAAGAAACATTATGAATTTAAATAAAAAAAAAATAGGTTTAAAAAAATTTGTTTAAGTTAAAACCTGAAAAATTATTAAACATGGTACTTAAATTTAAATTTAGGTAATTTTCCCATATTGGGAAAGAAAAATAATTTACCTGTAAAACTTGATGTTATCGATTCGACATCCTGTCCAAGACAAAGCATAAAAACTCAACGCACACAAAGGCAAAAAAAGGTCATTCCCCTAACGATCACAAATGGAAGCGTTCGAGGCGGCGAAAAATGCCGATACATCGGAATTACTAAGAATTTAAAGGAGGAAAATTATATGGAAAATAAAACGACGGTAACAGTGGGAGTGAGAGAGAGAATCAACCGTGTAAGATAGAAAGAGAGAGAGATACAAATTACACGTGTGAGTAACTGAACAATAAAGAAGTAGCGACAAAAATGAAATCGGACACCGGACGTAAGCCTAAGAATTAAAAACGTAAATTTAAATACGGAATAAAAATCTAGTGAACTAAAACCAACTAGAAATAAATGAATAAAATAATTAGATTCAATGAAGAAAAATACATAACCCTTAAAATAAAATAAATCCGGCACAAAAATCAAAAAAACGGAATTGTAAATGAATTGAGAAGATTTTGGAGACAAAATCTTAGAAATTCATTACACTCCCCCCCCTTAGGAAGAAAAAAAAAGAAGAAAACTAGATCTGAAGAAATCAAAGGTAGTGGCGTTGATGACAAGAAGAAAAATATCTCGTTTTCTGCAGAAATTGGTCAAGCAATCTTTACATGCAATGAACGTTGATAATATAGCATATAATTAAATTGATATAATTATGTCTTTGTTTAAAATTTGATTTAAATTACTCTATCATATAGTATTAATTAATTTGAATCATAATCATATATCATTAATTTTATTTTGTAAGTATAACTGGTGTGTTTGTATATATTTTTTTTTAAAGAATTGAATCAAGTCTTAATTTATTAGAATGGATTGTAATTACTTGATTATTTGTTAGTTTGATTGCAAAAATTACTAAAAAAATTTTCCTGAACAATGTGAATTTGAAATTAGTGTATGAATTTTAAAATGTATGTGTTATTATACCTAAACATATATACATAAACATAATAGTAAAATAAATTTGATTAACAATAGCACCCCAAGGATTTGGTGTTAGGGTAGGTGTAAGAGAATTTTAAGGGCAGGAATTAATAAAATGTATGGAATAGTTGGGATGGAAAAATGTATGTTAAGAGGAATTATCGGTAATTGGTAAAAAGAAAAATTAGGAATAATATCAATTGGACGATGACTAATTTGTATTAGGAAAGCTATGGGAAAGAAAGGAATTGTACTGAACATGTGACCTCTTGTAGATGGACATCAAAATGGCTGAATTGTAGTTGAAGATGGAAAATTGTTCAAGTTCTTGAAGTTTCTCTAGTTGGAAGGTTGTATTATCGATCCAGTTTGTAATGTTGGAAGTTTATATTCTTGAACGGGATATGTGATGAGTCCGTAAGCAGAAAGTGTCGGTATGTTCTCCTAACAGCTCTATGTTGTTTATTTTAAATGTTGATACAATTGGCTTTGATGTACAGGAACAACCAGTATTGTAAATTTGAAGTCGAAGTGGTAATTCTTGAAGATCTGGTAATAGAATTTCTTTAGGTAAAATCTTTGTTGAAATGTGTTATGAAAAATAGCGTTCTTGAGTTTGTTGTAACGACGTTTTTAAGTTGATACAAAAATGTGATAAATAAAATACAAGAAATTCTTCATAATGGAAAAGATTGTGAGTTTTTCTGCGTTTCATTAGCTTGAAGTCAAAAGATGATATCTTTAAAATCATGATATTTTTGTTAGTTGAAAAAATCTTGAGGATTGTGAACTGTTGCATTCAGATGCTGCATTGTAGACTGGTACGATATGCTGGAAGTCCATTGGTCCTCTCGTTGAAAAGACAGCTGATGGTTGAGTAAAGTGGGTGAAAAATTCTTAGGAAAAATATACAGGAATACTTGGGTATGACCTAGGAATTGATTAAATTAGGGATATGGATGCTTTAGAAATAATTGTGTCAAGAATAGGTATGGTATGTGTAATATGAAGTACATTATTGGAAGTTGGATAAAGAGCATGAGGAAGCATAAGGGAAATTTTGATGAGTATGATAATTTTTGGAAGGAAAACTCGTGTGAATAGGTCGTATGAGAATACTAATGGATGGAGTGTACTATTTTACAAAAAGAAAATTTGTCTTTTGAAATGGAAATTAAAATAACCTAATTAATGTTTTTAGAAACACATTGTAACCAGATAAAAGTATTTTGTATAGTACTATATTTATCTGTAAAGATTTATTAACTTTAATAATAGTTTGTTTTAAATTGTGCAAATTATTTTATGGATCAAATGAAAGTTTTATAAGTTAATTAATTTTGTAATTTCATCAACATAGTTGAAGTTAAATGAGTATGGCAGTTATTATAAAAATGTTATAAGTTGGTATTTACTATTAGTACAAAAGAATAGGTCACTTGAGCATCTACCATATGAGCAGAGAATGAGATATAATTGTAAAATAGCATTTATGAGTTAAAAACATGGACGGAAGAGTAAAATATAAGATTTAGCTTGATATGAATAAAATATCAATATGTTAATTGGTGTTTTAAATATATATGTAACTTAATTCTAACTTAAATACTAGCTTATGAAAATATAATATAATAAATTCGCCGTGTCGCAGTGATCGTTGTTGTATACTTGAAAGTTTACGAAAAAGATTTTTTTAATTGTAATATTTTTAAGTTAAAAGTCCAAAGGAAAAATATTTTTCTAATATATTTATTGAACGTTAAAAGTTCCACTTGTAATAATTGTTTGTCCATGACAACGCGTAAAACAAAATTTGTTGTGTGACAAAAGTATCTGTTGTAATAAATGTTTATTTACGAGAAATATTTTTATTAACACTAATTTTTTTTTTGCGATTGTATAAGTTCTTTTGCGATCAATGTTTATCAGAGAAATTGATTGTTTAATTTAAAAAAATATTGTGTAATAGAGTCTTTAAAATAGTTGTTTTTGTGTGAAAGGTCTTTGTTACACTGATTATTTTCACTGTAATAAATGTTGTTTCAATAAATTTTCGCGAACATTTAACTGTATTAAGTAAAAAGAAGTTCGGTCATTGATTATGTAAAAATGTATTCTTGTACGTAGGTAAACCTGGTAACTGTAGGTTGATGATCTCCGACGGATGATCATAGCTGACAGGAACTTAGTAGGATGCTGGTAGTTGAAAAATGTAATCGGTCACTGCGTCTGTCGGCTCTCTTAATGACTAATGGTCTATGACTCACTTGATCTGCGGTGATTCTGGGAGTACTTAGGAAAATGTCTCCATCTGTTGACAAGTTAAAAGCAATTTAAGCTCACAAAAATAATATAAATTGTTAATATGTGTTCCTAACAAGCTTCGTTGTAGTAAAAAAAATCATCATAGAGGGAAATAATTATTAAATACATGAATAAATAATTAATGATTATAAATAAATATATGTATAATGACAAGTGATTATAAGTTTATAAGATTATAAGTATATAAGATGATAAGTCGTGAGGAGTACATTTACATACTAGTTTAGAAAAATTATCCCATAGTAATGTGCAAAACAAAAAATTATCTGTAGACTGTGAACTATTTTGTAATAAAAATCTACTATGTTCTCCTTAAACAGGAAGCATCAATCAATAGTCTAACTAATGTATTAATATGTATTTCATCGCTTAAAAACTAAAACTCTTCTTGAGTAAATACTGTCTTACAAACTAAAGTTCTTGCTGAATAAATATATCGTCTTAAAGTCTAAAGTAGAAAATGAAATCAACTGAAAACGTAGTACTGACTGAATAGCACATACATTACTACACCTAGCCAGAACCTAGGCATAGAAGGCACAAGGCTCCTTTCCAGCGATGCCAGAAACCATGACTTCCTTGTACTTGAAGTTTGAGATGAGAAACTATAAAAACAGTAATATACTTATAACTAAAATGCTTGTAGTGTAACTTGTAACTCATAAAATCATAATTCCTTAACCTAATATTCAATAATAATCATTCATATAATATAACATCAATTATTTAACGGGTGACTGCTGAAGATTAAAAACATTGCGCTGAAGGTGATGCACTAATGTAACTATGTCTAGCCAGATCCTAGACACAGAGGGCACAAGGTTCCTTTCTGGCGGATGCCAGAAACCATGACTTCCTTGTACTTGAGATTCATAAATAATAAAATAATAAAATCATCCATCGTTGGAGTGGCTTAAAAACTAAAATGAAGGCTGAAAATAATCTTATCACTAACTTAAATCTAATCATGTTGTATTAAAATCTGAGAACAGCAATGTAAAATGAATGTATTTAGAAGTAGAAGGAATGGAATGGGATAAACTCACGACAAATTCTAAAAAAAATTAATAGGAAAAGTAAGGGCATGGATACAAGGAAAAAAAAATAAATAAAATGAACAAAGTTAGTATACAAAGGTAAGAAACCTAATAAAAAGCTAACATGTCTTCTAACAAGTCGTACCTCATTCTAATTATTGAAAAAAAATCTAGGGATAGCAAAGAAAATCCTAACAGGACATTGTATGTGGTGTGAAAATTTGGGAAATACCTGAAAATTTAGAAACAAGTTTCATGAATCAACGGAAAGTTAACTCCGGACAAAATGGGCAGAAAACAGAGTAAAGAAATCCAAAAACAAGAAGAACGGACACACGTCGGGCAAAAATTTGGAGAAACAACAAAAAAGATAGAAGGAAAAATGCACTACGATTGCCCCCTGATTCAACCTCACAAACACACACGCAAGCACACAATCAGAGACAGCCAACATTCATTTGCATTCATCCATCACATACAATCTTGATTGGATAGAAAATCTTACTCTGTGGGTTAAGTACCCCCCTTCTCGGAACCCAAACCGAGAAGATAGGTAAAGAATAAGACTTTGTACTCAATCGAGTCAGGGCAAATGGTAGACATTGGAAAAACACAAGGACAAGGTAAGGGATCGAAGGAAGCTACCCCTCAATACAAACTGAACACAATTAGGCGTCCCTAGGAGCTTTCCGAAGTGTGAGAACTCATGGAAGAAAAGTAACTTAAATAGAAATATGTGAAATGAAAGTAAACTGGTAAAAATGAATAAAAAACAGCTGACACTAATGAAACACTCTGAAGGCTACCTAACACTAAATAAGAATGAAATGGAAAGTACTTCAGAAACTAACTGTCTGTGAAGAAAATTGGGAAATATAGGTAAAAACTTGTTGAAGTACGATGACGGATTGAGAACAACATGAAGTAAATAATAAAAGAAACATCTTATAAAAGGTAAACCTATAAATAAAATTCAAAGCATCAAAATAAAAGATAAAAATGTAACTACAGTATAATCGAATGCCTAGTGAAAACTGGTCACTAAATCGAGACATTAAGAATAGAAGTCTGTAAAGAATAAATAAATAAAATATGATAAAATCACATGATCTAAAAATGAAAATCGTTGTAAAATCTTATGTTAATTGAATCAGAATGTTAAAATGATGAGAATATAACGGAAGCATTGGTAATTATAGAAATAAAATATGCATCAAAAATTAATTGTAAAATCTAATGGATAATAAGAATAGAAACCACAGATCAAGAAACCCAGAGTCGAGTAGTCATGAATATTAAAAAAAAACTAGAAATAATTCTATGAACTTAGGATAATTATAACCTAACTGAAATATAGGTAAATATATCATCTAATACCCTAAAATCTAAATTAAGTTTAAAAACCCAAATAAAATTCAAAATGACAGGAAAATAATAATGGAATCGTCACTCATTAAGAACTGTTTAACATAACAAATCCATACGTAAGTTTTAAATGATAATGAATAAAATGTAATATTAAATTTGTAACAACAGTAGTTATATTTATAAAGTGTGAAGGTGATTGAACTTTCATTTTAAATAAAATTTAGATTAATAAAATTCAGTGCGATCAGCACTATGCAAATGTATCATCAAATCATGTAAAATTCAATTTAAATCCAAAATTAATTTGAAAAATTAATTCATATTACAGTTCTTAAGAAGCTACCTATTTCATGTTTATTAAACACTGGATAAATAAAGTAATCAAGGAGATAGACAATTTCTGTAAGATAACAGATAGACAGACATGATAAATCCTACAAAATAAAAATAGGCATGAAGAAAAAGAATTATAAACATATTACAGGAGAAAAATAGTGACTGAATAAAATGAACAGAGAAGAGCCAAAATTAAAGGGTCAGAAAAAACTAAATTGAAATATGGATTGGAAAGAAAACAACAGCTGTAATACTTGAAAACAAAGAAGTCAACATTTGTGGGAAGAAATTGTGAAAAAACGCGAAAATTAAAACCCGTAAAAGTACATTATAGAAAAACTAATAAAATGACCATATGAAGTGAATAAAATGTAACCAGAAGCGAGATAACGCGTAAATAAATCTAAGTACATAAGAAGTTATGTATTAAAGTATATAAAAATGAAAACAGATTATTTAAAATCGGTAACGTTAGGCTTAAATTACATAGAAAAAATAAACACATAGTAATCATTAAAACTGAATATAAAAATTATGAGTGTAAAATGAATTGTTATACTTGCGATCGTTTTACTAATAATACTTAGTATGTACAAAGATTCCTGTAGAATATAGGTAGTAGAGTTGATTGAACTGTCTTGTCCGAATGAAACAGCTGTTCTGGTAATGCAATGAAAACTGTGTTGACTTAGTATTCTTAAGAATGATCTCTGCTTTCTCTCAGGCAATTACCCTGGTATATTATGCAAAAACAAGAAAAACATATATTAGTTTGAGTTTTATGACATAAAATTATTAATACTAATTAAAAGTATTTTGAAAAATTTACTGCCTAAAAATATGAGTTAGACAAATTCGCCACTGACGGCAACTAAAAATTTTGCATAAAGTGAAAATGTTTAAAAAAAACACCCAAATTTAACGTAGGTACATAGTCTTGTGATTTATAAAATGCACCTAAAATTGAGCAATAATTCGGTAATAAACCGCTGTAAAAATTATCATAATTTTATAAATTAGTTATTTTATTGAATCCAGAAACATCCAGTCGTGACGAAAAACTTTATAAATAATTTTCCACACAAAATGTTCTGTAAATATTGGATTGCATAGACAAATCATTGAATAATAGTACAGAACTTGTTCTGCTGTTAACAGCTATTTACGCATAGAAATAGCTTAACTGTAATTATAACAACAGCAAAAAATTATACTACCACCTGAAAATATATGTAAAATTTTATTAACAAATCAGTAAATATATGCAACACAATTTAAATAAATAATTTGAAAACATAGTTATAGTATTTATTAGGAGATATTACAGAAAATGATAGAAAAACCTAATGTAACTTAGAAGACATTCAATGAAAAAGAGAGTGCATTGGAAAGGCCTGAAAATCAGATACAATAAAACCTAAATTGAACAAACAATAAAACAAGTAGGCCTATGGTTAAAAACTGATCGTAGCTGTAAAGCAATAGGTGAAATAACGAAAGATGAACAAACAAAAGAAACAATACAGAAAACGAATTGAACTAACCTGCGTCAGACGTAAGACGTATCAATACTGAATAGAAACGCAATATTGCACCAGACTGACTAATGTGAAACCAAAATTTTCAAATAGAAGGGGATAGAACAATGAACATAGAACAGGTTTAGGAAGACCAAGGCCTAAAAACTGCCCGATGTAAACAAACGAAGGGTCGAGTGCAGAAACTCCTTACAAAGGCATAAAATTGTAAACGAAATCTCTGAATGGAAGACAAGTAAGAGAAAAAAAATACAGTATTTGTTACTTACAGAAATATCCCTTAATTATTCTTAACCTGAAAAACGCTTAAGATACAATAATTAAAAAAAAAATTCAATATAATAAAATTAACATGTAACTTAACTTAGCAATATAGGCATTAAAAAAATGTAACTAACGAAAATTTTAAAATCATGTGTCTTGTCATTGAATCAAAAATCACGGCGCTACTCCACCATTTTGTAGTAAAAAATGAGGACACAACACGGCGCCTCTACCATTTTGTAGTAAAAATGAGGACACAACACGGCGCCTCTACCATTTTGTAGTAAAAATGATGATGTAAGTACCTCGAAAGAGAGGCGACCTCCACCATTTTGTAGTATAAAAATGATGTTACATAAAGCACGGCGAACTGCACCATTTTGTGGGGTGAAAAGGATGTAAAAAAAAAAGCACGGCGAATTACACTAATTGTGTAAGGTGTTTTGCAGAGATAATGCGGGGGCTTTCCACCATCCAATTTTTTAGAATCCAACCAGACGCTGAAATTGGACTCAGGGGATTATTGGCAACCCAGATTATTTGAATAACGTAGCTCAATTGATGGTAAAAACTCGCTTTTAGTACTGCGAAGGTTTGGTTAAAGAACCACACAGGTCTAGACGCAATGACATTTGACACAGAAAGAAAATAATAAAAAAATTAATGAGCAGCTAAAATAATTTATTAATGAATAACTAAAAACTAAATAAAATAAATAAAATTATGATTTTTAAGTAAAACGGTTAATTCATTTAAAATTTGAAAAAAAATAATTAGTTAAATAACAATACAGTTTAAAAAAAATTGGAATAAATTAATTTTAACAAAACTTGATTTAACAATAGAAAATACTTAATGTGAATATAATAAATTAATAGGAATATTTAAGAAAAACTATTTTTAAAGTCCTTGGACTGAAACGGGGAAAAAAATCTCTTGGGAAGAGTTTAATAAATGATTTAAGGTGAAGAAAAATAAATATAGTAATGCATTTATTTTTCGGGGGAAAAACTAAATAAAATTAAGACATTTAAAAAAATGAATTGCAAGATGAAATTTAGTAAAAGAATTACTTAGAAAAATTTAAGTAACTCAGTGGTCGTTGAACAAGAGTTTAAAAGAAAATTTGTCATATTTAAGATTTAAAAATTTAAAAGAAGAAAAATATACTGAACTTATTAAGTTTTTTTTTTTTTTTTCCTAAAATTAATAAAACATTTTAAAGAGATTTATTTAGTCTATAAATAGGATATTTAAAACACCATAATAATATTAAGAAACATTATGAATTTAAATAAAAAAAAAATAGGTTTAAAAAAATTTGTTTAAGTTAAAACCTGAAAAATTATTAAACATGGTACTTAAATTTAAATTTAGGTAATTTTCCCATATTGGGAAAGAAAAATAATTTACCTGTAAAACTTGATGTTATCGATTCGACATCCTGTCCAAGACAAAGCATAAAAACTCAACGCACACAAAGGCAAAAAAAGGTCATTCCCCTAACGATCACAAATGGAAGCGTTCGAGGCGGCGAAAAATGCCGATACATCGGAATTACTAAGAATTTAAAGGAGGAAAATTATATGGAAAATAAAACGACGGTAACAGTGGGAGTGAGAGAGAGAATCAACCGTGTAAGATAGAAAGAGAGAGAGATACAAATTACACGTGTGAGTAACTGAACAATAAAGAAGTAGCGACAAAAATGAAATCGGACACCGGACGTAAGCCTAAGAATTAAAAACGTAAATTTAAATACGGAATAAAAATCTAGTGAACTAAAACCAACTAGAAATAAATGAATAAAATAATTAGATTCAATGAAGAAAAATACATAACCCTTAAAATAAAATAAATCCGGCACAAAAATCAAAAAAACGGAATTGTAAATGAATTGAGAAGATTTTGGAGACAAAATCTTAGAAATTCATTACAAGCCGCACGCCGTCGAAATTAGTTGCGCACGCACAAAATACGGGGAAAAATGTCTGTGATTCAATTTGGGGTAATAGACAATAAGTTTTCTTTCTAAATGATGTACCTACCATACATTTTGACAGGCCCGAAAGAGAGGGACGTCATACCCTCTTTATGTTATATTTATTATGCGTTCTTTTTGTTAAATTTTCATACAACTGATATTGTGCTTGCGTAGTTGATTTCTAAAAATTGACGTATGTTTGGTATAAAGTTCACAGCTACAAAAAATGATTCAGCTTCTTAGAATACTAACAGGAAGGAGACACCAGACACGATCATTTGTCTCTGACTTCCCTTCAAAAAGTGATTTTTTCAAGCTCGTTTATTATTTCTGTTTCTTCCCAAAAAATATCAAATTACAGATAAAATTTTATAATTTATAAAAACATAATAAAACGCATATTATGTCGTCCTGGAAAAGAAGTTACATTAGCTTACGTGATACGCAACAAAATGCGATGAGATTTAAACGTCTAACTTTGTACGAGCGTATCTTATCTAAATATCAAAGTATAATAAAAAAATTATAGTGTAATAAAATAAGATTCATTAGGAAGCAAAAGTAATTTTTTCAGAATTTTTTGATGAAAAATGAGCTTGTTAGAGTGTAGTGAACGAAACTGGCCGGCAGAGTGCCCTACCGTACCGCGTGTTGTCACTATTGCGCTTGAACACCATGCCCTGATTGAAATGAGTTGAGGGGAACGGCGGACGCAACACATTCTTTCTCTGTCTCGCTACCCTCCCTACATGCCGCCATAATTGGCAAACAGTATACCACCTTCTTTAGAGCATATTTAAAAAAAATTAAAATTAAGAACGGAGTTTCCATCCAGTCATTTAGATTGAAACTCTAAATGGACTGAATGGAAACACCATTCTAAATTTTAATTTAATTTGAGAACGCGCACATTTCGGTGGTACTACCTTCTTCAGAGCATATTTTAAAAAAATAAAAATTTAGAACGTTGTTCTAAGAGTTTCAATCTGAATGACTGAATGGAAACACCGTTCTAAATTTTTATTTTTATTTTTTTTAAATATGCTCTGAAGAAGGTGGTACCACCGAAACGCGTGTAAGTTTTTTTAAACTTAAATAAGCAACAAAAGGTAAGGTGATAAATTTCATTTATACTGTAAACAAACATACCTCTAACTTGAACTGGTTCTGGTTTCTGAACACTTGCAATAGCTGAGGCATTAGGTAAAGGAGGTACTGGAGGTGGGCCCACATCAGGTGGAACTTTTCCAGGCAGATCATTATAATATTCTCTTTCATCATTCTGCACTGAACACCTACAATAAAAAAAATAAATAAATACAATAGAATACGTAGAAGATTGATAAAACTAGAACGGTAAAATACATATTTTGTTAATACTTGGGACAATTCATGGTTTCATAACACATTCAAAATCCAAAATTTGATTCTCTCAATCCAGAATAATATAACCACTAAATTATAGCCTGATTTTTGTCAGGAGAGCACTGGGCAAAATGTGTGTCTGCATTAGTATAGTCTTGTATGTACGGCAATAGTATAGTGTATGAAATCAACAATGGAACAGCTGCCTACAAAATACAATGGGTGTTGTCAATTTTCAACAACACTGACTGTACATCTAACTGTAGGTCGGAGGGGTATGCGGGGTCGAAGTCAAGTATGTGCATGCGTAACCCAGCGCTCACAGCAATTGGCTTGGCCTTTAGAAGCCAATTGCTTACATTTGCCTCTTACTGAGCTAGCAATCCGTTGAGTTTTTGGGTTATTTTGCAAAATCCCTTTAGGAATTCAGCAACTAGCAAACCAAAATTGAGAAACAGTCTATCTGAAACTGAACCAGCATAAAAGGAAGCACCAATTTTTACAGGAACATTCAACAAATACAAGTTACAAAATCCCCAATTCTGGTAACAAAATTTAGTCATAATTTTGAGTGATTTTTCAAATGTTTATAAATTACCAGTGGTATAAAAATTTCATAACAGCCAACTGTTTTAACTCTTTAGAGGTCTGTGACAAAATGTTACGTCACTGTCAAAACATGAACTTATTTTTGCTTTACTGCGTAATATTTCATCGTCTACAGTTTGCAACATGTACCAGTCTGTAGTAGTTCTGTTTCATCCGTTGGACTCTAACAGTACTTTTGTTTAATGTCAATCTTTCCATATTCAGTGACAGTTCCTAGGCAACTAGTTGTTACTGATAAAGACTGATTGCAGTCATAACAATGACTGTTATTGCCATGTCATGACAATAACATGCAGTAATGCATGTTACTGCATGGATTAATGCAGTACGGACTAATGTCGTCCGTTGTTTACTACGTGCTCGTTTTATTTTCAAATTCTGTTTTGTGTTAAAATAATTTTAATAATTGTTTTTGAACAGTTAATTTTCTTAAAATACACTTATATACCTGTAATAAGAAATAAACAAAAAAACAGTAAATAAATAATCAAAAATAATTATTCAGTTGGAAAAATTTAAGCTGAAAACATTACTTTAGGTTTAAAAAATTAACTATTAAGGGGTTAACTAAGCATCCAAATTAATAACCACTTGCATTTTAATTCAGCATGATTCTGAAGAGGACAACCCAGAAGTATTTTATAATTACTGGATACTGGATGGTACTGGCCATCTGATAAAAATCAGTTGCCCAAATGTTACAACTTAATTTGTCAAAGCGATCATTTATAAACAGACTGACTGGGTTTCCCGAGACTGGACAATTAATTTATTAATTATTACGCTTAAATACTTTTACTTACGAATTTGCAGGTGGTAATGTAAGGAACTGTTGAAACCGTAACTCAAAAGCCTGTCCAATGGTAGTAATTACATCTTGTGCAAGACCACCTCCACATTCTAACACATAACATGCTCTCCAATCGCTTAGATCTTTTGCCACATACGCAACAAAATCTAATGTATCCTGAAAAACAACATAACTTTACTTAACCAACATAAACATATCTATTTACAGTGTTAGAAACAAAGGATGGATTTAGTTTATTGGTACTACATCTGTTTCAAAACTCTTCTGTCAGATCTTGTTACGACCAAAAGGCTACCAGATATAATGTTTCAGTACAAATCCAGATGTAATGTATCTTTGAAATTTCTTCAGACTTTGTTCAACAACAAATAATGAAAATTACATTACCAACGTTGGTAATTACATTACCAACCAACACACATTTCACGATTCTCCTCATACAATGACTATTTGTAAATGTAATATGTATTTATGAGACTGAAATTATTTTGCGTAATATAAGATATTGCCCATTACAGGCAGGTAGAGTGTTTAACTATTTGCCCTCAATCTGCTTTTTCCAGGACTACAAAAATTCGTTCTGTTTCTTATCACATTATCAGCCAATAATAAAACTGAAGCATTTAAGAACAGAAGAGGTAGAGGTGTACGATACTAGTCAGAGAAATGAACTTAATAATTACACAGCCAGACCCTGTGGTAAATGAAGTGAAGGTGTCATTTGTATGGTGGGAAGTCCATAGAAGTTTTTCAGAGGGTCTGGCATGCTGATAACCATACCTTTCCACTCAGTGAGGAAGACAAATGAACCACCTCACTCCTCGATTTACTTAGTAAAGCCTCTAGAGGTTCAAACCAGCCTTTCGGCTGATGAACTAAACAATAACAATATACGATATCAAAGAACTGAATCAGTTAATAGGAATTTACAAATTTTTTTTATTAAAACTCACCGTATCACCACCAGAAGCGAAAGAAATTCGAGGCATATCATGTGTAGCAATTAACTGACCAGAATCAAGAGCTCGTAAAGATAGACTCGTACTAGATATACTCAACTTAACATTAGCCCCGGCATGGTCCATTAATGGCTGTTGGCCAATAGCTCGAGCCACTCTTTTATCAACCTGTATCATAAACAGCTAATGTTATAAACATACTTACGTTATTTACAGACCTCATTTAGATAAAAGTAGACTTGGTCAAGTTTATTATCTAATGAAGTATACCTGAATTATTGGAAATGATTAAGTATGACCACTGTGCACACTATAAACAAATTTTTAATAACCAAAAGAGAAAGATAATTAACCTCTTACTAAAACAATTAACAAGATCCTCTTTCAGGTTCTTTTCAGAGAAACTTTTACAACTCGTTTAATTATCTCTGGAAATCTGTTGAGAAATTTTGAGCATACCACATTAATTTGAATTTATACAGGCAGGTCTTGACTTTTTAACTTGTCATCTACTTTCATTAATTTAACACCTTAAGTTCCAAACTTTTTGAACAATATGTAAGCCCTCTTATTTTAAATAACATATTGTTTTAGAGATAAACAGGAATAAAACTGTAAATTTTTAAAATATGATCTACGATTGATAACAAAGTTGTGAATCTTCTTTTATTATCATTTTATTTTATTCACAATGTGTTAACATTGTAATTTATTCGATTTAAGAACAATAAGCAACCCTATAACCCGATGAGATGAGGATGGTATGATGTGTAAATGAGGTGCAGCCTACTGCAAACTCAGGAAAAACATTCCTGAGATACAATAGTTCATTGAACCCAACCATCAGTACACTGGTAAACACTGTCTAGTATCCAAATCTTTTCAAATCTTATATAAAAGAAACTATCTTTACTAGTATTTGAACCATGAAAACTTCATCTCCAAAAATCAGCGGTTGAACAGCTTACTCCCAGCGACGACTTTACACAAAACCAAACCAGTGAATCTTTTGAAATCAACACTAACCTTTCGTTTTTTGTCGACAGTTTTCAAACCAGCCGCTTCACACACTCTATTTATACATTCCCTGGAAAATAAAAAAGAAATCAGTAATGAATGATTTAATTAAATTAAACAAATACGCAAATGTCAAAACCCAAACATTTAGAAACTCCCTGAATTCTTTTCTTCTTTGTATGCCTTTTCCTACCAGAAGTTAGCATTCATAAATCAATTCTTATCTTTCCTTTGATACTGCTACTCTAAACAGTTCCGGAGAGAAGGGAAAATATCAATCTAGCAGGTTTTTTAAACAGGATATTTTTCATTTTCCTGCTATTTTTCTCTGTACAGTCAACCGCAGCAGATGGTATTTTTCTCCACGCATTACATTTATGATAGATGAATACTGATAACGCCAATGCTACCATAGCCAGTTTAAAATTAGTGCGCTCTCCTAATTCATTCGGTCCATCAGCTGCTGTTTAAGTCTACAACAGCCCTACGTAAAGGCCCTGTTACAATGGTTTTTATCCCGCCTAACTAATTACGTCTCTTGTTTTTCCCTGCCCTACCTCTCACCTGTCCATCTCCTCCCAACTATGCTACAATTCTTTCAGTCAAGTCTCGCTTCTCATTTCACACTGGAAGAAAACCGGCTTTTTTTCTATTCACTTTAATTCCCACATGCTTAATATTGCATGGGAACAATCGCTCCAGGTTCCTTTGCTAACGTTTATGCTATTATGTTGAACTACACGATTCGCTAAAATTCACTTGTGTTTATTTAAATATATATTAAACTTTTGTGCTTATTTTATAAACTGTTGCGTAATTAGCCATTAGTGTATGCGTATTACCAGTACCAACCGATGACTCCTCATCTATTCCAGCTCCAGTGCCAAAGTTTCATTGATTTGTCATTTAAACAGCTACATGAACTTTGCAAAAGGTTTAAATTTGTTAAGTACCGCATTTATGTAACATTTTCATTCTGACATTTAGTGTATAACTCATTTCCTCTATGCTAATACCTTTGTATTCCTGCAATTGTACCTTTTTCAACCGTTTCTGCAACGATTCTCAATCGATTTGCCATACTCCCACTCTGTTGATAGGCAGTAATAAACATCAACTGGTACTTCCGAAAAACTGTGATATAATTTTAGACAAATGGCTATTTGACTTCTGCCTAGCACAAACAGATACTAATAATAATGCTAAAGGTCTTCACCAACCCAATCTGATATAATTAGTAGCCTGACACCATACAGCAAGTATTAATAAAAAAAACAGGACTGTAAAATACTATGCACAGATGTAGTTTATTACTAAAAACGAATAGGTCAATGACCACACTAAAACTACATACTAATTCATTATCAACCAACAAAAGATTATAGATAATACAACAGAATAATGATTGAAAATGTATTTACATTTCAACATATCAAAGATCAAACAACCATTTATAAATTTGAATACATTACTTTTACAAAATTTCTAAAGTACTTACTTAGCTACAAGAAATCTTGCATCAAAATCTAAACTTTTCATCGATGTATTAACCTCCAGGCAACCGATATACTAAAACAAATGTTAACATTTTATAAGATTAAATGAAAAATCAAAAATAAATCTTTATAATGCATCCTGCAGTTTGAAATTAATTGTATTTTATATAATGAATTTATATAATAAATTTCATTAACCTTCTTTTTTAACTGTGTCAACTTTTATTTTCACTTGACACGTGTTTCGGTGGATCCACCATCATCAGAGTAAATAACATATAATTGAAACTAAAAACTTTATTTATTAAAAATCTACAGAAGATGATAAATCTTCAGTCATTTGTATAAAAAGGTTTCAATTATATGTTATTTACTCTGATGATGGTGGATCCACCGAAACACGTGTAAGTGAAAATAAAAGTTGACGCAGTTAAAAAGGAAGGTTAGTAAAATTTATTATATAAATTCATTATATAAAATAGAAAAATCAAAATTTAAAAAAAAATCAGTACATTTTACAGTTATTTACCGAATGTATTAATTACAACCAAATTTTATTCACAAATAGATTGTTAAATATCAATTGAAAAGGAATTTTAAAAATTACAAAACTTAGCCTACAATTTTTATAAATGCATTACAACAGCAGAAGACAAGATCCTTTCTTAGTCTTCAAAGATATTTAACAAGTTTAATGTAAAGCGCACATGAAAATTTTATATATTGTAGTTGAATTGATTACAAAATAGGACTGAGTCCGGTCAAGTGCGGAGAAAGGAGCGAGACCGCCAGCCAATCAGTTACGAGAATTCCGTACACTGTTGTCACATCTGCACTCTAGTCTCAGTCGCTGCTCTGCAACCAAACCGCACGTTTTGCTGCTTACTGTTCTATCTTGTGACGTGCTATTATTGTAGTGTTAGAATTTATAACGTCCTTTCTCATTCGCGTGCATTTAAAAAAAAATGAAGTAATTACAATAATAATGACATCAATTGAGGAAAGAAGTACAGTGCATTTGTTTTTGGAAGAAGCTTGTAAGGGGAGGGTGAGTAGGTAGAGTAGGGATAGTTTTAAATGGGCAAGTGTTGTCTCCTTCTTACTTAATCATCATTCCCTCTCTTTCTAACTGTATACTACTCTGTATACATCACTTCCCCCACCACTAAACAGAACAGCTCAGCGGCACAGAGCGTTGGTGGGAGAGCTTCTAGCTAGAACAAATGACCTGTATATGTACGAATTCTTTTCTAAATAGTTTTGGTTGAAAAGTATTTAACTTCTAATTAAACAAATATTGTGTACTATTTGATATAAAGGGGTTCATGAAAAGCCTACTGAGTTAAGCAGTAGCAGGAAAAAATCATTGGTAAGCGATGAATTTATCATTGTGTTTGAATTTTTTATTTTTCATTTTGTGTGATATTTGATTCAATGGGATTCATGACAAGCCTACTGAAGTAAGCAGTAGCAAAAACAATTTTATGGTGGTAAGTGATGAATTTATCATTGGTGTTAAACTTTCAGTTTTATCTTGACATGTCCTATACTCCCTTTGGAGTCTCCTGGATGTAAAAAAAAGAAAAAATGTTAATCGAACATGGTTGTTCTGCAGTGTACAGCCAAGCGAGCCAGGCAGTCAACGTGGCAATGTCGCTCCATCTCCCTTGCCAAACGCCAGTCCTATTTTGTAATCAATTCAACTACAATTTTTGAAATCAGTAAATGAATAACAAGTGGCTCAAGAGTAATTAAATTCTATACAGGGCTAAGTTTGTCTCTTATAGATCATAATAAACTTCAAAAATTTTGTATCAATTAAAATAACTTACACACTCTTAATAGTGCAATAATAAATTTACAAGATTAAATTAGTTCAAAAAAATAATAAAGTTACTATCAATTAGCACAGAACTTCAAGCTATGTTAAGATGGAAAATTTCCCTCTTATATGTAACATATTTCTTCTTTTCCATTGTTTTTATATCCGACTTTTTTGCAATTCCTGCTGATGCTGATGATGAGAAGGATGATACATAAAGATAAGTGATGAAAAATGCCAGGACCTGACCAGGAATCGAACCTGGGAGCATAGAAGTCAGTTGTGCTAATCACTACGCCAACACGCTGGTCAGGAAGAAGAAGAAGAAGAATGAAGATCTTTTTCATTGCTTAAGAATATTGTCGTAACTACTTTAAAGTAAGGTGGTGTTAATTTGTTTTTCTTTACGTCTGAATAATAAAATTATTTACAATAAGAATGTGATATAAATTAAGAGCAACTAACATGGAATTAAAATAGTTACCTAGGCTAAACTACAGAAGTAATATTCAATGTGGTTATTTTCAAGATAATAAACAGGAACTTTTTATGAATAGTTATCTTGAAACAACAGTGACTGCAACCGAGGTTAGTATTTAAGTACTGTTTGGTGGGTTTTATTTATTTTTTATTACTTTTAAAGTTTTTTTAATTCATTTCAACACCAGTACAAATTACAGATCAGCTGGAAAAATCCCCACAATTTAAAATCCCATGAAAAAAAATACCACCCAGGTAATTTACAATAGAAAGTCCAATAAAACAAATCCATCATCCAAGTATATAAATTGATTTTAAAAATTAATTAATCTAACACCTTTCTTCATATCAATTACAATAAGTATGATAACTTTTCAGGATCATAAATACAAAAGTGAAATGGCTACAGATTTCACACAAAAAACATCATTTAAAATTTTTTTTTTTTGACTATACAAGATATTTTTTTATTTGCAACTGTATAAAATTAACAAGCAAATTTGAAAAAAAAGATACAAATTTTAAGAGATTGAGGAGATCGCTGCCCATTGACAGTACTCCAACCGTAATCATTAAATTAGTTCATAATTTACTTAATTTTATTTTGTTTTACTTTAATTTTGACGTCTAATGATATATCTCTACTCCAGAGTCGTTTCAGTCTTCGTATAGGGGCAGTTGGTAAATCTGGTATGTCTAGGTCAACAATGAGCTGGTTTGGATTATTGTGTAATTTCTTTTTAAATCGTGTGTATGTGCGTAAAAACACATCGTTGGTGTATGGGACGTTTAAGTCCGTGCGTAGTTTATTGTTTGTTACGTAAAAGGGAGCACTAGTTATCTGTCTTAATAATTTGGACTGAAAGCGTTGTATTTTCAAAATGACTGACGGTTTGGCACAACAGTAAATTTGGCTGCTGTACATCCAAACGGGTCTAAGGTAACACTTATAAACTAGTAGTTTTAGTTGAAGTGGAAGTTTAGAAGATCTGGAAATCAACGAATACAGTTGTTTACGTCTAGCATCCAAAGTTTTTCCATTTCGTTAACATGTTGGTTCCACGTTAGTCTTTTGTCAATGTAGAGACCAAGATACTTTATTTTGTCATGTTGAAGAAGTGGCGCACCATACAAATAGACTGGAGGACAAACTTGTTTTCGTAAAGAAAACGTGACTTGTACAGTTTTAGTAGTGTTAATTTTAATCCTCCAGTTTTTAAACCACAATTCAAAAGTATTGAAATGGTTTTGCAAGTTTAAAGAAACATTATCGTGACTCTCAGAAGAAGATAGAATTACGGTATCATCTGCGTAAGAGGCCATCGTCATCATTTAAAAATTTAAAATATAATTATTAGTATAATACTGTTTGACCACAAACTGATTAAAAATTATATTCATAAAAATTTAAAACTTTAAAATAAGTTATAAATATATGGATACATTTAACTGATCTAATTAATTTTATTATTAAAAAAACTGTCTTCATTAAAAATCTTACAGAGTAGCCTACGTTAAAAAAGTCATATCAAGAAGATACCCTTTATAGATAAAATACAGAAACAATCAAGGACACAATAGAAAGGAACAGACATTACAAGATTTTTGTGTTACAGGAAGTAAGAGTCATTTCCTACAATAATCACATAACAAATTATGATGCCTTATTATTTGATATTTTATGCACGCTATCTTTTTATTATAGAACAACTGAAACAATTAAATAAAAACTCATCTACCCTTTACGATCCTTTTGTATCCGCAAAAAATATGAAACCAAATATTTTAAATTATTAAAATTTCGGACAAAATAATTATCAAAAGTTTTAAGCAATAATAAAAACAAAATTAATCACAAAAAGTGTCATTTGATGAATAAAGACTTATTATAAAAATCTGGTGTGAAACACTCACACGACTTTCTCTTGCCAATGCAAATAATTAATAATAAACCTAACATTAGTAATAAAACATTAGAAATAAACAAAAAACTAACCTCAATAAACATAACCTAATTTCAATCATGAGTGAAAGACGCAAAATGAAAATCAACCTCAGTTTGGCTTAAAAATACGGAAAATCACTCTTTCCCACTAAACTAGGCTCTGTAGAGAAAAATGCTTTAAATAAAAGTCGTAGATCTTTTAATTTTCTATAAAATTGATTATATACACTTTTGTCGTAAAATGCACAGAAGGCCGAAATCTGAAAAAAATTGATTTTTCACACTTTTTCGTGAGAAAAAACTGAAAATTGCTAATTACCGTTAAACTAAGCGTTATACAAAAAAATGTTTAAAATAAAAGTTGTAGGATTTAAAATTCTCTACATTTTTTATTATATAAATTTTTGCACTAAAATGCATATTAAAGCCATAATCTTATAAAAACAATTTCTTTACGCGAAAACAGCCTCACCAAGAATTTTAGCAAACATGGCGCCTACCCTATCTTGTAGAGCATAAAAAACTATGTAAACCAGGCGATTTTTAAAAAAATCGTAGGACCAGTTTTTGAGAAAATCGGAAAAAGTGAAAAATTACACGAATAAACTACTACTTCCGGTTGACCGATTTTGATGAAAATGTTCGTGTCGGGTCCGGTAGTGGTATGTAACTTAAGTTTCAAGTTACAAATTCGTACGATGTTCCATTCTTGAGATATTCTGTTCACACACACGCACGCACACGCGCACACACACACACACACACACACACACACAGACCAATCGCTAAAAACATGTTTTTTGGGTTCACGGGGTCTGAAAACGTCTAGATCCGGTGAAAACTCAATTTTGAAAAATCGACATGAAAACAATACTTTCCTTTCTATATATTCATATAGGCAAGAGAAAGTAAAAATATAATACCTACGAGTAGTTAAAAAAAAAATATCTAAATTTAAAACCGGTGTAAGACATTCTACCAATGGCCCTCCATTAATCAACATTTTACATAAAAAAACTAACATTGAACATCAATTTATTAAAGTGCGCTTTTTGTGACAATCAGACATGTGCTCACCGAGGTATCATCTACAGTAAGTCCCACATAAACACACATAACCTACAGAGAACATAAATTAGCCTTACAGTATCTTAACAACTGAATTTACAACAATATTCTAGGGGTTCTTCGAATCCCTCAGCTAAGTAATGAGTAATAAGTCAAGAACTGACAAACTGAGTGACGAATCTCTAAAAAAGCCTGATTATGGTCATTTATATAAATAAAGTTGAATTTCTATAACTCGAACCACTTAGGGAATATTGTACTAATTCGAGTAGAAGAAAATTCAAAATAGATAAAACTATAAAATTTTGATCAATTTTTCAAGATAATGTAAACATTTAAAAAATAATTATGTTTTAATGACATTAAACAAATATTCTGTGTTGAAACTTTTAGTTAGGGGAAGTAATAATTATTGCTTGTAATATTAGCAGTCTTCATAAAAAACTGAGGCACTTTCATCACAAGTAACCTTTTGAACGATTCCACGGCCATTTTAAATTCTTTCAAGTCTTCTATTCCTGGCTTTAAATTTGTTGTGACCATGTCACATCGCTAATTGATCTGATTTTTCTCCGAGCACAACACCTGATATGGAAAACTTTTTCCTGCATACTTCTTGCAGCCAATTTAATACACCTTCTTCCATTCCAAGCTACGAAAACATTTTTTGTACACATTTGCATTAATAACAAAAAAGAATTCAAATTTAAAAAAAATCTCAAACAAGAAGTTCGAGTTATAGACACTAATTTTAATGTAAATTAACGAGTAAATTATAGGGAAACTAAGTTTAATTGAAATTATAGAAAATTTGAGTTATGGAAGTTCAACTATACTACATACACTGACCTTCTATATTTTATATAATTACATAAAAATTACTATAAGAAAAGAAGTTCACTTCTTTTCTTAAATCAGAAAATAATAAAGGCTATTTTAATATTTTTGTGATATAAATTGTGCAAAGAGATTCAAAATAGAACTTATTAATTTGAAATTTAATGACACTTGTATTTCTTTTGGTGAAACTGTAATTTGTTATAAAAAGCGAAATTGTTAGTAAGTTTAATAATATATGTTAATAACACAGAAGCTTAAAAAAATAATACATACTCTGACTGCGTAAGTGACACCCATTTTGGTGATAAGTTGATCTGAATGAAGCCATCCTCTAGCGGGTTTACTCATAAAGTTTCGTATGTTACCTGCACCGTCTGGCATAGGACGTGGCATTATGATCCTACCAACAAACAAATACTTATACTATGTAAAACTACAGTTGTTAAATATTTATTAGACATATATCATCACATTTATTCAATCGATTTTGGACAGGAAGTAAGCCTAAATGATTTATTATTAGTTCATATTATTGTATGACAACATTTTACATTATTCATAGGCCTAAATTTTAATATATTTAATATTTATCAGGCTACACTCCAGATAGTTTAAAATATTATGAATGAACTCCTTAGTCATAAAACTGTAAATATAATAATGACTAATGCCCAAGAATAATAAATAGTTTCGTTTTTAAAAATGGCATGCTGTACTTATAGCAGGCTGGAAACCTGAACTTCACAAACTTCAATCATTTGAAATTTTAGATGAGATTTATAAGCGATAAGTGAACTGTAGATGGGCCTGGGCATGATGTTAAACTATTTTCCCCAACCTGATAGTTTCATAACACCTGGAACGTCAAAGAGAATAGCAACCTTTAATTGCTGGGAATGTAAAATAAGAAAATGACTTAAATGATTCCCTCAGAACGAGCACAGATGCTATACTTTATTAGGTGCTACTATAGTACGTGGCCTACCATGTTATGTTTAGTGAAATTTATATTTCTTGATGTGGTAGTACTGTCCACTAGCACTTTTGAAACGTATATATTCACATATTTTACAGGTTATGTGATATTAAGAAAAAATTTGGTGTGAAACACTCACACAACTTTCTCTTGCCAATGCAAATGATTAACAATATAACCTAATTTTAGCAATAAAACATTAGAAATAAACAAAACACTAACCTCAATAAACATAACCGTATTTTAATCATGAGTGAAAGACGCAAAATGAAAATCGACCTGTTTGGCTTAAAAATACGGAAAATCACTCTTTCACGCTAAACTAGGCTCTGTAGAGAAAAATGCTCTAAATAAAAGTTGTAGATCTTTTAATTTTCTATAAATTCAAATAAATAAACTTTTGTCGTTAAATGCACACTTAGGCCGAAATCTTAAAAAATCAATTTTTCTCACGTTTTCGTGAGAAAAAAAACTGAAAATCGCTAATTACCGCTAAACTAAGCGTTATACAAAAAAATGTTTGGCATAAAAGTTATAGTATTTTAAATTTTCTACAACTTTTATTATACACATTTTTGCGCTGAAATGCATATTAAAGCCGCAATCTTAAAAAACAAATTTTTTACGTGAAAACAGCCTGATCAAGAATTTCAGCAAACATGGCGCCTACCCTATCTTGTAGAGCATAAAAATTAAGTAAATTAGGCGATTTTAAAAGAAATCGTAGGACCAGTTTTTGAGAAAATCGCAAAAAAGTGAAAAATTTCATGAATAAACTACTACTTCCGGTTGACCGATTTTGATGAAAATGTTCGTGTCGGGTCCGGTAGTGGTATGTAACTTAAGTTTTAAGTTTCAAGTTCGTACAATGTTCCGTTCTTGAGATATTTTGTATACACACACACACAGACCAATCGCTAGAAACATGTTTTTTGGGTTCAGGGGGTCTTGAAAACGTATAGATCTGGTGAAAACTCGATTTCTTAAAATCGACATGAAAACAATACTTTCCTTCCTATATATTCATATAGGCATGAGAAAGTAAAAAGGGCAAATTACATAAATGATAATAATAATAATAATAATATACTTTTTTAATTATTATGATAATATTACATACAAAAATTTACAATAGCAAATAATACTATAATCTAATAATACGATAAGGATTAGTCCTGGGACGGCACAGTAAAAAAGGTGAGCTAGCACACCTTGCTCCGCATACTTGAGTGAACGGCATAGAGCGTGCCGTACAATTGATCGATAAGACGGGTGAACTGCGGCAGTGAGCTAGTAGATTCTAATACGTACAGCACTGAGCTCAGCTATGTGAGTAAACAGACAGTGAGTCATGTCGAGGGTCACTTTCGCTCACTCCTTCGCACACACCACGTTGTGTTTGCGTGTGCGTCAACCTGAACATTCATGCATCCCTTTCCACAAACAAATTTTTGTCATGTGTCTATCTTTGTTTCGTACTATGCACGTGGTAAAATTGTTACAGTACAGTACAATGGTATTTTACAACCACTTGTCTCAGGGTTGTTATAGTATAGTTATAGTATGAAAGAATAATGCCCCCTCTCCTGGACCCTCACAAACAGAGGCAGAGTTTTATACGTTATGTATACTTTCCATGCAGCTGCGTTGGGTGCCGGGGCACCAGGGAGTGTCTGGAAATGAGAGAGCGGATGCCTTAGCAAAGAAGGGTGCAGCCTCTCACTTCATAGGCCCAGAGCCATTCTGTGGAATTGGTGAAGGCTATTATAGAAGTATAGTTAGGGTCTGGGAAAAGGAGGCAAAAACCTCCTATTGGGAGAAGGTGCCAGGCTGTGAACAGGCAAAGAAATTTATTGCCTATTCCAGCAAGAAGGCTGGAATATATAATAGACTAGGAAGACAGGACTTGAGGAGGGTAGTGGGCCTGATGACTGGTCACTGTAATCTTGGGTATCATTTATCCAAGATAGGAGTTGCTGGAGACAGCCTATGTAGATTCTGTCATGAGGCAGAAGAGAAGGCTGAGCATATTTTATGCAGCTGCAAAGTGGTTGGCTGCAAAAGAAGAGCGCTGATGGGTAGGGATGTGTTGACACCCTCTCAGGTAAGTGCACTAGATCTTAGGCAGATCCTGCGCTTTATTGAAAGTGTGGGTCTTGCTTAAATAAGGGATAGGGGCAATCACAAAAGATCTTTTAGGTCGCGGTGAGGAGGGGCTGAAGAAGCCTGAACGCCCTTGTTGTAATGTAATGTAATACTTTCCATGCAGCGTTTAGGCAGCCCTTGCTATGATGCGACTAGTGAAAAGTGGTTTAAAGTCGTGGAGGGGATGTACAAGTCAGCTCTGTGCGTAGAGCGTGCTGTGTGGGGAGAAACGCTCAGTGTGCTGGTCATTCAAAATAAAAGAGGTAGTAGCTCACCGCTCAGTTAAAAGAGCTAGATCTTTTGTACGACTCGCTCATGAGTGTCACATCACAAATAAGGATTCACCCTGTTATTCTTAGTCAGTCTGCACACGATACACACTGTGAATGTCATTGAGAAAAGCAACAACAAATCAAGTTCTACTTTTCTCAAATTGTCTATGATATATGGTCGAGAAGATATGTTTTTTAGAAGGTCGAGAAGATATGTTTTTTAGAAGAGATGGGAAATTTAAAAGTAGGCAACGAAAACATACAGGAAGTTGGGGAATTCTGCTATCTAGGGAGTAAAATAACAAAGGATGGTAGAAGCACGAGTGATATCAAGAGTAGAATTGCTCAAGCTAGAAAAGCCTTTGAAATGAAAAACAGCTTACTGACTACAAACATTGATTTACATATTAGGAAAAATTTCTTAAAACATTATGTTTGGAGTGTAGCATTATACGGAAGTGAAACGTGGGTGATAGGGGCTGTAGAACGGAAGAGGATAGAAGCTTTTGAAATGTGGTGTTATAGGAAAATGTTAAAGATTAGGTGGGTGGACAAAATAAGTAATTTAGAGGTTCTTAGGCGAGTGGATGAAAAAAGAAGTATATGGAAGCATCTTACCAAAAGAAGGGATAGGCTAGTGGGGCATATCCTAAGACATCCAGGTATTGGGCTATCAATAATGGAGGGTAACATTGAGGGAGTAAATTGTAGAGGGAGGCAAAGATTAGAATATATAAAGCAAATTACAAAAGATGTAGGGTGTTACAGGTATGTAGATATGAAACGACTTGCGCAAGATAGAAAAGGTTGGAGAACTGCATCAAACCAGTCGAGAGACTGATGACAAAAAAAAAAAAAAAAAATATGGTCGAGGTCCAAATGAAATAATTATTTCGAAATGCCTCTTTTTTGTTTAAGAATATTTACTATTGCATTCAACCACGATCTCTCAATAGCTTGTGTATTGGCTCTTGTTTGTGGATCTACATAATTTTGCTGATGGTTAACCGTTGAATACAGATAACCTAATGTAATTCACATAACTGTAAAATATGTGAATATTTACGCGCCGAAAGTGCTAGTGGACAGTGCTACCACATCAAGAAATACAAATTTCACTAAACATAACGTAGTAGGCCCCGTAGCACCCTTTATTCATCGTAAAAATTACGATGGCTCGGTCATTAGTGTATTGTATCTACACGCACTACGACAGACATAGTGTGTTTATTCAACATAATCTTTCTTACGATGAATAAAGTATAGTGCGAGATACTAACTGTAACTACTAAGTAAAAATTTATAATAAAAACATTACACCACCAAATCCTAATCTTTAACAAGATAGGATAAGGGTGAGTTTCTGGCACCTAAAATCAAGGCACTTCTGTATAAGGGAGGGAAATTTATGACAGAAAAACCCTGGTCCTACAGATTAGATAGTTAAAATTTTTAAAATGAACCTCAGATCGGGAAAACAGATTGTAATTAACAGAATGATTTAATTATAAGAGCATGAAATTTAATGGAATACATCAAGATTAGGGTGGATGAGTGATATTATTGATGATCTGAGAGAGATAGGAGGAGAGGGCAGACATAAGACGAAGTGGAAGTTCATAGCTGAAGAGGCAAAGGCTTATTCAGGATTGTAGCGCTGAGTGAATGGATGAAAAAACTGAACTGTTGTTAAAAAAAGCTTCACCATTAAATTTTTGTGATGATCTTGAAATCTGTAAAATATTATATTTTTCTGTTGCAACCTTCATCTGTAAACAAAATGAGCAATTCAATAGAAAAGCTGTGACAGTGTTTCCAATGGTCTAAAGCAGTCCAGCAACTTCAATTACTAAAACTCTAATTCCGCTTATTTTATTCCAACTTATAAAGATTACTGTCTTGCTGATTATCCATCACAATAATAATTATGGAATAAATAATAATCATTACATCCAGTTTAAATTCTATTTTTATATCACACATTTCAGAAGAGTTACCAGATTATTGATATTAATTAGTACAATAAAATATTTGTTCTAGCAAAGAAAAAATGTAACAGCATGAAAATTACAGCATAGTCTACTGGTAAATATGATTACAGGAAAAATAAAAAAAAAACATAATTTATCAAATGTTTTTTTCATTAACATTATTGACAAACTTGTCAGTAGGCTAATGTAGAAAATTATTTAAAATATTGTTGTTGTTTAGGTCATCAGCCAAAAGGCTGGTTTGAACCTGTAGAGGTTTTACTAAGTAAATCGAGGAGTGAGGTGGTTTACCATTGCCTTCCTCACTGAGTGGAAAAGTATACTTATCAGTATGCCGGGCCCTCTGAAAAGCACATATTCTCCACTCTGCAAATGACACTTTCACTTCATTCACCACAGGATCTGGCAGTAATGAAATCCATTACTTTCAGAGGAGATA
Organism: Catonia carolina; assembly: GCA_035578175.1. NCBI lineage: Eukaryota > Metazoa > Arthropoda > Insecta > Hemiptera > Achilidae > Catonia > Catonia carolina. Next base: position 435,528,111 of record JAQMRL010000001.1, on the reverse strand, counting down.
ACTCTGATTAGTGTCTTTTACACCTCTACCTCTTCTGTTCTTAAATGATTTAGTCATTTAATTGGCTGAACACATTATAAGAAGCAGAACTATTTATTTTAGCCCTGCAACTAACAGATTGAGTGTAAATAATTTGACACTCCACCTGTCTGTTATGGGCAATTTAAAATATATAACAATTTATTTATTAATTTATGAATTATTTAAGGAATGATCTGGAAGCACCACTTTCTTCTACCATGGAACAGAAAAATAAAGTAGGCTACAAAACTTTGTAAAAATTCTATTTTAGCAAAAACAAAATATGTCCAGATAATATAAATTGGATAACCCAACTGCCTTTCAGAGAGAGAAGACAGCCGAATGCAGCTGTAGCAGAGAGATTGAGAGCCACCAGGTCAAGGAATATGAAATTAATGTGGGAACGAAGAAAACACAGCGTGGTGCCACAACTAATTCCTCAAGGAACGCATGTCCATGAGTGACTTAAGTGCTCCAATTGGGGCGTAAATAAAAAAAAAATAAAAAAATATAAATCTTATAGGTCTACTATTTCGTTACTGGTCAAGACGAAAAATCTTTGACTACTTACCCCATGACAATTTTCCACTTCTACCCCAAGAGGAAATAAGGTTAGGGTGTAATTATAGCTTTCATTCTTGTAAAGTAATAATAAACACAAACAAAACACTAAATAGGCAAACTAGTAGTATACAATAAATATTCTGTACAGGTTTTATCATTGTTTGGTTGCACTAAATTCTCTTGTTCCATGCACTATATTATCTTGACCATGCAAAGTTGTTAAAAATAATTTCATCTTCATAACCTCACATAATTTTGTTTTACTATTAAAATTTTGAAACTACATCCAAATAAAAATGATAAAATCTCATAAGACTGAAATGTTGAAAAAATGGGATAGGTTCGAATTGAATGAATCACTAAGTTAATCGACTTCAACAACAAATAAAACATTTACATGTAAACGTAGGGGTCAAGCCTACTCACTAAAATATTCAATTTATAATTAAAAATAAAATATAACAGAAACTTGGTTCACAATTTAGTAAAAAATTACAACTCAAACTGTCTGCGGAATAACTGTTTACGAAAATAAGGTGGTCTCTTTTACAAGGCCGTTTAGATAGGTTAGGCTACGATTTAACCTTATTTGGACTGATATGTGCTTTCTCCAAAAAATCATCAACAATATTGTCTAAGAACTTTATATTTTAATTGATGCATTTGGGTGGGTACAAACAAAATATGGTGTTATCATAGGCCTACCTGTTTCAGTTCTTAAAAAACCACTAATATTCCTAAAAAAATCAGTCACACGTTAAATTCCATGATAAATAATGTTCTCAACGCATTAAAATAGGAAATAAACAATTAAACGTCCTTCATACACATTCCTTAACGCGCACAAAACAATTGAAACAAAATAGGCTTCAATACATTACAATAATTTCAACGAAGTAGTAGCAGTAATAATAATAGTAACGTCTAACTGGCATGGGTGTCTAACATCACAAATGATGACGTAGTTTAGAAGCGCATTGTTTACATAGGTGTCAAAGATGGTATTTTTTTTAAAGGGCGTTAAATTTTAAATAACTTTAATTTTTATAATTAAAACACGCTTGGTAACATTTAGTTGTAAGTTTTTGTGTTATGATTCACTTATTTATGGAATATTTTATTAATATATTTCTTTTAATTAAAAAATATATAACTTTTACTATGTTTACTAGGCAAATAAAAACTTTTTCCTGCATACTTGAGTATGAGTACGCACTAGCCAAAATATTATATCATTCCAAAGCGGCAAGTCCAAAGTTCAATGAATGTACCGATATTTGTGCGGTATAAAAAGAGAATCTTCTGTTAAACTAGGAGTAAGACCGAAAGTGTTTTTGCAGTTACTTTCTTATATTTTCTTAGCACTTTAAAGCAGTCATTCTGAAAACCCGATTTCAATGCATCTTTGTAAATCATAAATTGCTGATAAACTACGCGTTAGGCGAGAAGAAATAATGCTCTAAGATACAACTTAATATGTTAAATCTTAAATAAAATATTTTCACCGTAGTATAACAATCTCCTATAGAAGCTGCATTTTTTATTTTACTTTCTTAGTGAGCTCCTGCTACCGAACTAAAACTAACCAAACTTCCACGTTATAACAATTAAGTATCATGATGGAATGATCCAATCAGTCGCACCTCGCCCTAATAATTTGAATTGAGGAAAACTTGAATTCGAGTAATTCTAGTTGAAGAAGATTAAAGAAATGACATGAATCAATTGGAGTAGAAATCGACCTGTTCAAAATGAATTATCCAAATAAGTGATGTAGTTTATTCTGTAAATTTATCTTAAATACTCAGAAATCATATTTTAGTGAAAACTCTGATATTTTAGTGAATTTCTGGTACATGAGAAAGCAATTTACATTTCGTGTGTCTTCAGTATTATACTTACAGTAACTTTATACATTAGATGTATCCGTCTTCATTTTAGAACCGTTCATTTTGAAACAATTTGTATTCTGCCGGTTTGATTCATTCAGCTGATCCTCTATAATCAAATGGCGTTAGGTTATGTTAATCTTTGGTTGGTATAATTTTTGACAGAAATAACAAAGAAAAAATTATGCACTTATTTTACCAGATAAGTGATTCATTAGATAGTAAGATCACTGATTGAATCAGTACAAATGAATACCATGCAGTTCTCAATCGTTGTGGTTTTTCTGTTGCAGTTAATCGGCGTATATGTAAGTATTGTTGGTCGTATTGTTTATCGATTGAAAGTATTGGTGTATTGTTAAGTTTTGTGCTATCTTGTTCAAATGTTTGCACCGGTTTTGTGGTATAAGTACTTACTGGTTGTACTACAAATAATTCTGGCATTATTATTACCGTAGTCGCTTATAACAAAGTTGTTCATGCGACTTTAAACAAAAAAAAAAAAGAAAGACAAACTAAAATTAATCATGATTCAATGATGCAAAATTAAAACCAACCTCAGTTTGAGTTTGGCTTAAAATACGGAAAATTTATTTTTGCCGTTAAAGTAGACTCTGTAGAGAAAAATGCTTTAAATGAATTTGTAGGTTTTTAATTTTCTATACTTGTGTTATATAAACTTTTGTCGTAAAATACATACTAGGTTGTAACATTAACAAAATCCTATATTTTTTTACAGATTTTCATGAAAAAGAAACAGAAAACCCCTAATTGCCACTAAACTAAGCCTTGTTTAAACGAACATTTGAATAAAATATGGGTTTATAAATGTTCTACTACAAAACTTTAATTAGGTGTATATACATGTTTGCTCTAAAATGCACATTAAGGCTGCAATCTTTTAAAAAACCATTGTTTTCGGCAAGAGCACAGCCTCCCCAAGAATTTCAGCAGACATGGCGCTTACCCCTATCTTGTTAAACAAAAAGTGTAGTAATTGAAATTATTTTAAAAAAAAATCGTTGAGCCCTTTTTAAGAACTTGCGAAAAATTGTACAAATAAACTACTTCATCCGGTTGACTGATTTTGATGAAAATATTCATGTATGGTCTCATTGTGGTACTTAACTAAGTTTGTATTTCATACATTATTCCATTCTTGAGATATTTTTTCACAACCAGACCAACCGCTATAAACATGTTTTCTGGGTTTAGTATGTCTGAAAATGTGTATATCTGGTGAAAAATGGACATGTAAACAATACCTATCTTCCCTATTTATTCATATGGGCCAAGAGAAAATAAAAAAGGGTAAAACTGACAAAACTCATAAACTCAGATTTGAGAATCAGGCAGTTTATTATATATTGAAAATATATTGGCTTCTTGAGACATTATTATCTGTATCAAGAGGGCAGAATGTTATTAACTTGACTGCACAGATTTTTCTTGGTTTTTAATAATTATTTAAACCAAATTATAGCCACAGGTTTAGAGAAGTTTAGTTATATTATTGTTTTCCTTCAATTTATGAATTTTGCTTAGAGTAAATTTATGATTTTATGTTTTGCTATTGATAGTTCTAATCAAATAATATTATTTCCTTTAAATAACCAATAATATGATAAACAGTAAACACTTATCATATTACTGGTGGTTTAAAGAATGTAATATATTTTTATTACCAATATACGGGGGTCGTTTGTAAAGTTTGTGCAAAGTCAGATATATGGCACTACTGGCGCATATCGAGCATATGTTTAGTTAGTAGCATCTGTTGGAAAAACACATGTGTAGTTTCAGCCAGATCGGTCTATTTCTTTGTGTTTGACATTCGTTTCAACCGAGGAAGTCAAGTGATTTTCAAAAAAATGGATGAAAAAGAATTTCGTGTGAAGTGTTGCAAGGACGGTTTGCAGCTGTTCCAGAAGAATTCGCAGGACTTTAAGCGTCGTTTCGTCACTGTGGATGAAACATGGATACATCACTACACTCCTGAGACCAAAGAACAATCTAAACAATGGGTTATGAAGGGGGAATCTGCGCCAAAAAAAGGCGAAGACAATTCCTTCGGCCGGAAAGTTTATGGCGACTGTCTTTTGAGATTCACAAGGAATAATCTTCATCGATTATCTGGAAAAGGGTAAAACTATTACAGGTGCATATTATTCATTGTTATTGGATCGTTTGAAAACCGAGCTGCAAAAAAAACGCCCACGATTGCCCCACAAAAAAGTCCTTTTCCATCACGACAACGCACCAGCTCACGCCTCAGCAGTTGTGGTCGCAAAATTAATGGAAATAGGGTTCCAACTCGTTTCACATCCCCCCTATTCTCCAGACTGGGCTCCCTCGGACTACTATTTGTTTCACAATTTGAAGAAATGGCTAGCGACAAAAAGATTTTATTCAAACGAGGAGGTGATTGCAGGAATGAATGGCTATTTTTCAGACTTGGACAAATCCTATTATTCGGAAGGGATCAACAAACTAGAGCAGCGTTGGACGAAGTGTATAAGCCTAAAAGGAGACTATGTCAAAAAATAAAAAAGGTTTACCCCGAACAATTAAGTAGTTTTTATTTTTGCACGGACTTTTCAAACGACCCTCGTAATAAGGCTGTTGAAAATACCTGTATTGGATGTTTGATATGATAGTTCTAAATATCAGTTACAATTAATTGTTAAAATGTATTCTATGTGTTTTTAGAATTGTTAATTTAATAAACAGTATTGATAATGTTCAAATATTTTGTAAACTATTTCAGGGCCGCCATACTAATAACTGGGCTGTACTTGTCGACACTTCACGATTCTGGTTTAATTATCGACATGTAGCAAATGTTCTTTCTATTTATCGAAGTGTTAAACGACTTGGTATACCAGACAGGTAAGCTTTTCATGTTAAACTTGGAGTTTAACACCAGAAACAAAGTGAATTCATCTTATATTATAAACTGAACTTTGTACGTATAAAGTAATTATTAAATAATTTCCCAATTTGTGAGGTCAAATAATCCAACTGTTGTTAATATTTATCTTGCGAAATGTATGAGGTGTGGCTATTAAATAACGAGACTGATGTAAAAAATTTAATTTTATACATAATCACTTATTGTCACCTTCAGTATACACTCCTTCTCTATCCCTACAACGCTCCATGCGAATTTTCCATTGTTGGAAACAGTGCTGGAAGTCATCTTCTGTCAGCTCCTTCAGGACATGTGGCGCTCAAAAATGTTTGAAATGAAGCTCGCAAAAAGTTTGTACTGACACTTTGTATGCTATTGAAAATGACCCAAATTTTTTGGAAACTATAATATGTGATGAAACGTGGTTTTTTTCTTATGATCCGGAAACGAACCGCCAATCCATGCACTGGAAGAGCCGAACTTCACCGAGAGCCAAAAAAGCTCAAATAAGCAAGTCCAAATTTAAACCAATGATGATTGTGTTTTTTGATATCCATGGGCTTGTGTACCTTCACTGGGTTCCTGAAGGCCAAACAATTAATCATTGTTACTACCTTGAGGTACTTTCTAAACTACGTCAAAGAGTAAGGAAAAAATGCCTCGAAATGTGGAAGGACAAATCATGGGTTCTCCTCCAAGACAATGCGCCAGCTCATTCCGCGTTATCTGTCAAGAGGTTCCTAGCCAACTACAGCATCTCAGTGTTAGAACATCCACCTTATTCACCAGATCTTGCACCATGTGACTTCTACCTGTTCCCTAAGGTGAAATCTGCATTAAAAGGGACAAGATTTGAATCTGTGGAAGCTGTGAAAGAGAAAGCGGCACGTGTCCTGAAGGAGCTGACAGAAGATGACTTCCAGCACTGTTTCCAACAATGGAAAATTCGAATGGAGCGTTGTAGGGATAGAGAAGGAGTGTATATTGAAGGTGACAATAAGTGATTATGTATAAAATAAAAATAAAATTTTTTACGTCAGTCTCGTTATTTAATAGCCACACCTCATATAAATTATTAATAGGTTACACATTTTGGTTTTACCTGTTTTCAGTATAGAAGTTATTTTGGATTTATATTTTTATGAACATCTCCCAACTCTTCAATAAATAACTTCTGAGGTATTTATTTTTGATCAAAAATAAATCTTTATAATGCATCCTGCAGTTTTAAATATTTCTATTTCATATAATGAATTAATACAATAATTTCACTAACCTTCTTTTTAAACTGCGTCACCTTTATTTCAATTTTCACTTACACGTGTTTCGGTGGATCCACCATCATCAGAGTAAATAACATATAATTGAAACTAAAAACATTATTTATTAAAAATCTATAGAAGATGATACATCTTCAGTCACTTGTATAAAACTGATTTAAAATTAATTTATTTTAATTTATCCCTTCTCATATTTACTGTAGATAGCAGCAGCAGTCAATATCACTTCATCATTCCTAAATTTCACCTGTTCATTCAAAATGTCCTGCTTTTGCTCTTTTAAATATTTATAATAGATATATTTATAAAAGAGCAAAAGCAGGACATTTTGAATGAACAGGTGAAATTTAGGAATGATGAAGTGATATTGACTGCTGCTGCTATCTACAGTAAATATGAGAAGGGATAAATTAAAATAAATTAATTTTAAATCAGTTTTATACAAGTGACTGAAGATGTATCATCTTCTATAGATTTTTAATAAATAATGTTTTTAGTTTCAATTATATGTTATTTACTCTGATGATGGTGGATCCACCGAAACACGTGTAAGTGAAAATTGAAATAAAGGTGACGCAGTTTAAAAAGAAGGTTAGTGAAATTATTGTATTAATTCATTATATGAAATAGAAATATTTTTGATCATTTTCATCTTCTCTCTGTACCAGATTACCCTTAACATGTTGGTACCGGATGATACCTTAAGGCACCTTAAGTTAGTGTCGTTTGTATGCTGGAATAGTACTTACTTGTTATCCATGCTTTTATTCAAACTACACCAATTTGACAGTGTAATCAAATGTTGTACAAGCATTCAGACCAATCCTTTAAGTGAAGGGTATCGCAGTGAAGGTTATCTTTTGTTTTCTGTTGCCAGGAATCCTTAAAAATATGTTTGAAGTGTCCATTTGAACATCATAGTATTGGTATTACTTTATTTTTTCACTGTAAAGCTGGACCAGCATGGCGGTACAACTGTAATTCTTACTTCCTTGCTCAATGTGTTAAATTACGGAGTACATGTTTTTGTTTTAGTATCTTCTAATCAATTTGTTAAGGAAGAATATAAAAATGCAAAGAAATTAGTGGAAACAATATACCTTACCTGTTTCTTTTTTTATATAATTTTATTACAATACCCAGAATTAATGTCATCTGGCTTCATGGTGCAATTTTTTTTGCATCCAGGAGACTCCAAAAGGGAGTTAAGGACATGTCAAGATAAAACTGATAAACAAAAGTCAATCGCAATGATAAATTCATCACTTACCACCAAAAAATTTTTTCTGCTACTGCTTACTTCAGTAGGCTTGTCATGAACCCCTTTGTATCAAATAGCACACTAAATTAACAAGTTAAACACAATGATAAATTCATCACTTACCGATAATTTGTTACCGCTGCTCCTTAACTCAGTAGGCTTGCCATGAACCCCTTTGTATCAGATAGTACACAATATTTGTTTAATTAGAAGTTAAATACTTTCAACCAAAAACTATTTAGAAAGGAATTCGTGCACACTGTAAAATGTTTCATCAATCAAATATTGTTTTAGCTTTTTTTTTTAAAATGACTTAAATTGTCACAACTTTTTAAACCTTGTGGCAATTTATTGATGTATTTTGTACCTGCATAAGTTGGTTTTTGTTCAAACAATTAAGTGTCGTGATTAGCCACGTAATAATCGATTCTGTTTCTTGTGAAGTGGTTGTGAACATCTAAATTCTGTAAAAAGGTATTTTGCTTTATGTACATTATCACTTCAAAAGTGTACAAAGAAGGAACTGTGGGCAATAGCAGCTCTTTAAATAGTGAAATGGTCTAGAACACATCACACTGAATTAATGAAGAGCATTCACTGTTTCAACCAGTCACTGTGATCACGGTGACAGTGACATTGATTTTGCGTTCACCGTTACTTTTAATAGTTACTCGTGATTTAGCAATAACTTTGTATTTTCTTAGTACATTTTTCATTTGTTATCATGAAACAATAATAATGTTTTCAGTTGTTATTTCATGATAAATGAAGTTTTGATAAATTAAAAAAATGGGCTACATAAAATGTAACTAAAATAAAAAATTAGCCTAAAACTGATTAACACAAGGTATCCTAAATTAGTAATAAAAATAAAATTTTGTATAAAAAAGAGAAAGTACGAGAAACAATATTTACAACTGAAAAATAACAATGCACATTATAAATAAAATAGCTAGGTAGAACGCGGGGTGCAATAAAAATAATACTGTAATGTAATTGTGTTACCGTGATCAGAGATGTGAAGGAACTACCCTTGTTTTGTATAGTCTAGTAGATGAAAAACATAGCAAGGGGGAGAGACTGAGAGAGGGAGAGAGAAAGAGAGAAGAGTGCATAAAAATTGAAGTAAAAAAAAGAATAGACGTGCCGGTTATCAAAGGAGAGGCGACAAGGAGAGCACTAAGCCTAGTAAACAGTCCAGTAAACCTAGTAAACGGTTGCCGTGTCGTCCTGCCTTAAACAGTGAACAGAGAATAAGTAAGCGATCTTTGTAACAGTGACTGGGGAACGAGAGGCTGTGCTATATTGTAGAATAGTACGGTAAGCATTCGCCATGTCGTCCTGTCTTCCAGTGACTGAAGAGTAAGCGATCTATGTAACAGTGACTGGGGAACGGTTACTCGCCTATCTCAATAACTGTGGTCACCGTGAATTATAAGTAACAGTGACAGTTCTTTTGTCTCTTCTCTACACTGAATGGCATATCACAGATTCGATTTCTTGCCAAGTTATGAAAAATATATGTTAATATTTTCATAACTAGCTGTAATTTTTTAATTAAAAGGGTCTGATACTATATATCGTACTGTAGACACTAATCACCAAGCCGTAGATATAATTTTATAAATTGAAATATATATTTCTAACCACCAGAATATGGTGACATTAAACACTTACCAATGTTTTTAGCGCTTTCGTAAGGAATAGTCCACTATTCCTTATCTACCATGGTAGTAGTAGGAAGTTTTAAATTTTGATGTAAAAAATTTTAATTTACAGAAGATGTGTACAAGCTAAACGAAAGCCCTATATAAACATTGGTTAGTGTTTTTTGTTACCGTATTCTGGTGGTTAGAAATATGTATTTCAATTTTAAATAATACGGCTGTTTAAAATCCTACATAGGATGTTTGATAAAATAATAAATTTTATAAATAAATAAAATTTTCTATATACCTTTAAACCTGGTTAAATAATAATACTCCTTTTCTAGTATGTGTTAATATTACATGCTTGATAGATTTGGTATATATTTGTATTTTTCAGTCAAATAATCTTGATGGTAGCAGACGATATGGCTTGCAATCCTCGTAATCCAAGACCAGCAACTGTTTTCAACAATGCTAATCAACACATTAATGTTTACGGAGATGATGTTGAAGTTGACTACAGAGGTTACGAAGTAAGTTTATTTTTATTGAAAAACTGTGATTTTAAACGTATGCATATTATTGTAGAAAACAACATTTTAACAAAAATTTATGTCTAAAAAATTCATTCAAAATTTGGTTAAATTTGTGTGTTTTTCATTTTTTACTTTCTCTTGCCTGTATGAATATATATATAGGAAGGAAAGTATTGTTTTCATGTCGATTTTTCGAAATTGAGTTTTCACCGGGTCTATACATTTTCAGATCCCCTGAACTCAAAAAACATGTCTTTAGCAATTGGTCTGTGTGTGTGTGTGTGTGTGTGTGTGCGTGTGTGTGTGTGTGCGTGTGCGTGCGTGCGTGCGGGTGGGTGTGTGGGTGTATGTGTGGGTGTATGTGTGTGTGTATGTGTGGGTGTATGTGTGGTGTGTGTGTGTGTGTGTGTGTGTGTGTGGGTGTGCGTGTGCGTGTGTGAACAGAATATCTCAAGAACGGAACATCGTAAGACCTTGAAACTTGAAACAAGATAGATACTACTACCGGACATGACACGAACATTTTCATCAAAATCGGTCGATCGTAAGTACTAGTAGTTTATTCGTGTAATTTTTCACTTTTTTGCGATTTTCTCAAAAACTGGTCCTACGATTTTTTTAAAAATTGCCTTATTTACTAAATTTTTTATGCTTTACATGATAGGGTAGGCGCCATGTGTGCTGAAATTCTTGGTGAGGCTGTTTTCTCGTAAAAAAATTATTTTGTAAGATTGGGACTTAAGTATGCATTTTAGAGCAAAAATGTACTAATAGGAGTTGTCGAGAATTAAAAATCCTACAACTTTTATTTCAAACATTGTATAACGATTAGTTTAGCGGTAATTAGCGATTTTCTGTTTTTTCTCACGAAAACAAGTAAAAAATCGATTTTTTAAAGATTTCAGCCTTAGTATGCACTTTAAAAGACAAAAGTGTATATAATCAAATTTATAGTAAATTAAAAGATCTACAACTTTGATTTAAACCATTATTCTCTACAGATTCTAGTTTAGCGTGAAAGAGTGATTTTCCATATTTTTAAACCAAAATGAGGTTGATTTTCATTTTGCGTCTTTCACTCATGATTAAAATTAGGTTATGTTTATTGAGGTTAGTTTTTTTGTTTATTTCTAATGCTGTGTTAGAATCTAACGAATGTTAGATTATATTGTTAATTATTTGCATTGGCAAAAGAAAGTTGTGTGTGT